>CM045730.1:72155346-72272846 GCA_024760905.1 Plotosus lineatus
ACACACTAGTCTGACGGGCAGCTCTGGCACCTCACGGATACAAGGTTCGACTCTCACTGGCCGGTGAGATTTTGTTTTTGATGTATCCAGGGTGAAATGGTCAGTGGTCTATTGTCTAACTCTATTAATCATCAACAAACTTCACTCATTAAAATCACTCAGAAATATTACGATCCCGATGATAAGATCTCTCCAGTCCTCTGTGTTGTGCTCTATCCTCAGCATCGTGTCTCCATATACTAGTCCTTCTAAAAAAATTTGAATATTGTGATGAAGTTCATAATTTTCTGTAATGTACTGATAAAAATTAAACTTTCATATATTTTAGATTCATTGCACACCAACTGAAATATTTCAGGTCTTTTATTGTTTTAATTCTGATGATTTTGGCATACAGCTCATGAAAACCCAAAATTCCTATCTCAAAAAATGAGCATATGATGTTCAGGTAGTGTAAACGAGCTATTAACCTAATCATCTGAATCAACCAATTAACTCTAAACACCTGCAACAGATTCCTGAGGCTTTTAAAAACTCCCAGCCTGGTTCATTACTCAAAACCACAATCATGGGTAAGACTGCCGACCTGACTGCTGTCCAGAAGGACATCATTGACACCCTCAAGCAAGAGGGTAAGACACAGAAAGAAATCTCTGAGCGAATAGGCTGTTCCCAGAGTGCTCTATCAAGCCACCTCAGTGGGATGTCTGTGGGAAGGAAAAAGTGTGGCAGAAAACGCTGCACAACCAGAAGAGGTGACCGGACCCTGAGGAAGGTTGTGGAGAAGGACCGATTCCAGACCTTGGGGGACCTGTGGAAGCAGTGGACTGGGCTACAGGTGCCGCATTCCCCGGGTCAAGCCACTTTTGAAGCAGAAACAGCGGCAGAAGCGGCTGACCTGGGCTACAGAGAAGCAGCACTGGACTGTTGCTCAGTGGTCCAAAGTACTTTTTTCGGATGAAAGCAAATGTTGCATGTCATTCGGAAATCAAGGTGCCAGAGTCTGGAGGA
This sequence comes from Plotosus lineatus, assembly GCA_024760905.1. Classification (NCBI taxonomy): domain Eukaryota; kingdom Metazoa; phylum Chordata; class Actinopteri; order Siluriformes; family Plotosidae; genus Plotosus; species Plotosus lineatus. The sequence goes on from CM045730.1 coordinate 72,156,358, forward strand.
AGACTGGGGACAAGGAAATGCCAAAATGCCTGAAGTCCAGTGTCAAATAACCACAGTCAGTGATGGTCTGGGGTGCCATGTCAGCTGCTGGTGTTGGGCCACTGTGTTTTATCAAGGGCGGGGTCAATGCAGCTCGCTATCAGGAGATTTTGGAGCACTTCATGCTTCCATCTGCTGAAAAGCTTTATGGAGATGAAGATTTCATTTTTCAGCACGACCTGGCACCTGCTCACAGTGCCAAAACCACTGCTAAATGGTTTACTGACCATGGTATTACTGGGCTCAATCGGCCTGCCGACTCTCCTGACCTGAAGCCCATAGAGAATCTGTGGGATATTGTGAAGAGAAAGTTGAGAGACACCAGACCCAACACTGTGGATGAGCTTAAGGCCGCTATCGAAGCATCCTGGGCCTCCGTAACACCTCAGCAGTGCCACAGGCTGATTGGCTCCATGCCACGCCCGCATTGAAGCAGTCATTTCTGCAAAAGGATTCCCGACCAAGTATTGAGTGCAGAACTCAACATCATTATTTGAAGGTTGACTTTTTTTTTTTTGTATTAAAAACACTTTTTTTATTGGTCGGATTATGCTAATTTTTTGAGATAGGGATTTTTGGTTTTTCTTTACTATTTTGCCAAAATGATCAATATTAAAACAATAAAAAGCTTGAACTACTTCAGTTGTGTGTAATGAATCTAAAATATATGAAAGTCTAATGTTTATCAGTACATTACAGAAAATAATGAACTTGATCACAATATGCTAATTTTTTGAGAAGGACTAGTAGATCATTATTCCCAGAGGCTATTTTAATTTATTTGTGCCTTCCTTGACCTCCAGGAAACCGCATCAAGCGGATTAAGCGCAAGGAGCTTATGTCCACCCAGTGCTGGGTCGTGTCCTGCAGTCCAGTCTGCTGCTCACACCTGCCTTCATCAGCACTGTGAGCATGTTCTCCATAACACTAACAGTGCTAGTCCTGTTTCATCAGTTCTTCTCAGCCACTGGGTTCTGCGTGACGGGATGTTCATGCACTGAAGGCAGCGCTGGAAGGTGAGTCGGATAATAAATAGTAAGAACTTTACTGCACTCCAGTGGGGGTGTTGTGGAAGAAGCGGATTGTGTTTGAATTTAATGTTGAACGTGACATGGAGGAGTGATGGGGAACTGGTGCTGTTTCCCTCCTGACGTGAACTGTTTTTATTATAAAACTTTCATTACTTTGCTGAATAATTTAATCCTATAAGGTTTGATTCGGATCTGCCGATTATTCTGATATGTTTGTCACAGTGTCATAGTGGTTGGCAGATCTGCCTCACAACAGGAAGGTGCTGGGTCCGAGTCCGAGAGTGTCTGTGTGGAGCTTGCATGAGGTTCTTCCAGATACTCTGGTGTCCTTCCACAGACCAAAGACATGCACCTTAGGCTAACTGGCTGTTCTAGATTACATCTAAATGTGAGTGAATGTGAATGGTTGTGTGTTACCCTGCAAAGGACTGGCAAGCTGTTCAGGGTGTACCTCGCCTTTGTCCAGGGTCGTCAAAATAGGCTCCTGCCTCCCCGCAACCCTAGTAGGATTTATGACCCATCACAGGAAAGTGGGTGCAAGGTGAGAAATTATTAAAAACTTAATTGATCCTTTGACATGAACCTCTCCAAAGTTGCTGAAAAGGATGAAAATTTCGGATTTAATGGCCACTCTTCTGCGATGGATCACATAAAAGGGACATTACACTCCAGTCAGCTGATTACAAGAGCACCCAGAGAGTGCAAACCTCCACCAACATCTAAAAATAAATGCACAGCAACCCCTGCTTTTTAATCGGAACATTATCAGATGGTCATAGTCCCATCATAAAAAAAATTCTGATGTTTTGGCAAAATCTGTGGACGGGACGCCGCCAACAGACAAACAACTGATGCAGATGAAACATGACCTGCTAGTAATTAGACGAAAGAAATATTTATCTGTAATTAAGACACATTGTGAACCAATCAGATTGAGTTTTTCTTTCTCTTTCAGATCTTTATTATGTATGGGGACCGATTTAGGGTCGATTCCTGAAGATCTGCCAGGAGATTTGATACAAATCCGAATTGAGAAGTCGCATCTCACAGAAATACCCCAAAGAGCTTTTTTCATAGTCGGTGCCTTGGAGTCTCTGTGGTTGAACTTTAACAGCATCACTCTGATGGACATTAGGAGCCTTGAAGGCCTGTATAACCTGACTGAACTCCGACTGGAGGGAAATAAACTCAGAACCATTCCGTGGATGGCTTTTCAGGAAACACCCAAACTCAAAATCCTGGATCTGAAGCACAACCGGTTGGATGTGCTGCCAGAATTCACGCTACGCCACCTTCCCACACTGACCTACATAGACTTGTCCTTCAATCAGCTTACGGTCATATCCTCAGATGTTTTTCTCAACTGGCCTCGCTATCAGGCACGAGCACGCAGAGGGAGGAAGGAGAGTGATGCTAATGTCGTAATAGCACTGCATGATAACAACTGGTTATGCGACTGCCGACTCAAAGGTTTTGTTGACTTTATTAAATCCGTCAGACCACCGATCATTCTGATGAACTCGTACCTGTCCTGTTCGGGTCCAAAATCTAAGGCTGGCAAGTTCTTTCATGAGGTTGAGCTGAGGGATTGTCTGAAGCCAGAAAGTTCTGTGTCTGATGCTAATGTCACGGCAACACCAGGGTCGAACACGACATTGAGGTGCTTTGTGAAGGCGCGGCCTGATGCGGTGGTGCGATGGAGCTACAGCCTGAAAGCCATCAGGAGTTTTACAGGTAATGCTGCTGCTCGCGACTGACGAATGAGAGGAATCACGCTAATATGCACTTTGGTGCAAGAAATACAATTAGCATCTATAGATTAAGTTTACATTCAGATTATTAATAAAAAAAACAACAAAAAAAACAATAGCTTTATTTATTCATTCATTCATTTTATAAGATGCCTAATCTGAATTAGGGTTTTGGAAATGCTGGAGCCCATCTCAACCGACTCAGAGCGACAGCTCACCAGGCCATCGCAGGGCCAACAAACGTACAACTATTTACACTCACACGTAGGAGTGATTTGAAACAGCGAGTTAGCCTGCTGTGTATGTTTATGGAGTGTGGGAGGAAACCGGAGCACCCGGAGGAAACCCGCATTAGTACAGGAGGAACATGTAAACTGCAGACAGAAACACCCTGAGGCTGGGAATCAAACCCAGGTCTTCCTGCTGTGAGGCAGACGTGTGGACCACTGCACTACTGTCCTGCCCTTGAAGGTCTTTCATGCATAAAATTCAAATGTTTATGTCATATTTATATTGTTCATCATTCATTTTCTGTAACTGCTTCATCCTAATTAAGGCTGGCGCCCATCCCAGCCGACTCTGGACGAGGGCAGAGTACACCCTACAATTTTTTTTTACAAGTTTTTTTTTTTTTTTTCATGATTTATCAGTGTCTCCTCTTTCTGACCTTCTCTCTTTAGTCTCTCAGTCCCAGATGAACGAGGATACAATCATCTCAGCTTTAACTATCCCCTCAGTCCACCCATCGGATTACGGTCTCTATAAATGCAGCGCCACCAACTTCCTCGGGAATTCCTCTGTTGGCATCCAGCTCAACACTCTGTACACCAACTCATCCTTTGCCGTGTCTCCCGGCTTCCCTCTGCCCCCGGTCAATGAAAACATTTACATCGCTATACGAATCGCCAAGCAGACCGTTTACGGCATAACCATCGAGTGGTATGCAGCGACAGAGAAACCTTCGGAGACATGGTTCACTGTCCACTTTGGTCGTTACGACTCTTCAAAGAAAGAGGCTCTGTACATTGGTCCAGGCATCAACAAGTACTCCGTGAACGATCTCGAACCAGCCACAAAATATGAGGTGTGCGTCTCGCTGAAGAATCAATCACCCCGCCCGGAGCAGTGCATTGTTTTCGTGACGGGGAGCAGCACGAACGAACTGGAGCAACGCGAACGACTCATACACATCATCGTCATTGTTTGCGCCATGGTACTAGCGGTTCCCGCAGGTATGTTCGCCTGCACCACCAGCACCAGGATCAGCTGCTTGGATCGCTGCACTCAGATCCGCAGCAGAAATCTGGAAAAGAGGGACGCGAAAGAGTCTCAAGAAAAAGACAGACAGGAAACGTTCGACAGTCTCCAGGCAGCCAGCGATGAAGGACTTTACAGAGATTCTGGAAAAGATCGGAAATGGAGACGGCGCTCAGAGGATAAAGTGAGCGCACAGCTCTACTAACCAGCAAGCTGGAGATCACGGTATGATCACGGTATGAACTTGCACAAAACTGAATTGTCTTTAAAGTCACTTATGAAATACTGAAGAATCAACTTCAAAAAATTTCCCAGTGGGTGTGGCCTGATACTATAATGAGTCCTCAATTGGCCGCATGTGCAAAAAGTAGTGTACTTTTGACTACACTCATGTGATTACCTTTAGTTCGCTTAAACTAGGACTGATACGTGAGGACTACCATTTTGACACAAACCTATGGGCTTCAGAAATCTGCACTTGCCTGAGAACCCTGAGCATCTGTCCTTCGTGGCTGCGATACAAATGTAGCAACATTTCTACCAGAAATCTAGAGTACTATCCGGTTGTAGCCCTCATGGATGTCTTCATGGTGGTCGAATTGATCCGGCTCCTGATTCACTGATGCTGTCAATACAACCAAACATTCTGTTAATGGAAGCCACACCCACCTATTTCTCATGGTAGCACCCAAGTTCTCGTGGTTTCTGATGAAAATGCCAGAATACTTGATCTCCACAAGGCAGAACATCATTAATCGCCATGTGTGAGTTACTACTCTTGCTATGTAAGCCCAACCAGTGTTGGTGAAAAAGGTTCGACATTCTTTATTCTGAATTTGTCCCACCTGCTTCCGAGTAACAGGAAAAGAAACCAAGCTTTCAGTTTTTTACTGTCAGTTTTCTGTGTAGTTTGATTAATATCTATAGTATTCAGGTACATTTATCCACTGTGTGGTGACTCAAATGTTTGTGTTGGAACAAACACTTTAAACTTGGACAAGCCACGCCCACAGGTGTCAAAAGTAGTGCTCAAGTCCACAAGCGACAATTTTGATGTAAAGATATCCTGAAATTTCTTCACCTCTTGGACTGGATGTTCATTTATTTATTCCTGTACCAGCCCGTTTATTATGACTCGGCTCCCGGGGAGGCTAAAGCTCATGTCAACCAGCCTGGCAAAGATGGAGTACATTCTGAAAAGCTCACCAAGCCAACGCAAGACAAGACACAGCAAACCATCCACACTCACATATAGGGGCAACTTGGAAAAACCAATTATCTTAATGTGCACGTCTTTGGATTGTAAGAGGAAACCAGAGTACCAGGAGGAAGCCCATGCAGGCACCGGGAGGGTGACCGAACTGCACACAGAATCACCCTTCCCGAGCCCCACACTCGAACGCTGAGCCCTGATTGGATCTTTATGTACAGAAATAGTGATGAATACTGTTGGACTGTTTGTCATTAAATAAAGTTGTATGTGACTGCAGATTAATTTTATGGTAATTAATGCATTTTTCTAATTCATTCATTCATCATTCAATAATTTTCTGAACCGCTTAGTCTTAATTAGGGTCGTTGGGAGGTTGGCACCCATCTCAGCCGACTCTGGGAGAGAACAGAATACCCCCTGTACAGCTTGCCAGGCCATTTCAGGGCAGAAACACGCTGACGGATATGCAGCTCCTCTTTACGAAAGTCAGCAATGGTTCTTTTACATGAACCTCCACCACAGACAGTGAGAGATACGGCTGGCCTTGTCTGTATTATTAATCTGTAACTCCTCCTATAGCTGTTAATGGATTTTTAGGAAACATTCCTCTAAACGTAATGCTGCTGTGTCTGTCCTATAAATTTACCCCTGTCCCAGGTTTATGCTTTCATTTGCATTGGTTTAATTAGTTAATTAGTTGTGCAATATAACTAAAAAGTATATTTATTTATTTTGTATAGATAAGGGTTTGGCACAAATAACACAACAAGAAAATTTAAGGGTGATCCGTGAATAAGTTCATTTTGAAAAATAAATAAATAAATAAAGTCATTAAGGTCAATAAGTGGTAATAATGGCTGAATGAAAGTTCATCAAACGCCCACAAGAGGCAGACATTTCATTATAATCATTACGCCGAACTGTAATAAAACCTGCAGTCTGAGGCAGATGTTTCTGGTTAATAACTGCACTTGACCTGTATGTTTACCTGCTGGAGGTACCTTACACTCTATGACTGTTCCTTTAGGTTTTGTCTTAAATCAATTTCTGGTATATTTTGTACAAAACATGGACTTAATGTTTAACTCCGCTGATATCTGTGAATGTATTTATATGGGGGGGGGGGGTGTAGTGGTTAGGGTGCTGGGCTCATGATCAGGAGGTTGCGTGTTCAAATTCCAGTGAGAACCACACTGTGCTAAGAGCCCTGGGCAAGATCTTAACCACAAGTGTGCCTCTGTTCATCCAGCAGTATAAATGGGTACCAGTAAAATATACTGGGAAGGTGACCTGCGATGGACTAGCGTCCCATCCAGGAGGAGTTGAACTCCTGGTCGCTTCATGCTACAGAAACCGGGAATAAACACCGGCCTGATGAGCCACTGAGCTCGGGTGTAAAAAGCCCAAAGGACTTTATCTATATATGGAGATAGTTTATGGTGATCACAGAAATAAGCAATGCATGCAGAACAACTCTTTTTTTGAAAGACTCATCAATTTATTTTTATTTCATTTCCAAGTCTAGTAGTTCAGGCACCCAGCGTGTGTTTGTTAAATAATCTGGGATGATGCTTTTCTGCTGTACCACTTTAACCAGTTTAAATAAGCTTCAGAACAAAGAGCAAATGAAACATACAAAATTTGGAAACGATTGTGATTGAAATTTTTTTAATGGATTTATTTCCACGTTTTCTGTTCTCTATACGGATTAATCTGAAAACGTTATTAATCTGTCGATTAGCGCAACAGAGCGGCAGATTCACAGCAGTGCAATTAAACTTTGAAGCTCATGAACTGCACAATAAAACTACGACAGAATGATATGTTTTTCTTTAATTCTCGTTGTGTCTTTACCTTACAGATTTAACTTAAAAAAAACCTGAAGACATTATTCTTACACTTGAGCAACACAAACACACACCTCACATTTATGCTATTATTAGGGTTAGCGGCTCTATTATTAGCATATAAATCATGCATCGTTTATAAAAGCAGAACATTAAGCCACACCAGCTGCCACCATCAAATTACATCCAATTCTTGGTTAGAATTTGGTGCTTCACTTTGTTTACTTGCTAATTTTTTTTAGAGTAAGCAAATTGATCTATGCTAATTTGGTGGCGTCGGTAAAGATCTATGCATGGTGAACCCAGTGGTTCAGCAGTAGTAGCCCTGATTAGCCTCGTTGATCTTTTGCTCCAGCCTCTTCTTCAGCTCTGAAACCAGTGCCGAGCTGACGTTTCCCTCTCTCCTCTTACTCGGCGGATCTTCTGTATCTCTGCTGGTGATGGATTTCTCGCTCGAGCTCCGGGAGCTTAAGGATCCTGAGATGGTCGGAACCGAGCCACAATTGGGTAGAGGTGGTGGCAGAATAGGTGCACACGGTGGTGGAGGTCTGGACCAGGAACCGTTGCTTTTCCTGTTGTTCTCCACATCATGATCAGCGAGTAACCTGTCGGGGGGTTGCGAAGTCCCAAAGGTAAAGTTCCACTGCCGGGGTTCTCCACGCCTGCGGCGGATGACGCGGCGGGATGGTCCGATCCTGTTGGACTTGGTGTTTCGCAGATACATTGCCGTGGAGATCATCACAGTGACCATCACCATTATGCTGATGACCCCAGCTGCCACGCCCAAAGCCTTCACCGGATTATCTCTGCTCTGCATTAAGAACGCCGTCACTGGGCCTGAGAGCTGGTTCTGAAAAAAATGAATAGAAATGGCAGCGCTGCACTGCTGAAACCTGGCGATCAGGGATTTGTGAATTAAAGATCAATGTAAAGTTAACCTCCATGTCCTGATCAATCTCTACAACCCTGAGGGGAGCCATCTTACGGCCCACGGGCGCTCAGTTAGGTTTTAAACAGAAAAATGACCTGTATGACCATGTCGTCCGAATGCAAGCAAGGACACGTGTGTCCCATGTGGTGTCTCTTTGCACCAGGAGTGAGAAAGAACCTCTTTGTTTAATTCATGGTTTATTTAATAGTAAAGAAAAAAGTCAGTCTTACTGCCTCGGTGATGTCAAGCTGCACCACAGCGGTGCTCATAAATGAAGGAGAGCCTCGATCTCGTGCCTGGACCACCACCGACCACTTGCTGTCATGTTGTCTGGTGATGTTCTGGACCATCTCCATGGACTTGATGAATGGCTTTAGCTTGATTTCACCTGTGCTGGTGTTGATGTCGAAAACGTTCTCTGGCTCAGCCTTCATGATGAAGTACTCAATGATATTGTTGGGTTCTTCAGCATCGTCGTCCACCGCCTAAACACAAGGAGGTGTTGAGAAAAGAATAAATAAATTAATAAATAATTGACTTCAGAGCTACACTGTTAGCGCTAATGTCATTTATTGCAGTTCCTGCAGTTCCACCATATATATCCAAGATATATTTAATTGCACTGTGGCTTCAGTTGGTTGCTTCTGAAGGTTCTACACCATGAATTACTAATAACAATGTGAAACCACTAGCAGATACACTACCAGGATCTACCCAATTTCGTTCTGTTCTAATTACGGCAGACCTCAATCTTCACAGGAGCTCCAAGGATCATGGTCTTCTCCAGGAAGTTCTCGTTAAACTCGGGTGAATGATCATTCTGATCTTGAACCGACACGAAGACCTCAGCCAGGCTGTACTTCCCCTCACTGTCTTCCGCCTTCACATAGAAATTATACTTCGACTTCACCTCCGCGTCCAGAGATGCCCAGGGCTGAGTGTAGATGATTCCTGAGGTGGGATGGATGAGGAACCTGAGGAACACATTCAGAAATCCCTTGATTGCTCACATTTACACTCAGACTGATGTACATCAGGCAGTAGTTCACCCACGGGTGAACTTTAACAACATCTAGTACAGTTTATCATAATGTCCTCAATGTACAATCTTACAGAACAAAATTATCCACAAAACTCTTAAAGAGTCATCATCATCATCATCATCATCTTCCACTTAATCCGGAGTCGGGTCGCGGGGGCAGCAGCCTAATTAGAGTGGTTCAGATGTCCCTCTCCCCAGCCACTTCCTCTTGCTCTTCCGAGGGACACCGAGGCATTCCCAAACCGGCTGAAAGACATAATCCCTCCATCATGTTCTAGGTCGACCCTGGGGTCTCTTCTGGTCGGAAATGCCTGAAACACCACACGCGGGAGGCATTCGGGGAGAATTCTAACTGGATACCCAAGCCACCTTATCTGGCTCCTCTCGATGTGGAGGAGCAACGGTTCTACTCCAAGCTCCTCCCAGATGGCTGAGCTTCTCACCCTATCTATAAAGGAGAACCCCGCCCCCTAGTGAAGGAAGCTTATTTCATCCCTTTGTATCCGCGATCTTGTTCTTTCGGTCACTACCCAAAGCTTGTGACCATAGGTGAGTGTTGGAACGTAGATCGACTGGTACATGAAGAGATTTGTCTTGCGGCTCAGCTCCAGCTCCTTCACCACGACGGACTGGTACAGGTTCCGCTTTACAGCAGAGGCTGCAGCAATCTGCCTGTCGATCTCCTGCTCCATCCTTCTCTCACTCTGAACAAGACCCCGGGATACTTGAACTCCTGAATTTGGAGCTGGACCTCATTGCCAACCCGAAGGGGACATTCCACCCTTTTCCGGGTAAAAACCATTTCCTCGTACTTGGTGGTGCCAATTCTCATCCTGGCCACTCTGTTTTTGACTGAATTGCTCCAATGAGAGCTGGAGGTCCGAGATTGACAAAGCCAAAAGGACAATGTCATCCCGCAAAAAGCAGAGACGAGATCCAATGGCCACCATATTTAAGGAATATTTGACTAATTACTTAATTTATTTAATAGGTTTTTCAGTCTGTTCATGAAGATAATGAATGAACTACTGTGCCATTTTTGACTAAATTTGGTGGCAGAAGGGCATCTGGACCTGCAAGGACCATGTTAAATTTTGGAGGTGATTTTGTGAAGGGAATTCCTCATGTTTAATGTGAGGGTAAATGTTCTGCTGTGGCATACAGGGGACATTACAAATGGATAAATACAAGTTATATATTTATAACCTTCTGTTTGGAATAAATGAATGAATTATACTCATGGTTTATATACTGGAGCCTCCACCATATCCACCACCTGCACCTGAAAATCTAATAATTACCACGAGGCCTCCCTCGAAACAGACTGGCTGGAGCATCTTATTGCTGGTCAGACTTTTCAAGATGGAAACAAAAATGGTGAGATTTTATTATAGTGAATATCAGGCTGCTTGCAAAAGTCTTTAAGATGAGGGTTTTTTTTTTTTTTCCAATATTAAAACGAGTCAATTGGAAACTTCTTGATATTCTTGAAAACCAATCTCCATCCATCCATCCATCAATCTGTCTGTCTGTCTGTCTACCCCTCTCTCTGTCCATCTGTCTGCGCGTCTGTCCATCCATCTGTCTGTGTGTCCATCTGTATTTTTTCTTTCCATCTGTTTGTCTGTCCATCTATCTATTTGTCTGTCTGCCCATCTGTCTGTCTGTATGTCCGCCTGTCTGTCTGTTGATGACGTTGCTGTGGGTTGTTCTGGGAATAGCAAATATTAGAATTTTGGTTGATTACACCCTGATTTGTACATGTGATGAAGGAAATTAAATTATTTACAGGCTGTCTATCCATGAAGTCCGAGGAAAAAATGTACACTATGTTTTCTGCTTCCAAAATAACACTGAAGGTTTTCCCTCTGTATTAAAAAAAACGATGATATGAAATAAATTACAGGTTTCATTTTGCTGTGATTTAGTTTAATTTAGAAAGCCTGAGGACGGCACAGCGGTGTAATTGTTAGCATGTCTGCTGTGGGTTCTGGGTTCAATTCCCAGCTCTGCCGTTTCTGTGTGGAGTTTGAATGTTCTCCTCGTGTTTGTGTGGGTTTCCTCCGGATTCTCCGGATTCCTCCCACAGTCCAAAAACATGCACAGCAGGCTGATTGGCTGTTCCACATCACCCCTGTGTGTGAGTCTAAATGGCTGCATGTGCGTTGGCTCTGCAATGCCCGGCAAGCTGTCCAGGGTGTAGCCCTGCTGACATGGGCGCCAGCCTCCCTGAGACCCTAATTAGGTTTAATTTAATAATGATTTCACTATTTTATATTAGCATTGTTCCAACATGTATTAAAGGGCTCTGGCTTTTCCCATTAATAATAAAGCACTAAAGAACCTGATGGCTCCAAATTCATTTGAAACGCTCAAATTCAATCAGGAAAATTCTCGTTGTGTGGAAAAGAGTCTGGTCTCAGCTGGTGAGAATTAACGAGCTGCTTCAAAACCTGAGAGCTTTCACACATCTCTCCTCGCACCTTCAGCACCTTCAGCAGCATCACGGGGAGCGAGGCATAAATTCACCACTTTAACATATTCTGCACACTTCCTGATCTCATCAGCATCTCTCTCTCTCTCTCTCTCTCTCTCTCTCTCTCTCTCTCTCTCCCTCGCTCTCTTTTACCTGCAGCTGTCACATCACATCATATGCTAATTAGGCCCCTGACTCACACTGTCAGTCTATTTTTACTTGTCCAATCGGATTACAGGATTATCGCTCAGCTTTGCTCCCAGCTCCGAGTAAAGCTGTGACTGTGTCCCAAATCACTCCATATTTACTATATAGGGCACAAACTAAAGAGTCGGGCTCTTTATATTTAAGATTAAAATCTACACTTTGAAAACAAAGCCTCATCATCCACCACAGTACAGCATACCCACAATGCACTGTTCAGATGAAACCTTATGTGATCTACAGTGGCTGAATAAAAGTATTCATTCATAGACATTTTCCCAAAAGCTGAAACCTATACAGTATTTTTAAAGGTTTTTTGGTTTTGTTTTATAAATGGACCTACAGAAAATAGTTCAAGTAACTGAAATTAGATGAGAAATAAAATCTAAAAAAAAAAAAAAAGGGTGGTGTATTCACCCTCTTCGCTATGAAGCCCCTAAATATATTCTGAAATAAAATACAACCAAGCTCGTTCTGAAAGAACCCAGAGTCACCCGTGATAAAGAGGCAGCACCAGACAAGTTATATAATGCAGACCAAAGAGAACTCCATAGAAAGTCATACAAAGTACATATCAGGGTCGGCTTACCAAAGGTACACGAAACCTTGAAAATCCCATGACGCACCAGTACGTCACCAAAAGAAAAATAATGGCACCACAACAAACCTTCCGAGAAAGTAAAGATATTTTTAGTCAAAAACTGGCTGAGGGAGACTGGTGTGATGTAACTGGTTGTAACGATGTAAATATTGCATGCAGTGTATTTAAAATAATTGTGATTTAAATGATCAACACTGTTCCACCAAAAAAAGGAAATTAGGGTAAAACTTTCAACAGAACCCTGGATAACTGGGGAAATACTACAGAAACTTAGACAGAGAAATAGAGTATTATATAAATATGAAAATACAAAAATAATTCAAATTTGTATTTAAAAAAAATAGTGTAAACTAAGAAACTCTATACAGAGAGAAATTAGGAAAACTAAAACTGCATATCAGATAAAATTGAAGAAAATAAAGACGACAGTAAAAAGTTATGGAACACCATAAAAAGCATAGGTTAAGGTAATAAATCTAAATGTAGTAATTCAATTGTATTAGAAAATGACGGTGAATTAATTCATGATTCTTTTTTCAGTTGCTATTTTCATTAACAATTTGTTTACATTAGTAGCGAGAACACTTGAAAATATGTTACCTGCTTCTAAACAGAAATACTCTGGAGATCAAAATATATATATATATATATATATATATATATATATATATTTATATATATATATCTTTTTTTTTTTTTTTTTACAAAGAACTAAATATCGAACCAAATAGTCTCAAACTACAACCAGTTTGTGAGTTTATATTCAAAGAATTAATTAAACTCAATCCATATAAAAGTACACGACTTGACGACATTGGTCCACGGTTTTTAAAAGATGGTGCACGAATTTTAAAAGCTCCTGTAACTAGTAATGTAAACTTATAAGTTTATACAAATACTGTACCTGATGAGCAAAAATCACCCAGAGTTACTCCTTTACATAAGAAAAATAGTACTCTAAACGTAGGAAACTAGAGACCAATAACCATATTATGTTGTATTTCTAAAATACTAGAAAAAAGTGTACATTGTCAAATTATAAAGAATTTAACAGAGAGCAACTTATTATATGAACATCAGTCAGACTTTATAAAATGTTTTTCAACAGGTACCTGTCTAATCTGGCTTACCGGTTACATAAAGAAGCAATCTTCAGAGGGCCGGTGTACTGGAATTGCAGTCTTAGCTGTACAAAAAGAATTGGACTCTGCAAACCATGAAATTTTATACAAAAAAACCCTCTCAGCTCTAGGAATCCAACCTGATTGGTTTGAATCATACTTATCAAATAGAAAGCAAGTTGTTATGGTTAATGAGTATGTAAGTGATCCAGAAAATATTACTTTTGTTCCCCAAGGTAGTATACTGGGGCCACTATTGTACCTATGTTATGTAAACGATATGTCAACTTGAATGTCAAACAACTATAAATTACTGTTATATGTAGATGATAGCGTGGTGGTTGTGTCAGATAAAGATCCCAACAAAATATTAAATGAACTTGGGAAGAACGTTGAGTCATGTTATAACTGGCTAATAGATAAAAACTGTCGTTACATTATGGTAAAACAGAATGTTCACTGTTTGGGTCAAAAGATAAACTAAAACTTGTTAAAAACTCTGAAATTAATTGTGCTGTTCATAAAATTCAATCAACAAAAAATGTTAAATACTAAGGCATCTTACTAGATCAAGACTTGTCAGGCATAAATATCGTTGAGTCATTAATTTAAAAATGTTCATCCAGATTGAACTTTCTATACAGACAAGCCAGTGTACTTCATAAAAACACAAGAAATACCCTGTGTAATGCACTAGTTTTGTGTCTTATGGAATATGCATCAACAGCCCGGAACAGTTTTCTATCCAAACCTTTAAAATAAACAAAGTAAAGCGGTCAGGTTTATATCTAAAATGGGGCCTAGAACGCATGTAGGATATCTTCTTTTACTTTCAGCTTTTCCCTTCAGGGGTCATCACAGCAAACCATCCGCCTCCATCTCACCCGATCCTCTGTATCTTCTACTCTTACTCCAAATACCTTCATGTCCTCCTTCACCACATCCATAAATCTTCTCTTTGGTCTTCCTCTAGACCTTCTGCCTGGTAGTTCCAACCTCAGCATTCTACTACCAACATACTCACTATCCCTCCTCTGTACATGTCCAAACCATCTCAATCTAGCCTCTCTGACTTTGTCTCCAAAACCTCGAACATGTACTGTCCCTCTGATGTACTCATTCCTGATCCTATCCATCCTCGTTACTCCCAAAGAGAACATCAACATTTTCATCTCTGATACCTCCAGCTCTGCCTCCTGTCTTTTCCCCAGGGCCACCGTTTCTAAACCATACAACATCGCTGGCCTCATCATCGTCTTGTACACTTTTCCTTTCAGTTTTTCCGATACCTTCCTATCGCACATCACACCAGATACTTTTCTCCAACCATTCCAACCTGCCTGCACATGCTTCTTCACCTCTTTTCGACACTTTCCATTGCTCTGGATTGTTGAGCCTAAGTACTGAAAACCCTCTACCTTCTTTATCTCTGCTCCCTTTAACCTCATCGTTCCTCTTGGGTCCTTCTCATTCACACACATGTATTCTGTTTTACTGAGGCTAACCTTCATTCCTCTCCTTTCCAGGGCATACCTCCACCCCTCTAGATTTTCCTGCACTTGGTCTCTGCTCTCACTACAGATCACAATGTCATCTGCAAACATCATAGTCCATGGAGATTTTTGTCTAACCTTGTCTGTCAGCCTGTCCATCACCATAGCAAACAAGAAGGGGCTCAGAGCTGACCCTTGATGCAGTCCCACCTCCACCTTGAACTCTTCTGTCACACCGACAGCACACCTCATCACTGTCTTACATCTCTCGTACATGTCCTGCACCACTCTAACATACTTCTCTGCCACTCCAGACTTCCTCATGCAATACCACAGTTCCTCTCTCGGCACCCTGTCATATGCTTTCTCCAGATCCACAAAGACACAATGCAGCTTCTTCTGACCTTCTCTGTACTTCTTTATTAACATCCTCAAGGCAAACACTGCATATGTGGTGCTCTTTCTTGGCAAAAAACTAAACTGTTGTTCACAAATGCTGACCTCTGCCCTTAGTCGAGCTTCCACTATTTTTTCCCATAGCTTCATTGTATGGCTCATCACCTTCCCTCTGTAATTGCCACAACTCTGCACATCTCTCTTGTTCTTAAAAATTGGAACAAGCACACTTCTCCTCCATTCCTCCGGCGTCCTCTCACTCTCTAAGACCTTGGTGAATGTTCTTGTCAGAAAATATACTGCAACCTCTCTAAGACACTTCCATACCTCCACCGGTATATCATCAGAACCAACTGCCTTTCCACTCTTCATCCTCTTCAATGCGCTCCTCACTTCACCCTTACTAATCTTTGCTACTTACTGGTCCTCAACAGTCACCTCTTCTACTCTTTTTTCTCTCTCATTTTCCTCATTCATCAGCTCTTCAAAGTACTCTTTCCATCTTCCCAGCACACTTCTTTCATCAGTCAACACGTTTCCCACTCTGTCCTTAATCACTCTAACTTGCTGCACGTCCTTCCCCTCTCTATTTCTCTGCTGTGCCAACCTGTATAAATCATTTTCTCCCTCTTTACTGTCCAACCTAGCATACAAGTCATCATACGCACTCTGTTTGGCCTTTGACACCGCTACCTTCGCCTTACGCGGTGTTCTCTGTACTGCTGTTTACTCTCTTCGGTCCTCTCTATGTCCCACTTCTTTTTAGCTAACCTCTTCTTTCGTACACACTCCTGCACTTCCTCATTCCACCACCAAGTCTCCTTATCTCCTCTCCTTCCAGAGAACACACCAAGTACTCTCCTACCTCTCTCCCTGATCACGTGAGCTGTAGTTGTCCAGTCATCTGGAAGCACTTCCTGACCACCAAAAAACCTGTTTCAACTCCTCCTTGAAGACAACACGACACTCTTCCTTTTTCAGCTTCCACCACTTTGTCTTCTGCTCTGCCTTTGCCTTCTTCACCTTTCTTATCATCAGCATCATTCTGCAGACCACCATCCTATGCTGTTTGGCAACACTCTCACCCACTACTATTTTGCAGTCACTGACTTCCTTCAAATTACATTGCCTGCACAAAATGTAGTCTACCTGTGTGCTCTTAGCTCCACTTTCATAAGTCACCCTGTGCTCCTCTCTCTTCTGGAAGAAAGTATTCACCACAGCCATTTCCATCCTTTTTGCAAAATCTATCAACATCTGTCCTTCTGTGTTCCTGTCCTGGATACCAAACCTGCCCATCACTTCCTCGCCCCCTCTGTTGCCTGCACCACTGAAGTCTGCCCCAATGACCACTCTTTCACCTCTGGGGGTAGTCTGCATCACTTCATCTAACTCATTCCAGAATCTCTCTTTCTCTTCGAGCTCACATCTTGCCTGTGGCGCATAAGCACTAACAACATTGAACATCACACCTTCAATTTCTAACTTGAGACTCATCACTCTGTCTGACACTCTTTTCACTTCTAGAACATTCCTGACCATCCCCTCCTTCAAGATGACTCCTACTCCATTTCTCTTCCCATCCACACCATGAAAAAACAGCTTAAACCTGCTCCTAAGCTTCTAGTCTTGCTACCTTTCCACCTGGTCTCCTGAACACACAGTATGTCCACCTTCCTCCTCTGCATCATGTCACCCAGCTCTCTACCTTTTTCTGTCATAGTTCCAACATTCAAAGTCCCTACTCTCAGTCCTAAATTCATGCCTTTCCTCTTCTCTCTCTGCCTACGGACACGCCTCCCGCCTCTCCTTCTTTGACGTCTTCGACCAACAGTAGTCCAATTTCCACCAGCACCCTGTTGGTTAACAGCACTGATGGCGATCATTGTTAACCTGGGCCTCGATCGTTCCGGTATGAAATTTGTCTTTACGGTTTGCCAGAATACAAAATGCAAAAGTTTTACACTGGATGCCCTTCCTGTCGCAACCCTCTGCATTTATCCGGGCTTGGTACCAGTGTGAAGGCGGGCACTTGTTTGTGCCCCCCCTCATGGCTGCATTATAACTAGTTGTTACCAAATTGTTATTTTATATATTATCTATACTTGTTCTTATCTTGTCTTGTTATTTTATTTTTATATACTTCATATATTATTTGGTTTTCTGTACAGACACTCCCTAACTTACGTTTTAGTTCAGTTCCGGACGGCCGAACGTAAGGTGAAAAAAAAAGTAAGTTGTTATTGTATGTTACAGTGACGTATGACATTCTTACTGTACTATACATCCATAAATAGCATTAACGTATCTCATAAAACACCCCTAAATCAATTATTATAAACATAACATTGTAAAATAAGATCAAATATATCAAATAATATCAACATTAATTTCAAGTAAATTAACTTCAAGCAAAATAATTTCAAATAGATACATTTTAATCAAATTCACTCATCATATATCAAATACAGTATCAAATATAATCTTTAACATTCTCTATGATGCAATAAATTTTGGACAGTGTCGCTCTATTTAGTAGAAATTTTAACTTTCGAAGTGAGCCTATCATTCTGGAAGTCTTTTTAACAATATTTTCAATATGAAAGTGCCATCTCCCATTTGATGAAAAACATAAACCCAAATGTTTGTGAGATTCCACTGCTTTCACTTTACAGCCGTCAAAATACAAATTAATATCTTGATTATGCTTAATAGTCAATAGCATACTTTCAAGTTTTTCTGGGTTATATGAAATTAACCAATCCTTTTCCCAATTGCATAGAAGTTCTAAATTTTCATTCATAAGCTGTTCCATTAATTGCTTTTCTTTTGACAATGTTCCTAATGAAGTATCGTCAGCGAAAAGCCAAATAAAACAATTTAATTTATCTGCAATCTCATTTACATAGACAGTGAAAAGGAAAGGACCTAAAACTGACCCCTGAGGTACTCCAGCTTTTAACACCAAAGGTTTAGACAACGAGTCATGAACAAAAACTGATTGACTACGACCACTTAGATAATTATTAAACCATTCAAGTAGTTTTCCACAAACTCCATACTTCTCTAGTTAAATGTATATATATATATATATATATATATATATATATATATATATATATATATATACATACATATATATATATATATATACATATATATATATATATATATATATATATATATATATATATATATATATATATATATATATATATATATATATATATATATACATACATGTGTGTGTGTGTGTGTGTGTGTGTGGCTATTAGTAGGGTGTCGGCATGTTTGTACAAGACTCACAGATCTGCTCCAGATCCATAGATGGAATATGTCACATCTCCCCAAAGCCCAGAGTCAGGATCCAGTGCCTGGAAGATAAACATGTTGTTTAGTACAGAGACCACAGGGAATATGTAACACTTTAATCCAGTATAATCAGCATTAACATACGACTGTCCAATCTAAACTTTCTCCTTTCTGCCTAATATTGACTCTTTAATTTAAACTTGCTTCTCAGAAATGTCATTCATACATTCATTTTCTCAACTGCTTTATCCCATTTAGGGTCGTGGAGAGCCTGGTGCCTAACTCAGCCGACTGTGGACTGTCAGTACACCCTGGCCATCACACTGGCATGCAGCTCCTCTTTACCAAAGTCACCAATGGCTCTTTTACATGAACTTCCACAAATAACAGTGAGAGACACGGCCGGATTTTAATCTCTACAGTCTAATTTGTACTCGTCTATATCTTTGCCTTATAATCTCCTCCTAACTGATTATGTCCAATTTCTACTGTCCAATCTCAACTGTCTAATTTCTACTCCCTAACCCACCATAATGAATAAATTCATAACTGAATGTCTTTATCTGATAATAATAATAATAATAATAATTGTTACCTTATTTATGTTTATATTCGACTTTATCCATATTGCTTCTGCTAGTTATTTATTTACTTATTTATTTATTTATTCCATTTCTCAGTACCTGAATGTGCACACTGTTATCCCAGGGTTTGATTCTCATTCATTTTCAGTCGTAGGGACAGAGTTTACATTTCTGCTTTATATATTTACTGAAAGTTTAGTGTAAAGAATTCCTTGTGTTTATATTCTGCTATTAGCAGCATTACACTAGCATTGCCAATATGGCCATCGAAGTCTCCCAGGACAACAAGTAAGTCCCCAAGAGGACCGTTCTCCAACCCCCCCCCCCCCAAAAAAAAAGTTTCCCAGAAGTGTGGGTACCCCCACCACCCAAAGGCCGAGGATAGCTACTCTGCTGGGTCAATCAATATTGACCCTCAATATGTGGGCACCGAGACGGGGGTCAACAAGGATGCCCACACCGGCTCATCACAGCTCACCCTGAGCAAATCTCTGGGATGAAATAAGGTCAAGCCCCTCTTGAGATGGGTAATTCCAGAGCCCAAGCTATGCGTTGAGGTGAGTCCAAGTATATTTACTCAGTATCTCTCCACCTCATGCACCAGCTCGGACTTCTTCCCCACCAGAGAGATGACATTCCATCCTAATAGTCAGAGTTAGTAGCCAAGGATCAGTCTGGCAGAAACCATGCCTTTGGCTGCCACCCAACTCGCACTGCATCTGACAGCCTATAGCCCCTCCCACAGATGGTGGGTCTATGGGAAGGTGGACTCGTGTCTTCTTTGTGGGGTGGCCCAGCCAGGATCCATGGGCAGAAGCTCGACCACCAGGTGCTCAGCTTTGAGACCCTCCCCAGGCCTGGGTCCAGGGTGGGGACCCGGTGCCCCACATCTGAGCAAGGGAAACTGTGTTCTTTTACATTTCTCCATATGAGTCTTTGAATTATGCTTTGTCAGGAACCTTCACCTACGAAGTGTTTGCCTTGGGTGACCCTATCATGGCCATAATGCTCCTGACAACATAGCTCCTAGGATCATTAGGACACACAAACCCCGCCACCATGATAAGGTGGCGATACAAGGAGGGGCACCACGTGGTGGTGAGCTGGCTCTGATGGTGGGGGAGACTGCCCTCCAGACCTGGCAGGCACAAACATGCATATAGGAAACATTTGGCAATGTCTCCTGTCAGAGGGGCTTTTAACTCCCATCTCTGGCAGATCTACAAACACATGTCGAAGGAGGCAGGGGACATGGAATCCAAATGGGCCATGTTTCATACCTCCATTATTGAGGTGGCAGCCCATAGCTTTGGGCAAAAGGTCATCAGTGCCTGCTGTAACGGTGACCCTAAACCAGGTTGGTGGACACCTTCAGTGAAGGGGGTTGTTCACACCCCCCTGATGGTGGCCATCGCGTCTTGTCTCTGCTTTTTGCAGATGACGTTGTCCCTTTGGCTTCATCAATCTGGGGCCTCCAGCTCTTATTGGAGCGATTCGCAGCCAAGTGAAAAGCAGCTGGAATGAGAATCAACACTTCGAAGTCTGAGGCCATGGTCCTCAGCTGGAAAAGGGTGGAATGCCTCCTCTGGGTCTGAAATGAGGTCCTGGCCCAAGTGGAGAAGTTCAACTATCTCAGGGTCTTGTTCGTAAGTGAGGGAAGGATGGCGCAGGAGATAACAGGTGGATTGCTGCAGCCTCTGCTGTAAAGCGGAGCCTCTACCGGTCTGTTGTGGTGAAGAGGGAACTGAGCCACAAGGCAAATCTCTCAATTTATCAGCCGATCTACGTTCCAGCCATCACCTCTGGTCACGAGCTTTGGATAGTGACCAAAAGAACAAGATCACGGATATAAGCAGCTGAAATAAGCTTCCTTTGCTGGGTGGTGGGGTCTCCCTTAGAGATAAGGTGAGAAGTTCAGCCATCCAGGAAGAGGTCGGAGTAGAACCGCTGCTGCTCTGTGTTGAGAGTAGCTAGTCAAGGCGGCTTGGGCATCTGGTTAGAATACTCCCGATCGCCTCCCTGATGTGGTGTTTTGAGCATATCTGACTGGAAAGAGACCCTAGGGTCAACCCAGAACACGCCAGAGGGATTATGTCTCTCGGCTGGTCTGGGAAGCCTCGGTGTGCCCCCTGAAGAGCTGGAGGAAGTGGCTGGGGAGAGGGACGTCTGGACCTCACTGCTTAGGCTGCTGCCTCCCGCAACTCATACCTGTCAAGTTGTACGGTTTTGGCGTAATTTGGACAAGTGAGCACTGATTTTTAAATGTGTACGCCGTACGTCCGAAATCTGTACGTTTTTCGATCATTTCGTCTTTTTTTTTTAACTCCGTTTTTTGTGTCACCGTTTCGGTAAAGAGACGATACGCCGAATTGGTCTGTAGCCGTTTTCTCGCGAGAATCGCGCGTTGCGTTTATCGTCTGCTATCGTCTGCTCTTTCCGACCACGTGACCGCACTTTCACTTCCGCCATCATTCAAGTCAAACTAAATTGCGAGCTCAAGTGCCATGAAGTGAAGCCATCAAAAGAAATGATTGAAAGTGCCAAAAGTGCTACATATAGTTATAATAAAGATCACTGTTAAATTTTCTTAATCATGCAGCTGAAGATATTACTCTTTTATTTGATTGCACCAGGTTATATGTTACAACATTACCAATAAATTCATATTATATTAAAAATAGAGTTTAATTTTTGTTTCATATTGCACGCGATAATAAGACGCGTAAGATTAGTTGCTATTTTGTAAGGGCATAAGTAGCCATTTGTAAGATCGCCAACGGCCTAGGGTTGACAGGTATGCACAACTTGACCCCGGATTAATTAAATTAATGAAAAATGATGATGATAATATTGACAGAGTTGATTGCCGTTTATTGTCTCATTTGCCCCTTTTAATTGTGAGACTCTCATACAAAATTTCATTATGGGTGAACATAATGACAAAATGTTTTGAATCTTGAAATCTTAATAGTTCCTCAGTTCAAAAGGTCCAATTCCACATTTTAAATCTCTACGGTTAAATCTATGATATTATTTCAAGTGTAATTTCTTGTGCCTGATCCATATGGTTTAATCTCAATAGTTTGTTCCCACTGTTTGATTTGCACTGTGGAATCTGTTCATCTCCACCAACTCATTTTCTTGTGTAATTTGTGCAGTTATTGAATCAAGATTAAATTTTTATTGTGCATTCGAACAATTGTCATTCCTGTTGATTATTATTTTTGAACTCTGTTGTTCTTCAATAGACTCTGACAAAATGTGAGCCTTGATGATTAAAAGTCTGCATCTGATTGGTCCATGAGGTTCTCACTCTATAAGAATAAAAAGTGTTTTATTTTACACATTAAAGTGTGCAGTTTCCAGCTGTTCATCTGACATCACAGCACTAATAAATACAAAACTATTATTAGCGTCTGACTCATCAACATGGTGACGGACTGGAAGTGATGGTCGGCCTACCAAGGCTTAATCAGCATGGCTGGATTAATCACATTCCTGAAGATGAACCTTGAATATGGATATTTACTGCAGGAAGGAGAAGCTCATTAATATCCCAAATCCAGAAATCAACACTGAGCAGACAGGAAGTGAGAAAACAAACCGTAATGAACAGAAGGAGGTGGGATGTTGTGGCTTTATTTATAAGCTATAATTATTTGAAGGAAATAGCACTGACAGTGATCTCAGTATCACGCCTTTATTGTTTTGTGAGGGATTTAATTTGTACAGAAATCTCAATTGGAGGGAAACGGGGTCTCACAAATCTCCATATTTAAAATCAACCAAATAATGTAGAGTTTACTTCACATTTTGAAATATCACGAGCAGACAGTGTAAATTAATCCAGAATAAGCCCCGCCCCAATCATTCATTGCTTGTCCTGAGCACAATGTATAGTTACACACACACACACACACACACACACACAATATATATATATATATATATATATATATAATATGTTAATGTTAATAGAGAAGTACAGAGAAGGTCAGAAGGAGCTGCATTGTGTCTTTGTGGATCTGGAGAAAGCATATGACAGGGTGACGAGAGAGGAACTGTGGTATTGCATGAGGAAGTCTGGAGTGGCAGAGAAGTATGTTAGAGTGGTGCAAGACATGTATGAGAGATGTAAGACAGTGGTGAGGTGTGCTGTCTGTGTCACAGAAGAGTTCAAGCTGGAGGTGAGACTGCATCAATCGTCAACTCTCAGCTCATTCTTGTTTGCTATGGTGATGGACAGGCTGACAGATGAGGTTAGACAAGATTCCCCATGGACTATGATGTTTGCAGATGACATTGTGATCTGTAGTGAGAGCAGAGAACAAGTGGAGGAAAATCTAGAGAGGTGGAGGTATGCCCTGGAAAGGAGGGGAATGAAGGTTAGTCTTAGTAAGACAGAATACATGTGTGTGAACGACAAGGACCCAAGAGGAACGGTGAGATTACAGGGAGCAGAGATAAAGAAGGTGGAGGATTTTAAGTACTTAGGCTCAACAATCCAGAGCAATGGAGAGTGTGGAAAAGAGGTGAAGAAGCGTGTGCAGGCAGGTTGGAATGGTTGGAGAAAAGTGTCCGGTGTGATGTGTGATAGGAGGGTATCGGCAAGAATGAAAGGAAAAGTGTACAAGACGGTGTTGAGGCCAGTGATGTTGTATGGTTTAGAAACAGTGGCCCTGGGGAAAAGACAGGAGGCAGAGCTGGAGGTAGCAGAGATGAAAATGTTGAGGTTCTCTTTGGGAGTAACGAGGATGGATAGGATCAGGAATGAGTACATCAGAGGGACAGCACATGTAAGATGTTTTGGAGACAAAGTCAAAGAGGCTAGATTGAGATGGTTTGGACATGTACAGAGGAGGGATAGTGAGTATATTGGTAGTATGATGCTGAGGCTGGAACTACCAGGAAGAAGGTCTATAGAAGACCTAAGAGACAATTCATGGATGTGGTGAAGGAGGACATGAAGGTAGTTGGAGTAAAAGTAGAAGATACAGAGGATAGGGTGAGATGGAGGCGGATGGTTTCCTGTGGTGACCCCTGAAGGGAAAAGCCGAAAGGAAAAGAAGATATATGTATATGTACCTTTGCATTTAGTTCTGAATCTTGAAAGCTGTAAAAATCATATGAATTTTAGCAATTTAAAGTATATTCACCTCAATGTTTCTCCCTGTCACTTATTCTGTATGTTTATTGCATTAGTTTTGAGCTTGTTAGAGAAAGGATTCATGATGATTATTATGTTTTAAAATTGCGTTCCAATTCTGTGATTAGAAAAAAATGTAAGCGTCTCAACTGAAAGTTTATTTATTGGTTCATCAAAAGCATCCCCAACATGTTTGATGTAAACGATGCACGTGTCTGAAGCAAACACAAACAAACAAACACCAGTAATTACTACAATTGTTTGTATTTAAAAACTAAAAGTATAAATAAATTCATACATACTCATTGAGTTTTGCAAACTTATAAAATCCATAAACTTGCATTTTATAGTACAATAGAAATTTCCCAGTATTAAATGAGATCAGTGTAAAAGTTTCAGATTAATGTTTGCTGAGTGTGTAGAGTTAAAGCTTTAGTGCGTCTCACAGGAAGTGAGTGACGTTACACTTACAGTGACGGATATGACAGTGGAACCCCCAGGCGAGTTCTCGGGAATCCTGGCGATATAAAACTCTGAGGAGAACCGAGGACAGTTATCATTTACATCCAACAGATGAATCATGATGTCTGCGGTGGCACTGAAACGCTCTGGGGTGTCAATTTCCACTGCGAGCAACTGAGGGCAAAAGAAAATAATAAACAAAAGTGTGTGTGTGTGTGTGTGTGTGTGTGTGTGTGTGTGTGTGTATGTGTGTGTGTGTGTGTGTGTGTGTGTGTGTGTGTGTATAGATAGATAGATAGATAGATAGATAGATAGATAGATAGATAGAAGTAGACAGACGGACGAACGGACAGATGTGTGAGCTGTGTTGATTGTACCTCGAGTTTTCGTGTCTTTTTGTACCTTGAATGTTAAAAACGAGTGTTTTTCGTAGTCGATGGCACTCGAGTTCTCAACGATGATGGTGACTTGAGCTTCGTTGAGGACGGTTTGTGGGACGACACGTAGAACTCTCCCAGGTCCAACCAGTCTCAGTCGAAACTTAGCATTTGCTCCCTGAGAGAAAACACACAAACAATACAGAAACAGTGTCTCAGAATAAAAGTTGGTATTGCAAACATGCTTTAATCCTGAAGCTGTTTTATACCCTAGGCATGTGATTCTGTTTCATTAGCCCCACTGACTGCTGGGAAAATTCCCCCCAGTGCGTGCGTGCGTGCGTGTGTGTGTGCACAAGAGAAACTTCACAACATCTTTTCATCATTACTCAATCCATCTGCTCCACCCGTCCCATCCTCCCTGACTGCTGAAGACTTCGCTGATTTCTTTGATACGAAGATTCAAAAAATCTGTGAGAAGTTCACTGCCACCTCAAATCCTACACAACACAGCATACATCCCACTTCCCTTTCCCTTGCCCAGTTTTTCAATCTCAAAAATGAAGACATCCAGCATGTAATTTCATCATTCAATCCCATGACCTGCTCACTGGACCCAATTCCATCCTCAATATTCCAGACAATCTCTCAAGACCGCCTTCCATTTACATTCCCTATCATCAATAGCTCCACATCATCTGGTCAGGTACCAAATGTGTTCAAAAGAGCCAGGGTTCTACCCATCTTAAAGAAACCTCCCTGGATCCATCAGATATCAGAAACTACAGACTCATATACAGATACAGACGGTATCACTTCTTTCTTTCCGTTTAAAATTCTTGAACACTGTTTATAACCAAATGTCTTTCTATCTTTTTCAGAATAACCTCCTTAATCAATCAAGCTTCAAACCAGCACATTTCACAGAGACTGTACCCTTGGCTGTTACAGAGATGCTACTTGCTGAAAGATCAGCCAAGATGTCATCAGTCCTCATCCTGAATCAACCTTTCAGCAGCATTTCACACCATCAACAAAAAACTGCTCTTGTTCACCCTCAGGAGTCTAGAAATTTGTGGTGTCCTATGGCAGTGATTTGCTTTCCCCTGGAAGGCCACTCATATAAGGTTACATGGAGGATATCCATATCCTCTCTCCGCCGAATTTCCACTGGTGTTCCCCGGGGCTCAGTTCTTGGTCCACTTCTGTTCTCTCTTTATACATAGTCTCTTGGTGATGTCATATCCTCACATGGGTTCTCACACCACTGCTATACTGATGACACTCAACTTGTTTCTCTCTTTTCCTCCCTCAGACACTGATGTTTCTGCCCAGATCTCAGCATGTCCGGTAAGTAGCTCACCAGCTGAAGCTTAATACCAGCAACACTCGTGAATTTCTGTTAATCCCAGCTGACCCATCCCCACATCAAGATCTCGCAATCTCCTTGGACAATGCTGTGATCGGTCCTTTAGGCACTATAGATAACTATAGATAAGTGTCTGTTTATCTCTTCTCATCTCAGTAATCTTTCTTGATCATGTTGATTTCTTCTCTTTAATATCCAAAGGATTTGTTCATTTCTTTACAGAAAGGTGACTCAGATACTTGTTCAATCCCTTGTCACCTCAGGAAAATATTTCTGCAGCTCACTCCTGGCAGGTCTGCCTTTGAGCACTATTCGTCCTCTGCAAAAGATCCAGAATGCAGCTGCATAGCTTGTTTTCAATATTCTGAAATTTTCCACACCATTGCAATAATCTTCTCACTGGCTTCCTGTAGCTGCTCGCATTCAATAGAAAACACTAAAGCTTGCGTACAAAGCCAAACATGGAGCTGCACTTTATTACCATAAAGCACTTATCACACCTCGTACTGCACCACATTCTCTCAGCCTAATACAGAAAGACTGATCCCTCTCACTCCAAAGTGACAAGGGGAAAATGCATCTAAACTCTTCTGTGTTATGGCTCCAAGGTGGTGGAATGAACTTCCTCTGGATATCCAGACCGCTGAGTCACTTGGTATCTTCAAACCACGGCTGAAAACTTACCTCTTTCAGCAGTACTTAGATTAGCACTATGTACACCACAAAAAAACTCCACACAACACCCCTGCCATCTAAGTTTGACTGATTTTATATTCCGTATGTGCTCAGTGTAAATGTAAGTTCACAATAAATATGATTTCTATTCCCAACAAAATGTCATGAAAACATGAACCAATCCTGTATGAAATTTAAAGCACAGTATTTTCTTTTAATCCTAAGAACCTTAAACAGAAATCTGTACCTCTAGAGAAGATCTTTGCTCTGTCAGCGTAGAACACCTGGTGATTATATTAAACACACAACTAAACGCTCTTCTCTACATCCCATCTGCAGCTGGGGTGTGAACTCGATCACCATCTTTGGCACTGTTGTATTGTGATAATTACATTTTCCGAACACTTCTTCGAGATTCACTGGATTTAGACACAAAGCTGTATTTTACAGATTCTAAAGATAATTATATACACCACAGAGCTTCTAAATATAATATAAATATCTATCTATCTAGTGTGCCTGAGTTGTAGGACGACCATTGGTGACGCCCTGGTTATCATCTTCATGGAGGTTTTCTTGGCAGGATTAGTACAGTGGTTTGCCATTGCCTTCTGCACGATGCGAACCTACGGGCAATTTAGAACTGCCAATTAACCTATTGTGCATGTCTTTGGATTGTGGGAAGAAACCGGAGCACCCGGAGGAAACCCACACAAGCACGGGGAGAACATGCAAACTCCACACAGAAACGCCCAGGCCGGGAATCGAATTGCTGTGAGGCGGACGTGCTAACCACTACGCCGCCGTGCCGCCTAATATAAATATAATCCAAATATATTTCATCCTGAATGATTATTGCTGAGCAGCTTTCATTGTGTGCATGTGAAAGAATGAATAAATAACACCTGTTTGTTTAATGTTAATCATGTGTTATCAATAATACTAATAATATAGGAGTTCAACAGAATAATCTCGAAATAACATTATCACACACTGTATAGGTGGAATAACACCGGCGGTTAATTGAAACTAAACGCACATAAGTGCTTGAATAAAAGCGACCAGCGCGCTGCTTGAGGAACACCCCAGACTGAAAAAGGTCCAATTTGTATTCATTTTTTTGTTAAATTTCTTCCTAAGAAAGTCTTACGATTTCAGGGAAATGAGATGACATAGTTGTCGCACTGTCTGTGATGACAGGCCTGTAAAAGAACCATTGCTCTCATTTCAAAAGAGTAAGTCATTGGATTGCCGTCAGCATGTTTTTGCCCTGCAATGACCTGTGAGCTGTACAGGGTGTACTCTGCCCTTGTCAATACTAGGCTGAGATGGGTGTCAGCCTCCACGCGACCCTAATTAGGATGAAGCGGTTCAAAAAAATGACGGGAGGATGGATTAAATGAAATAGTCTTGGTTTAAGGGTCGTGTAATAATTCCTCCAGGTGTCCGAGAACTGCTTCACACCGACTGTAGTATAATCAGGTGTTGGGATGTTACCTGGTCAGAATCGTTGACGGTGATTTTCAGCCCTCTGAGAATTTCTCCCTCTGGAGGATGTTCGTACATGGTCAGCTCAAATTTGTCCTGCTTTCCATTCTCACCATAAAACGTTGGTGGATGGTTGTTTAGATCCACCACACGGATGGTCACCACCGTCAGAGCTGAATCTCGAAGATCATTCTCAGGTCCCACCTCTGAGGCCTTGGTTAAAATAAACAAACATTATCACTTAATAAAATTCTGTAGTTGTGCTTATAACATGTATAAAAACATAAATAAATGTTTGCATTTGCATACCTTAACTTTCAGCTCATACAACTCGTTTTTCAACTGGACAGGATGTGACATCAGAATGATGGCACCGCTCGAGCTGTTAATGCTAAAGGAGCCGTCACTTCCTGTTCAGATTATAATTAAAAATCAACAATAAGAAAAGAAAAACATAATATGCACATAATAATCTACAGGTTAAAACTTTAGATAACTAACAAAAAACATTAATTACAACAATAATGAAATTTTTAATAAATATCAATTTATACAGTATTATTTTCAATGAGGACAGTAATAAAATTGGGTTCATCTCATTCTGGAAGGATGATTAAAAATGTGGGGTATACCACAAGTACACTTCTTACCGTTCATGATACTGTAGTGAATTGGGTTGGGGTTGTTCTGATCCCCATCTTTCGCCGACACTGTAAATATTTCTGAGCCCTAAACACGTGAAGTGTGAATACAGGTCAGTTAGAGAAAGCAGGGGTTTTTGTTTTTTTTGTTTTTTTGTTTTTTTTTTGGGGGGGGGGGTTTGGGAGAAGGGGGGGGTTGGTTTACACTTCAACTCGAGAATTTATTATTATTGCACATTTTAGCCAAATTGTTGTGGCGACATGTTTTGGACACTGGTGAAGAGGGCAGTGGAGCTGTCAACCGATCACCAGCTGGTGGTGAACTGCCTCAGATGGCCGGGGAGGCTGCCTTACAGACCAGGCAGCCAAAAGCATGTAGTTAGGGTCTCTTGGGAACGTTTGGTGGAGTCTCCTGTCAAAGGGGGCTTTGAACTCCCACCTCTGGCAGAGTTACAACCACGTCCTGAAGGAAGCAGGTGATATCTAATGTGAAGGGGTGTTTGTGTCAGTGAGTCAATGTGTGTATGTAATGCCGGATGAGGCGGGGGGGCGGGGGGGCACTAACCAGTGTCTCTCCCCCTTATGCTGGTCCCAAGCCCAGATAAATGCAGAGGGTTGCGACAGGAAGGGCATCCGGCGCAAAACTTCTGCCACATTTCCCATGCAAATGATCAAAACAAAATTCATACCGGATCGGTCGAGGCCCGGGTTAACAACGACCACCATCAGTGCTGTCAACCAACAGGGTGCTGATGGAAATTGGACTACTGTTGGTCAAAGACGTCGAAGAAGGAGAGGCGGGAGGCGTGTCCATAGGCAGAGAGAGAAGAGGAAATGCGTGAGCCTAGGACTGAGAGTAGGGACTTTGAATGTTGGAACTATGCAAGGAAAAGATAGAGAGCTGGCTGACATGATGCAGAGTTAGCTACCAGCTTAGGAGCAGGGTTTAAGCTGTTTTATCACGGTGTGGATGGGAAGAGAAATGGAGTAGGAGTCATCTTGAAGCAGGGGTTTGTCAGGAATGTTCTCGAAGTGAAAAGAGTGTCAGACAGAGTGATGAGTCTCAAGTTAGAAATTGAAGGTGTGATGGTCAATGTTGTTAGTGCTTATGCCCCACAGGCAGGATGTGAGCTAGAAGAGAAAGAGAGATTCTGGAGTGAGTTAGATGAAGTGATGCAGAGTACCCACAGAGGTGAAAGAGTGGTCATTGGTGCAGACTTCAATGGACATGTTGGTGCAGGCAACAGAGGGGATGAGGAAGTGATGGGCAGGTTTTGCATCCAGGACAGGAACACAGAAGGACAGATGTTGATAGATTTTGCAAAAAGGATGGAAATGGCTGTGGTGAATACTTTCTTTAAGAAAAGACAGGAGCATAGGATGACTTATGAAAGCGGAGGTAAGAGCACACAGGTAGACTACATCTTGTGTCGATGATGTAATTTGAAGGAACTCAGTGACTGCAAAGTAGTAGTGGGTGAGAGTGTTGCCAAACAGCATATGATGGTGATGTGCAGGATGATGCTGATGGTGAGGAAGGTGAAAAAGGCAAAGGCAGATCAGAAGACAAAGTGGTGGAAGCTGAAAAAGGAAGAGTGTCATGTTGTCTTCAAGGAGGAGTTGAAACAGGCTTTGGGTGGTCAGGAAGTGCTTCCAGATGACTGGACAACCACAGCAAATGTGATCAGGGAGACCGGTAGGAGAGTACTTCGTGTGTCCTCTGGAAGGAAAGTATATAAGGAGACTTGGTGGTGGAATGAGGAAGTGCAGGAGTGTGTACAAAAGAAGAGGTTAGCTAAGAAGAAGTGGGACACAGAGAGGACCGAAGAGAGTAAACAGGAGTACAGGGAGACACAGCGTAAGGTGAAGGTAGCGGTGTCAAAGGCCAAACAGAGGGCGTATGATGACTTGTATGATAGGTTGGACAGTAAGGAGGGAGAAAATGATTTATACAGGTTAGCACAGCAGAGAAATAGAGATGGGAAAGATGTGCAGCAAGTTAGAGTGATAAAGGACAGAGAGGGAAATGTATTGACTGATGACAGAAGTGTGCTGGGAAGATGGAAAGAGTACTTTGAAGAGCTGATGAATGAGGAAAATGAGAGAGAAAAAGAGTAGAAGGGGTGACCGTTGAGGACCAGGAAGTAGCAAAGATTAGTAAGGGTGAAGTGAGGAGGGCGTTGAAGATTATGAAGTGTGGAAAGGCAGTTGGTCCTGATGACATACCGGTTGAGGTATGGAAGTGTCTAGGAGAGGTAGCAGTAGATTTTCTGACAAGAATATTCAACAAGGTCTTAGAAAGTGAGCAGATGCCGGAGGAATGGAGGAGAAGTGTGCTTGTGCCATTTTTAAGAACAAGGGAGATGTGCAGAGTTGTGGCAACTACAGAGGGATAAAGTTGATGAGCCATACAATTAAGTTATGGGAAAGAATAGTGGAAGCAAGACTAAGGGCAGAGGTCAGCATTTGTGAATAACAGTTTGGTTTCATGCCAAGAAAGAGCACCACAGATGCAGTGTTTGCTTTGAGGATGTTAATAGAGAAGTACAGAGAAGGTCAGAAGGAGCTGCATTGTGTCTTTGTGGATCTGGAGAAAGGAGATGACTGGGTGCTGAGAGAACAACTGTGGTATTGTATGAGGAAGTCTGGAGTGGTAGAGAAGTATGTTAGAGTGGTGCAGGACATGTATGAGAGATGTAAGACAGTGGTGATGTGTGCTGTCGGTGTGACAGAAGAGTTCAAGGTGGAGGTGGGACTGCATCAAGGGTCAGCTCTGAGCCCCTTCTTGTTTGCTATGGTGATGGACAGGCTGACAGATGAGGTTAGACAAGAATCTCCATGGACTATGATGTTTGCAGATGACATTGTGATCTGTAGTGAGAGCAGAGAACAAGTGCAGGAAAATCTAGAGAGGTGGAGGTATGCCCTGGAAGGGAGGGGGAATGAAGGTTAGTCTCAGTAAGACAGAATACATGTGTGTGAACGACAAGGACCCAACAGGAACGGTGAGGTTACAGGGGGCAGAGATAAAGAAGGTGAAGGATTTTAAGTACTTAGGCTCAACAATCCAGAGCAACGGAGAGTGTGGAAAAGAGGTGAAGAAGCGTGTGCAGGCAGGTTGGAATGGTTGGAGAAAAGTGTCCGGTGTGATGTGTGATAGGAGGGTATCGGCAAGAATGAAGGGAAAAGTGTACAAGACGGTGATGAGGCCAGCGATGTTGTATGGTTTAGAAACAGTGGCCCTGGGGAAAAGACAGTAGTCAGAGTTGGAGGTAGCAGAGATGAAAATGTTGAGGTTCTCTTTGGGAGTAACGAGGATGGATAGGATCAGGAATGAGCACATCAAAGGGACAGCACATTTGATAAATCGCTGTCCTTTTCCCCAGCAGGTTCTGCTCAGCACAGCTCCGTGTGCAGATGGCACCATTTGGGCCGAGTTATCTTTGATTTTTGTACAAATGCTGCAGGTGGAGACTCAGGTTTTCTATTCACACACAACAGGAACCAAACATTACAAAAACGTGCTCTTTTGACTTCCTGTGTACAAACAAATACATGTCTGGCATTAAATAAAACTATACAGTAAATATAAAATGGCTCCTGGCGGTCGGTATATTAATACTAAGCCAAGTTATTAGTTTCTAAACGACAGAGATCATCAGAAGGCAGGCAGCATGGAGGCCACTCGAGGACCTGCATGCCTCTGCTTTAGATAGAAAGTAGTACCAGCCTCAGCATGAGTTAGTTCACTGTCACCAAGAAATATCCCTCCACCATGCAGGGCATATTTCTAATTGCACTGGTCCCGACCCGGCCAACCCAGCGGCACTGAGGGCACATTCACGTCCAGAAAATGTTCCTGTTTCCTCAATGTTTTTCTTCTTGTGGAGAAAAGACACAACTTTTTTATGGCTGTTTCCCTGCTGAATATTTTTGAAGCTCCACTTTTATGCAGTTCCTAAATCCACATATAATAATAATAATAATAATAATAATAATAATAATCATAACAATACTTACAGGTTCTGATATTTCATAAACATATCCAAAATATGGCATTCCCACAAAAGTAGGAGGCGTGTCCTGGGCATCAAGCACATTGATAGTTATGGTGGCTGATGATGTCATCACCTGGTGTTTCCCGTTGTGTTTACCTCCACCATCCTGAACACATCAAAAGTAGAAGACTGTAATTAAAATCATAAACAATGCAACATTATCTGAAGGCTCAGTGTGCTTTGATGAATCTAGAAACATTAAATAAACATTTTGAATACGTTGTTTGTAAACATTTGGAAAATGTCACACCGGAGATCTAGTACCTATCATGGCGTGTTTTTATCGTTACCTTGGCAACCACGGTGATGAAGTGCGTGCTGGAGGTCTCAAAGTCGAGAGACTCGCCCGCTTTGATTCGCAGGACACCACTGTGACCATCGATAGTGAACTTGGTTTTGGGAAATGTCTAAAAATTCCAAAATAAATATTTCAGCGTCGTCATAACACCGGAAGTGAATTTATTTTAAATGATCAAATCATAAAAACATTAATAATGATCACAAAAAAAATAATCATGAGTACCAAATAAATTATCAGACTGATATTAATTACTCATTAATATATTCATTTAAAAATCAATCATAATGATTAAAAAACAAATAAACAATAATAGTAAGTAACTCATTAATAATGAATCAACTTAATTAAAGTCCTTTTAATTTACAAATCAAATAATAAATGGGGTTTTGGAGAATAATCAGAAAAATGAAATGAAACTGCAGGATATTTTTTTTAATTTTATAATATTGGATGAAATGTGTGTAAGAATAATACTATTATTATTATTATTATTATTATCACAGATATTTAAGCATTTATTACAAACAGTAAATTTAATCGCGAGGATGACAGCAGTGCTGCAGTTCATTTACTCTGCTCGTTCTGAACGGAACCCGTTATGAAGTCAGAACACACACTCGGAGCAGTGGGCGGGGACACTGCGGCTCGGGTCCCGGGGAGCAGCTGGGGTGAGGTTGGGGTGTCTTGCTCAAGGGCACTTCAGCCGTGAGGGTGGAGGCAGGGAACAAGTAGGGGCAGGTCCTTCGCTACCGCTACACATTTTCCCTGCTGGTGTGGGAATCAAACATTTTGGTCTCAAAACCGCTTCTCAAGCCATTCGGGCGCGGCTGCCACGAGGACGACAACTCACATACAGTAGAGTAATGAAAGTCGTACAATGGCGGACGGTCCAGATATGTTTAATAAGTCGCTACTTCCTATTTCGGCTACCTCGAGTGTGTCACGCAGTACACGGTGGAAGGGAGGCAACTCCACTTAGCTTACCTTACAGCTCTCTTCTTAAGAAAACGAGCTACTCAAAATCTTATGTTCATGACATTAAAGCTGGAAAACTAACAACAATTAAATAATAAAACTAAAATTAGAATTTGTTGTTATTTCCCAGTCCAAACAACAGTCTCTGGAAATAAACTTGGTACTTATTTCTGTAGTTATCAGCACATTTTCACGTTAAAGTCACATTCACTTTGAAATTTCACTGTGCTCTTGAACATTAATCCTGGAAATATTCAACCGAACAAATTAGAGTCTCTCTGGAAGAAAAAAAACAACTAAATAAATGAACACCATTCTTGGTTTAAAGTTCAGTTCTCCGCGACATCACAGTTCAGTCCTGGTATCGGAGTGGCACTTTAACCACTCTGCCGGATCTCGATCTTCGGACATTCGGCTCAACGCTGATGTTGGTCGTGTTGTTTGTTGACTGCTCTACTGCCTGAGGCTGTGAGACAACATCAGGAACACAGGTATGCTCCACTGGTGGAACAATGGGACTGAACATCTCTGATGTAGATTTGAGATGTCTACGGTTGCGTCCCGGTTTCCTACCATCTGCATTCATTACCACATATGACTTTGGACTCTGGTCAACCTCGGTAACTATGGCAGGATTCCACCGATTCCCCTCCTGGATTCTCACAGAATATCCCTTAGCAAGGGGGGACAACTACTTTGTACCCCGTCTATCACAGAAGTATTTCTGAGTGTTCTGCCGTTCTATCAGTCTCTTGTGAGTTTCAGTCTGATTCTGCACTTGAGGCAGCAGCAGCGACGTTGACGTTGGTAACAGGGTTTTCAATCGTCAGCCCATTAACATTTGAGCTAGCGACAGGTTCACACTACCAATCAGCGAATTCCCGTATTCCATTAGCGCTAAATACACATCCCGACCACTTCTCTTTGCCTTTCTCAGCATGTTTTTAACTGTCTGAACAGTTCTTTTAGCTTGGCCGTTGGATTGTGGGTATGTTGGTCTCAACATTTTGTGACCAAACTCCCACTCCTTGGTGAATCTGTGAGATTCTCCACTAGAAAATTGTGGACCATTACCTGATATCATTGGTATTCCATTTCGGGCAAACACGGATTTCATTGCTGTGATAGTCGTTCTGCTTGACAAGTCCTCAAGTCTCACAAACTCTGGATACTTTGAATAGTAGTCTACACACAATAGATAGTCACTATTCTTGTACGTGAACAGGTCTGCTCCAACTTTAGCTCATGGCCTTGTAGGAATTTCATGACCTTGTAATGGCTGCTTGGGATTTGAGTTCTTGTTTTCATTACACACCACATTTTGTGAAAAAGTCCTCAATCTGCTCGTGCATTCCTATCCAGAAAAGAATGTCTTTGGCCCGTTGTTGACATTTAACAATGCCCAAATGAGCTTCATGAACTTTATGAAGCATTTGGTTCTGCAGTTTGTTTGGAACAATTAGCTTCGTTCCCTTAAACAACAGTCCATCTACAGTCGTGATCTCATCACGAATATTCCAAAAGTCTCTCACATGAACAGGAACTGCCTGTCTGATTTCTGGCCATCATTCATCACAACCGATTTCACTTGTTGCAATTGAACATCATTTTCAGTGGCATCTTTGACTTCAGTCACCTTTGCAGGCGTCATAGGAAGCATTGAGATGAAGTTCACCTCATAGTTCTTGTCCTCAAAGCAGTCATCACTAGCTGGTATAAATGCTCTGCTCAAAGCATCAGGAACAACAAGTTCTTTACCAGGCATGCAGGTCATATTTTTGCAATCGCAAAAACATTCGTTGTAGAATGCAGCCGTGAGGGGGGGGCACAAACCAGTGTCTCTCCCTCACGCCGGTCCCAAGCCCGGATAAATGCAGAGGGTTGCGTCAGGAAGGGCATCCGGCGTAAAACAAATGCCAAATAAACTATGCGAATCACAAGAAAGAATCACATACCGGATCGGTCAAGGCCCGGGTTAACAACGACCGCCATCAGTGCCGTCAACCAACAGGGTGCTGATGGAAATTGGACTACTGTTGGTCGAAGATGTCGAAGAAGGAAAGGCGGGAGGCATGTCCGTTGCCAGAGAGAGAAGAGTAAAGGCATGAGTTTAGGACTGAAAGTAGGGACTTTGAATGTTGGAACTATGACAGGAAAAGGTAGAGAGCTGGCTGACATGATGCAGAGGAGGAAGGTGGACATACTGTGTGTTCAGGAGACCAGGTGGAAAGGTCGCAAGGCTAGAAGCATAGGAGCAGGGTTTAAGCTCTTTTATCACGGTGTGGATGGGAAGAGAAATGGAGTCGGGGTCATCTTGAGGGAGGAGTTTGCCAGGAATGTTCTAGAAGTGAAAAGAGTGTCAGACAGAGTGATGAGTCTCAAGTTAGAAATTAAAGGTGTGATGTTCAATGTTGTTAGTGCTTATGCCCCACAGACAGGATGTGAGCGAGAAGAGAAAGAGAGATTCTGGAGGGAGTTAGATGAAGTGATGCAGAGTACCCCCAGAGGTGAAAGAGTGGTCATTGGGGCAGACTTCAATGGACATGTTGGTGCAGAAAACAGAGGGGACGAGGAAGTGATGGGTAGGTTTGGTATCCAGGACAGGAACGCAGAAGGACAGATGTTGGTAGATTTTGCAAAAAGGATGGAAATGGCTGTGGTGAATACTTTCTTCCAGAAGAGAGAGGAGCATAGGGTGACTTATAAATGTGGAGGTAGGAGCACACAGGTAGACTACATCTTGTGCAGGCGATGTAATTTAAAGGAAGTCAGTGACTGCAAAGTAGTAGCGAGTGAGTGTGTTGCCAAACAGCATAGGATGGTGGTGTGCAGGATGATGCTGATGGTGAGGAAGGTGAAGAAGGCAAAGGCAGAGCAGAAGACAAAGTGGTGGAAGTTGAAAAAGGAAGGGTGTCGGGTTGTCTTCAAGGAGGAGTTAAAACAGGCGTTGGGTGGTCAGGAAGTGCTTCCAGATGACTGGACAACTACAGCTAATGTGATCAGGGAGACAGGTAGGAGAATACTTGGTGTGTCATCTGAAAGGAAAGTAGATAAGGAGACTTAGAGATATAATGATTTATACAGGTTGGCACAGCAGAGAAATAGAGATGGGAAGGACGTGCAGCAAGTTAGATTGATAAAGGACAGAGAGGGAAATGTATTGACTGATGACAGAAGTGTGCTGGGAAGATGGAAAGAGTACTTTGAAGAGCTGATGAATGAGGAAAATGAGAGAGACAAAAGAGTAGAAGAGGTGACTGTTGAGGACCAGGAAGTAGCAAAGATTAGTAAGGGTGAAGTGAGGAGGGCATTGAAGAGGATGAAGAATGGAAAGGCAGTTGGTCCTGATGACATACCGGTAGAGGTATGGAAGTGTCTAGGAGAGGTAGCAGTAGATTTTCTGACAAGAACATTTAACAAGGTCTTAGAGAGTGAGCAGATGCCAGAGGAATGGAGGAGAAGTGTGCTGGTGCCCATTTTTAAGAACAAGGGAGACATGCAGAGTTGTGGCAACTACAGAGGGATAAAGTTGAGGAGCCATATGATGAAGTTATGGGAAAGAATAGTGGAAGCTAGACTAAAGGCAGAAGTCAGCATTTGTGAACAACAGTTTGGTTTCATGCCAAGAAAGAGCACCACAGATGCAGTGTTTGCTTTGAGGATGTTAATGGAGAAGTACAGAGAAGGTCAGAGGGAGCTGCATTGTGCCTTTGTGGATCTGGAGAAAGCATATGACAGGGTGCCGAGAGAAGAACTGTGGTATTGCATGAGGAAGTCTGGAGTGGCAGAGAAGCATGTTAGAGTGGTGTAGGACATGTATGAGAGATGTAAGACAGTGGTGAAGTGTGCTGTCGGTGTGACACAAGAGTTCAAGGTGGAGGTGGGACTGCATCAAGGGTCAGCTCTCAGCCCCTTCTTGTTTGCTATGGTGATGGACAGGCTGACAGACGAGGTTAGACAAGATTCCCCATGGACTATGATGTTTGCAGATGACATTGTGATCTGTAGTGAGAGCAGAGAACAAGTGCAGGAAAATCTAGAGAGGTGGAGGTATGCCCTGGAAGGGAGGGGAATGAAGACTAGCCTCAGTAAGACAGAATACATGTGCATGAATGAAAAGGACCAAAGAGGAACGGTGAGATTACAGGGAGCAGAGATAAGAAAGTTGGAGGATTTTAAGTACTTAGGCTCAACAATCCAGAGCAATGGAGAGTATGGAAAAGAGGTGAAGAAGCGTGTACAGGCAGGTTGGAATGGTTGGAGAAAAGTGTCCGGTGTGATGTGTGATCGGAGGGTATCGGCAAGAATGAAAGGAAAAGTGTACAAGACGGTGTTGAGGCCAACGATGTTGTATGGGTTAGAAACAGTGGCCCTGGGGAAAAGACAGGAGGCAGAGCTGGAGGTAGCTGAGATGAAAATGTTGAGGTTCTCTTTGGGAGTAACGAGGATGGATAGGATTAGGAATGAGCACATCAGAGGGACAGCACATGTAAGACGTTTTGGAGACAAAGTCAGAGAGGCTAGATTGAGATGGTTTGGACATGTACAGAGGAGGGATAGTGAGTATATTGGTAATAGGATGCTGAGGCTGGAACTACCAGGCAAAAGGCCTAGAGGAAGATCAAAGAGACGATTCATGGATGTGGTGAAGGAGGACATGAAGGTTGTTGGTGTAAGAGAAGAAGATGCAAAGGATAGGGTGAGATGGAGGCAGATGATTCGCTGTGGCGACCCCTGAAGGGAAAAGCCGAAAGGAAAAGAAGAAGAAAAACATTCGTTGTAGACAAGAGGGTGCTTGACTTGTTCAATGTGATGCTTTGCTGCGACAGTCTCTTCAGAACTTGAACAAATCTTGCGTCGTATTCACGAACATTTTGGCCCCACACCAGCACATCAACAATGCACTCAGCCTCGTTAAGTCCTTCCAAAATCTGTGTCATAACTCTCTGAAACACTTCTGGTGCAGATTTTACTCCGAAAGGTAAATGTAAAAACCTGTAGCATCCAAATGGCATATTGAACGTGCACAATTTGGAGCTTTCATCATCAAGTCTGATCTGCCAAAATCCTGCTTCAGCATCCAGCACACTGAAGACAGTAGCACCTGGCAACCTGAACATTATTTCCTCAACAGTTCTCATTGGATAATGTTCACGATTCACCGCTTTATTGAGGTCGTTGGGGTCGATGCATATGCGTATCTTGTGAGGCTTCACCATTGTGACCATGCTGTCTACCCAACTTGTAGGCTCTGTTTGTTTCTAACAACACCAATTTCCTCCATTCTGTTCAGTTCTGCTTTTACTTTGCCCATAAGTGCAGCTGGCACGTTTCTCGGTGGATGAACCACTGGTGCCACTTCAGGGTTAGTGTCAATGTGATGCTCTCCTGGCATACACCCTCAACCACTGAATAATGCTGGAAATTCTTCCGAGACATTCGTCTCACATTTCGGCGAATCTTCAAACAGTGGTTGTTCAACCATGTTGACTCGTCACACCAAGTTCAAGTTTGTGCACGATCTTTTACCTAATATGCTGGGTCTATCTTCTTTCATCACTTGGAAAGGCACTTTGTGAACAGTATCATCACCTTTCAGTTTGCATTTGAGTTCAGTCAGTCGTAGTGTTGCAGTTTTATCACCAGAATAAGAGATTAACCTGGCACGTGAATTTGACAGTCTAGTTTGAGACTGTCCAGCACGGACTGAGAAATCACATTACATTGGGCACCAGGGTCAAGTTTGAAAGAAACTTCTTGTCTTTCAATGAATACAGGCTCATACCAATCATCCTCGTCATCATCAGTTTCCACCATGCCAATGAATAAATCTTCATATTCCCTCTGTGAATCAGTCTGCTCTGAAGTGTGCACTGACTTCTGGCCTTTACCACGTGAATCTCTTCTGTCAGATCTTGAGAGTCTAGTCCGACACATTTTGACGAAATGATGCTTTCCACCACACTTATCACATGTTTGTCCAACTGCGGGGCACCTGTCCTTCATGTGTTGATATCCACATGCACGGCACTGAGGATACTGCTGATAGTGTTGCCGTGTTTGTGGTTTTGATTTACTGTCTCTGCTTGAACTAACTTCATGATGTTTTGGCTTAGGTTTCTTCTGATTTTCTCTCGACTGAGCCCTTTTGTTCATCACATGAATGTTTTTTTTCTGTTCAGTTGCTTCTTCACTCAACACTTTAACTTGCTGAGCACTTCCTTCACTAGCTCTATACAGATCAACTGCACAACCTAGATTTAGGTCAGGTTCTCTCAAAAGTCGCACTCTCATGGCATCATTATTGACACCACAGACAATTCTGTCCTTAATCAAGCTCTCTGGTAAGTCTCCGAATTCACAACTTTTCGCCTTGTTCTTCAAATCGGTGACATACTGGTCAATCGTCTCACCTGTTTTTCTGAGATCTCGTGAGAATGCATGTCTCTCAATAGTTAAGTTTTTCTTTGGTTGCCAGTACTCTTTAAACTTCTTTTTAACTTTGTCTAACTTCTTGTCATCGCTGTCATTGTCCCATTCAAATGAATTGAAGACTTGCAGTGCCGTCTCTCCGGCTACATGTAGCAATGTTGCGCACTTGACAGCATCAGATTTTGCAGCGGTTCCGCTAGCAACAAGGTATAAATCAAACCTCTGAATCTATCTTCGCCAGTTTTCGGCTAAGTTTCCTTCGAAACTGAGTTCATGCGGAAGTTTTAATTGCTCCATTCGGATCAAATCCCGACTCTGACACCATGTAATGAAACTCGTACAGTGTCGGGTGTTCCAGATATGTTTAATACGTCACTACTTTCTATTTAGGCCACATCGAGTGTGTATCACAGTACATGGTGTAAGGGAGGAAACTCCGCTTAGCTTACCTTACATATATTTAATTTTTTAAAGAATTTACCAACACAGATCATACTGGCTTTCTCAAAGCTAGTGTGTGTGTGTGTGTGTGTGTGTGTGTGTGTGTGAGAGAGAGAGAGAGAGAGAGAGAGTGAGTGAGTGAGTGAGTGAGTGAGTGAGTGAGTGTTTGTGAGTGAGTGAGTGT
Source organism: Plotosus lineatus (assembly GCA_024760905.1). Lineage (NCBI taxonomy): Eukaryota > Metazoa > Chordata > Actinopteri > Siluriformes > Plotosidae > Plotosus > Plotosus lineatus. The sequence goes on from CM045730.1 coordinate 72,198,205, forward strand.
GTGTCTGAGAGTGAGTGAGTAAGTTCGTGTGTGTGTGTGTCTGTGTCTGAGAGTGAATGAGTGAGTGTGTGTGTGTGTGTGTGTGAGAGTGAGTGTGTGTGTGTGTGTGTGTGTGTGTGTGTGTGTGTGAGTGAGTGAGTGAGTGAGTGAGTGAGTGAGTGAGTGTGTGTGTGTGTGTGTGTGTGTGTGTGTGTGTGTGTGTGTGTGTGTGTGTGTGTGAAGAGAGAGAGAAAGAGAGAGTTTGTGTGTGAGTGTCCTGATCCAGGCTTAGTGCTCAGCACCACACCCAGTTCTGGCTGAAATGTAATCCTGCAGTGCAGCAGATGTTTTCCTGATGTTCTTTTTTTAGAATTATTATTATTATTATTATTATTATTATTATTATTATTATTATTATAATTATTATTATTAAATGTGACTGTTTGATGCACATTTTTAATTTCACAATGACAGCGATGACTCTGATCCCTGTAAATTTCAGCGTGTTCCTAGAACAGCTGTTACTCCGGGTGGCTCGGTGGCATAGAGATTCGCACGTCTGCCTCAAACAAAAAGGTCCTGGGATTGAGTCCCAGCTCGGGCGTTTCTCTGTGGAGTTTGCATGGTCTCCACGAGCTTGTGTGGGTTTTCTCTCGGGAATCTGGTTTCTTCCCACAGTCCAAAAATATGCACACTAGGTTCGTTCGCTGCTCCAAATCCCCCTTAGGTGTGAAGGGTTGTGTGAGTGCTGGCACTGCAATGGCCTGGCAAGCTGTACTGCACCCTCACCCGGAGTCGGCTGAGCTGGGTGCCGGCCTCTCTGTGACCCTAATTAGGATTAAACGGTTCAGAAAATGGATGGATGAGTGAAGGAATCAATGAATCAATCAATGCTTGACTTAATGGATGAATGGAGGAGTGAATGAGTGAATGGAGACATAATGAATGAATGGCTGGGTGAATGGATGGGTGAATGGATGGGTGAATAGACAGCTGAGTGAGTGAATGAATGGATGGGTGAATGGGCTGATGCGCATAAAATCAAAGCAAGAAGCAGACGAAGCCATCAACCTGGACAAAGTGTACAGCCATTGGAGAAGTGAGAAGGCCAGATGTGAACAATAAGGTACAATTTAAGTCAGATTTGTGTGTATTCTCGTGACATTTATTAAGATTGTTTAATTATGGATATGAATCATGAAATGCTGTTACGACTAGATCATTTACAGGCAGTAGAAATGCTAATAAAAAACTGAGTAATTAGATATTTTACAGACAAAGAGTTAGATGAATGTACACTGTATCACAAGCAACAGCACCTCATTGTGCAAAATGTGAATGTTTTAACAAAACATAACAAAATGTTATGTCTGAAAGGTGGATATGTATCATTTCTTCCAGAACTGGACCCTAAGTGGTCCTCTTTTAGGCCAAAGCAGGACTCTTTCCATTGCCAAAGCAGGACTCCTCCCATGGCTAAAGCAGGACTCTCACATATAACATACTACACATCTCATGAAAAACAAGATTTTTGTCTTTCATTTGAAGTGGGCCCAATCACTTATAATAAAAGTAAACTAATGAAAATTGCTGCTGCAATTTGATTCTTTTAATAAGCCGTGTAACTCGCCATGATCTAAAGCTTTCAAGTGTGATACTGGTGTCGTGGTGTGGCCACAGCGTGCACACCTGATGTCGCTCACAATGGTCCTCAGTGTGTTCAGGGAGCTTATGTGTTTGCTCGGACACATGAAAAATTAGAGGGAACATTGGAGGAGGGTCGGGTTGTATTTATGGTTTAAATATGAACAGTTTTTAATCTCACCTGCAGGAAATATGTGACACTTCCTCCAGATCCGAGGTCTTTATCCACGGCTCGAACTTTAAAAATGCTGCGTCCTGCCTCCGTGTCCTTCAACACAGCACACGGCACTAAACATCATCACCGCAACCGAAATGAATGCACCTCCATCTCACACTCAGTATCATCATCAACGCACTACTGGATCTTTACATCGAGCCATGTTCAGGACTTCATCATCTTTACATCGTTTTGTTCACGGTATAGCAAAGAAAGTCCTTATTTTATATTTTTCCATTTTATTATAATCAGTTTTACAACTGATCCTTTCCTTTTTAACTTTTTTTTATTTATTATTAAAATTCTGTGCACTAGCACCACAAACAAATCAGAAAAAGTTTGGATAGAATGGGAAAAAGCCAAAAAGGAAAGACGAAGTGTGAACAATTCAAAGAAGAAATCACTGAGTCCAAAAAGTTCTTCGATTTGTATTTCATTACTGACAAACAAAACAAGGACATCTCGTGTGTTTTGGTTAATTTTAATTCATATCTTGTTATGTGTGACCTGCTCCAGCATGATTGGATTGAGTATGAAGTGTGAGATTTTAATATATTTATAAAGAGACGTGAATCTGGTTTAAAATGGACTCAGTTCCAGCTCTTTGTTTGTCGCTTTCAGGAAAAGCTACTCCTGAGAAAATAATAACTACAGTTACAGAACCGGGTTCTGAATGTCCACATCCGAACCTCCTGAATATCCAAACACCAATCAGAGCCGTCGTACTCACGTCTCCCTAACGACAGATGTGTTCTATTTGCACCAAGTTGTGTCTGTTGTGAAGGTTCTGATTGGTTTAGTTTTGAATGATCAGAGAAATGATTCTGTGGTTCTCAAAGTGGGGAGAAGGTTCTGGTAGTGAATATGGATCAGGAAACATCCTGAGCCGCAAAATCTTTTAAAATCAGGACAATCAGAGGAGCTTTATATTGTTTTACACCAAGATGGACATGGAACCCTTTCTGGCACAGGTATTTTATCATGGAGAGGTTGTGCTCATGGAGATTTGAAGCTGGTTCTGTGGGACATTTTGCTCAGATGGGTGGATTTTTTGGTGACGTCACATTTTCATCCAGGTCTGAGATTTCAACTTACTTAGGATCTCACTCTAAACACAACCTCATGACTTAATCCCTATCATACTGGAGCGAATCACATATGCATATTTCCCTTTTAAGCCTGGTTCCTCTCAAGGTTCCTTCTTCATGTCACCTGAGAGATTTTTCCCACTGTCACCATGGGCTTGCTGATTACCAATGAGTTGGGCCTGGAGGAAAATATTTCTATATACTAGTATAAATTCATTTATATTTTTAAATTAATTTTACTGAGATTAACTGCACTGCTTTGCAATGATTTGAATTGTATAAAGCTCAATACAAATAAAACTGAACTGGACGTTCATCTATTTCTGTATTTCAGATCTTCAGCACATCCCAAGATAAAGGATGGGATGCAAGAAATCAAGGACCAGTAATGTAAATAATATAATTAAATAATTATGTGATGGGAAAGAGCTGAGTGTAATCATGAGTCAGTACAAAAGAGGCATCCAAGAATGGTCTCTGTGGAGAAAAGGATCTCCTGTGTGCCAAAGAACGAATGAGAACATTACGGACATGTTTAAAAAAATTTCACACACAAGAACATAGCAGGGACCCAGATATTTCACCCTTGATGTGTATTACATAGTTACATTTTTTTAAAGCAGTGGTCCCCAACCACTGGTCCGCAGGCCGGTACCAGTCCATGGCTCAATTGGTATTATTTCTGTTTTATTTATGATCCGAGTCTGAGTGATCTTTAATTTTGAAAAAGTCTTATTTTGAATAATGACCTGATTCTTTTGGTTATATGTCGACAGAACATGAACAGAGGCAAGTTGGACATGTTTCAAATAATAGCGAGGATTTTGGGTGAGACTGAGCCCGAGCCTTCATTCTCCCCGCTGGTGCACCTTCACCTGTGGGGGTTTTTTTGTTTGTTTTTTTTTATTTTATTTCAGCTGTTGAAAAATAACATTATTGGAGTGCTTATTATTATTATTATTATTATTATTATTATTATTGTTGTTGTTGTTGTTATTAATAATAATAACAATATTTATATAAAATGTTATATTTATAATACAAACAATCTATGACCCAAAGCAGGGTAAATTTGCCAAGTGTTGACCGGTCCGTGGTGGTAAAAAGGATGGGGACCGCGGTTTTAAAGTATTTGGAGGAATTTATTATGTTAAATGTAAAGGCACAAGCCTACTCTCTGAGGACACTGCACAAAGAACCGTCAATGATCTACAGCTGACAGAACCACATGGGCTCGAGATTACATGAGTGAACCAGGCTCTACAGAAGAGACTTACAGACCCAGACACCAGATAAAACTTTCCTGTAAAAAAGAAAGCTTTATATAAAATGTGCTTTCAGAATGTAACGTTACTGACCTCGGGGACGTTGGCGATGTAAGGCAGGTTGAGAAACTCGGGCTTTTCATCATTGGTATCTGAGATAAACACATGCACTTTCTCTACCACCTGATGAAGTAAAAACAATGAAAATATTTATAAAATACAATATATTAATCACCCTTCAAGTTTCCTGTAATGAGAATAATATACAATAGATTTTATATATATTTATATGATATATGATTTTCTGAGTAGATCCTCCCGTAGGAGAGTGCTCAATACTTTTTGGTAGAGCAAATAACAATAAAAGGACAGAACAAAGACTTTCTATTGAAACTCCATTTCTCACTACAGATCTGTTTCGAGGGGTGGTGAAACCATCCTCTCTCTTCAGGTGATTATAGAAGAATGATTACCTTCTGTACTGTACCTACTGTAATCATTCTTCTATAATCACCTGAAGAGAGAGGATGGTTTCACCCCCCCCCCCCCCCGAAACAGATCTGTACTGAGAAATGGAGTTTCAATAGAAAGTCTTTGTCCTGTCCTTTTATTTTTATTAATATATATATATTAGTGTTTTGAACACATATAGTGTATTTATAAATAAACTCAGTTCTGACTATAGTTCTCTTTACTGTTTCAGAATGTTATCATATACTATACCACGACTTAAGTTGTTTCGAGTTAAGTCGTTTTTGATTATATGTCAGTTTTCCAAAAAAAGTATGGATTTTTTTTAATAATAATAAAAATAAAGTCATTATAGTTATATAATCGCTCCCACTATTTGAAAAGCACAGAATTAGCAGCAGCCCCAGCAAATTATACATATGCATCAACATTACTGATATGTGATTCAAATTTAGCCAATGGCTGAGAGGTTTTGTTTCTCCCTCCTGCTGATTGGTTGCAGATGATGTGTACACCTCTTTTTTGTCTCCTTCGTGCACACGTCAGCAACGTGATTTCTTGAATTGTGAATTCTCTTTTTTTTTTCGTGTATTTTTAATGATTATTTAAACGCTATGTCGTCATTCAGACGCCCTGCATCTTCTGTAGCTTCTGGTAAGGAGCCTAAGCGCTTTATTTATTCATAAATATTATCACAGTACAAATTAATATTTTTTATATATTTTATATACATACACATATATATATATATATGTATATATATATATATTTTTTTTAGTTTGATATAATATTGGCGTAGCCTAGCCTATGAACAAGAGTTAAGTCATTTTCGATTTAGGTCATCTCTCCTGGAACCAGTTAACAACGTAAGCCGAGGTATACCTGTACTAAATGTAACACTCGCCTGGAGAAACAGTGGCCATTTCATGAGACTGTAAACAGAATAGTACACTGACTGCAGAATTAAAAATGTACGAAGTAAGAAAAATTCCCAAAAATTCTATCCCGTTTAATCTTTGCTAAGTGAGGTACTGAGATCAAAAACCCCATAAGTCACATTTCATGAAATCTCAGTGCCTCAGTTGCCATCAATCAAGTACACTTTTCAATCACACATCACCATCAGCCAGGTGTGTCTTGAGACATATAAGGCCAGTTGCCAGATTATCTATCTGCTCTGTGTGCACATTCAGCAGCAGCACACTCAGAGGGAGGTGACATCCAGTACATATGGACTCAGAAATGCCAAGGAATGATGAATGATCACTTAAAGTGAAAGGTAAGTGAGCATAGGCCATCCCTCACTCTTTCCCTCCCTAAGTGCTCAGCCAATCAGCATCTACAGACTTCTTGCAAGTGAAGGATGGGTACATAAACACGGGATTAAAGTTAAGAAACTCAGAGGTGAAAGTGAAACGCCTTGCCACTGCTACCTGGGAAGCGCAGTACCACCTCACAGCTTTGTACACTGTGGAAATGTCCCACATAGCCTCACAAATATATTTATGATATTTAACAACATCCCAATCTATACAGGCGGGCAGTGGTGGTCTAGTGGTATAAGGCGCTGGATCGCTGATCCAAAGGTTGGGGGTTCGAGTCCCACTCTCCACAAGGTTGTCACTGCCCCCCCCCCCCAGTGCAGCTAACTGGGTTATCAAAGGCCGGCCATGTCTCTCACTGTCTATGGTGTGAGGCATGTAAAAGAACCATTGCTGACTTTCGACAAGAGTAGACTGCAAAGCCGTCAGCGTGTTTCAGCCCTGCGATGGCCTGGCGAGCTGTCCAGGGTGTACTCTGCCCTCGCCCTGAGTTGGCTGGGATGGGCACCAGCCTCCCCGCGACCCTAATTAGGATGAAGCGGTTACAGAAAATGAACTGAACCAATCTATACATTAAAGCTAATAACTATCATAAATCAGTGACATGGTTCACACAGCCACATCACAGCAAGAAGGTTCTGGGTTTGATTCCCAGCTCAAGCGTTTCTGGGTGGAGTTTTCATGTCCTCCCTGTGCTTGTGTGGGTTTCCTTCTTTCCACAACTCCAGTTTCCTCCCATAGTCCACAAACATGCACGGTAGGCTAATTGGCTGTTCCAAATCTCCCCTAGCTCGGAGCTGGTTATTATGAATGGTTGTGTGAGTGTTGGCCCTGAGATAGCCTGGCAAGCTGTCCAGGGTGTAGCTCACCCTCGCCCAGAGTCAGCTGAGATGGGCGTCAGCCTCCCCACAATCATAATTAGATATGTGGCTTATAAAATGAATGAACAAACTATCATATATCTTAAAAACAAACAAACGACCAAAACCACAGAAATGCAACATCTGTCCATTAGTGTTACCTTATTCCTGCCATCCGTGATGCTGACCAGCACAATTATTTCATCTTCAACCTGAATATGAAACCAAAACATGTTTTATAGATTGGTTTGCAGTATATGTAGAAGTGATGGTATGTATTTCACAAGCTTCCGCCTGTAGTCCTATTCACTGTATATGAAGAAGCTCGTCTCTGCAGTATAGAGTGGAACTCATGGTGATACTCACAACTCAAATCTAAATTTAAATATTAAATACTAAAGTCCTTTAACTAGTACTGACGATAGCTGGCATTCTGTTAGATATTTGCTGATTGGATATCATGAATCGTTTAGTGAAATTGTTTACACTATACGTTCATGAAATTTTTACTATAAACTGTCGGCTTTATATTTTTGTTCAGTGTACAAGTTTAAGTGTAGAATCATTCTGCGTATAGTGCAGGCCTGAGTGTAGTACATGTTAGACTACAGTGCAGTATCATGGTAAACATTAGCAAGTATTTGAGTGTAGTATCATGGTAGACTTCTTCTTTTCCTTTCGGATGTTCCCTTCAGGAGTCGCCACAGCGAATCATCTGCCTCCATCTCACCCTATCCTCTGCATCTTCTACTCTTACACCAGCTGCCTTCATGTCCTCCTTCACCATGTATTTGAGTATCATGGTAGACATTATTAGGTATTTGAGTGTAGTATCATTGTAGACATTAGTACTAGTCCTAAAAACATTTGCATATTGTGATAAAGTTCATTATTTTCGGTAATGTACTGATAAACGTTAGACTTTTATATATTTTAGATTCATTACACACAACTGAAGTAGTTCAAGCTTTTTATTGTTTTAATATTGATAATTTTGGAAAAAAAGTAAAGAAAAAACAAAAATTTCTATCTCAAAAAATTAGCATATTTCATCCGACCAATTAACAAAAAGTGTTTTTAATACAAAAAAAAAAAGTCAATCTTCAAATAATGATGTTCAGTTCTGCACTCAGTACTTGGTCGGGAATCCTTTTGCAGAAATGACTGAAATACCACTGCGGGCGTGGCATGGAGCCAATCAGCCTGTGGCACTGCTGAGGTGTTACGGAGGCCCAGGATGCTTCGATAGCGGCCTTAAGCTCATCCACAGTGTTGGGTCTGGTGTCTCTCAACTTTCTCTTCACAATATCCCACAGATTCTCTATGGGCTTCAGGTCAGGAGAGTCGGCAGGCCAATTGAGACAGTAATACCATGGTCAGTAAACCATTTAGCAGTGGTTTTGGCACTGTGAGCAGGTGCCAGGTCGTGCTGAAAAATGAACATCTTCATCTCCATAAAGCTTTTCAGCAGATGGAAGCATGAAGTGCTCCAAAATCTCCTGATAGCTAGCTGCATTGACCCCGCCCTTGATAAAACACAGTGGACCAACACCGGCAGCTGACATGGCACTCCAGACCATCACTGACTGTGGGTACTTGACACTGGACTTCAGGCATTTTGGCATTTCCTTGTCCCCAGTCTTCCTCCAGACTCTGGCACCGCGATTTCCGAATGACATGCAAAATTTGCTTTCATCCGAAAAAAGTACTTTGGACCACTGAGCAACAGTCCAGTGCTGCTTCTCTGTAGCCCAGGTCAGCCGCTTCTGCCGCTGTTTCTGCTTCAAAAGTGGCTTGACCTGGGGAATGCGGCACCTGTAGCCCAGTCCACTGCTTCCACAGGTCCCCCAAAGGTCTGGAAGTCTGGAATCGGCCCTTCTCCACAATCTTCCTCAGGGTCCGGTCACCTCTTCTGGTTGTGCAGCGTTTTCTGCCACACTTTTTCCTTCCCACAGACGTCCCACTGAGGTGGCTTGATCGAGCACTCTGGGAACAGCCTATTCGCTCAGAGATTTCTTTCTGTATCTTACCCTCTTGCTTGAGGGTGTCAATGATGTCCTTCTGGACAGCATTCAGGTCGGCAGTCTTACGCATGATTGCGGTTTTGAGTAATGAACCAGGCTGGGAGTTTTTAAAAGCCTCAGGAATCTTTTGCAGGTGTTTAGAGTTAATTGGTTGATTCAGATGATTAGGTTAATAGCTCGTTTACACTACCTGAACATGATATGCTAATTTTTTGAGATAGGAATTTTGGGTTTTCATGAGCTGTATGCCAAAATCATCAGAATTAAAACAATAAAAGACCTGAAATATTTCAGTTGGTGTGCAATCAATCTAAAATATATGAAAGTTTAATTTTTATCAGTACATTACAGAAAATAATCAACTTTAACACAATATGCTAATTTTTTGAGAAGGACTAGTGTAGTATTATGTTAGACTTTAGCACTTATTTGAGTGTAGTATCATGGTAGATATTAGTAAGTATTTGAGTGTGGTATCATGGTAGACTTTAGTCAGTATTTAGTGTAGTACTGTTGTAGACATTAGTTCTTATTTGGGTGCAGCATCATGTTACACTTAAGTACTTATTTGAGTATATTATCATGTAAGACTTTAGTACATACTTGAGTGTAGTATCATGCTGGACTTTAGTACTTATTTGAGTGTAGTATGTTAGACTTTAGTACTTATTTGAGTGTAGTATCATGCTAGACTTTAGTACTTATTTGAGTGCATTATAGTACTGGAATATAGTGCATTTCTGGTTAGTTTCATGTCTGAGTACAGCACATGTTGCAGTATAGTTCAGTTACATTGAGGTTAAATTTGTGGCGGAGTCTTACCTCTCTGTTCAGTTCCTGGATCAAAGTCACCTTTCCCGACTTGTGCTCGACTCTAAAGTACTCTTTAGAACCGTTCTCAAAGCTAATATAATACCTGACCTCATCTCCCTCTGGGTCCGTCCCATTAAGATTGAACACCTGGGATCCTAAAACACACACACACACACACACACACACACACACACACACACACACACACACACACACATATATATATATATATATATATATATATATATAGATAGATAGATAGATAGATAGATAGATAGATAGATAGATAGATAGAGATAGAGATGGAGATAGATATAGATAGACAGATAGAGATATAGATAGATAGAGATAGATAGATAGATAGATAGATAGATAGATAGATAGATAGATATGGAGATAGATATAGATAGATATAGATAGATAGATAGATAGATAGATAGATAGATAGATAGATAGATATAGATAGACAGATAGAGATATAGATAGATAGAGATAGATAGATAGATAGATAGATAGATAGATAGATAGATAGATAGATAGATATGGAGATAGATATAGATAGATATAGATAGATAGATAGATAGATAGATAGATAGATAGATAGATAGATAGATATAGATAGACAGATAGAGATATAGATAGATAGAGATAGATAGATAGAGATAGAGATAGATAGATAGATAGATAGATAGATAGATAGATAGATAGATAGATAGACAGATAGATCTAAAGGTCGTGTATAAAGCTAAAGAAAGGTCGTGTATAAAGCAGCTTGAGGCTGGTAGTGTACTCACTCGCTCGACCTGGGACACACACTTTCATCCGGCTGCTTTAATTCTAATCATAATTCAACTCACAATAAACAGAAACTCTTGGGAAAGCAGAAGCTGGTATTCTGTGTAACAGAGAATGTCTTGTACAGGTAGAATTTTGAGGGGAAAACATTTCATTGATTAAAATAATTAATGTTTATGCATCAAAAGTGCTGCTGTGCTTCCTGAATTATATTCAAACTCTTTTACAATCGCAAACACTATAACAAAAATCCAATTTTTTTATTGGCAATTATTTGAATGTAATTTTTTTAGATCAAAAGTGAAACTTTGCTGCTAAAATTATGGTTTAATTGTCTATTTCTATACTTGATTAATTTTAATTAATTTCCTGTGTTTATGTTATGATGTAGAAATTTGAATTTACTTTAGTTTGTGATCTTAAAAAATACTACTACTGTCTTATTGGGGGTAGTTGTGGGCCTGAGGTAACATGCTGGATCACTGATCCTAAGGTCGAGTTCAAGCCCCGCTATCGCCAGGTTGTCATTGCTGGCCCCCAGTGCACTAACTGGGTTATCAAAGGCCGGCCGTGTCTCTGACTGTCTGTGCTGGAGGTTCATGTAAAAGAACCATAGCTGACTTTCATAAAGAGGAGCTGCATAGCCGTCAGTGTGTTTCTGCCCCGTGATGGACTGGCGAGCTGTCCAGGAGGTACTCTGCCCTCACCTAGAGTCAGCTGAGATGGGCACCAGCCTCCCTGTGACCCTAATTAGGATTAAGAGGTTCAGAAAATGAATGAATGAAAGAATGACTGGATAATTGTCTTATCTTTACGTATTAAATGTAAAAAGTATTGAACTGTTTTTATCGCCCCTGCAGCTGTTGCCACCTTGTGTAGGTTGTAAGTTTCTGAAATTTCTCAGGTTTTGCATTCGAAACTGCTCCATGCCTGCTGAGACATGGGGATGAGAAACGAGTGGGTGGCTTTACTCGGATTAGCGGGGATCGGCCTGGTTCTAACCCACATACAGTACACGACTGTCATGACAATAACCTGTTAGCATCTGGCTAAGCAGCTAATCTGAGGGTAATTTATTAACCCTCTAATGGAGTGTACAACTGTCAGTCTGTATTATGAATAAACGTGCCTCACCAACTGGCGTATCTTCAGAGATGCTAAACAGCGCCATGTTCCCATTGTCGTGGAAATATGGCGCAAAGTCCGTCAGGCCTGTAAAAAAAATAAATAAATAAAATAAAAAGCATTTATGCTAACACAGAAGCCTCCAGAAACATTTATAAATGCACTATTCAGCTCCAGGTGAGAAATTAAAGTAGAGGACAGCAAACGGTAAATGTTTATTTCATTCAACACTGGAGATGAATTTTTAACTGATAGTTTGTGTTTTATTAATTTCACCAGCGGTGATTTCAAAACTGAATCTCAGAATGATGATGTCATCAAGGTACAGGATTTTGATACATTCATGACATTTATTGACAGATTTGTGTATTTCCTGTATCGTGGGAAACTAAATCGACATTAGAATTAATATATTTAAACAGAAACACCTGAAAGACAGAAATGTATAAACCTAAACTTCCCCATACTAACCCGGGCCTTGATGACATCATTCTAAAATTCAGGTTTTAAATGACTGCTCATAATTTTTTTTTTTTTTACAGTAGCTGTCATCGATCTCAGATTTTACACATTGACAGGTTTTATGATAAACTTTTAATTCAGATTAACATTTAATTAATTGTATGGTTTTCTCATAAAAGTCCGAAGATACACGAAACTCATGACTTCCTTTTATAAGGATTCTTTCAAATCAGGGCGATCCTTGACATCATGTAAAGTTTTAACTTTACGAAGTATACAGACTATACAGAGTTAAGAAGCAGAAGAAGGGAAAGGATTTCAAGAGAAAGTAATAAAGCCTGATTTCAGGATGTTTAGGGGAAACATTGAATAACCGAGTTGATTATGGATTAAGTAAACCATTGCATTCTCAGTACTATCAGAGAAACATATATACTGTATATACTGAGCCTGTGTCCGAATCAACCAGAATTTATTGATGAAAGTGACTTTAAAGCCAATTCTGTTCTGCAAAATCGCCGAGTGTCACATGTTGTAAATGTAAACATCTTTAACTATTTCTTTACATTTCAGGCTTAAATAATGTTAATTACATAACACCATTTATTAATGAATCAATCAATCAATCAAAACATCAAATCACCACAATAAAAAAACAGGAGTCTCTGTCACGGAGCTCTGGGGAAAGCCAAACCCCACTATGAGTTCTGGTGCTAAATTTAATTTTTATTATAACACATGTACATATGACGCTGGGGGTTCAGGTTACACTGATGATGGTTAGAGTTAGACCCACCCAATAATTATGCATGTACACAAGATCTACAATTATTTTTTTGTTTAAAACGTCCGTTTAATCAACCAGACACACACACACACACACACACAAACACACACACACACACACACACACACACACACACAGACACACACACACACAGACACACACACACACACAAATAAACATTTGTGTAAGAACAGGGCGATTGAAATCACTCACGTGCTTCAGGGGGCAGGTGGCATGAGTGGAGAAAGGAAAAAGAAATATATGAATACAAAGAAAACACACACACTCTCTCTCTCTCTCGCTCACACAGACACACACACACCCCCACACACACACACACACACACACACACACACACACACACAAACTCTCTCTCTCTCTCACACACACACACACACACACATCGTAATTCCAGTAACACTGTATGATTAAAGGATTACGTTGCACTCACAGGTCCTCACAGTGACAGAAAACATTAATGATTAAATAGTTTATAAAGTAAGTGTGTACGCACCTGGTACAGTGTTCAACATGAGAAGAAAAAGAACACACAGTCGACGTGTGTCTGGAGCCTTCATTTCAAGATCGTGTGTGTGTGTGTGTGTGTGTGTGTGTGTGTGTGTGTGTGTGTGTGTGTGTGTGTGCGCGGGCGCACGCGAGAGATAGCGAGCGAGCAAGAGAGAGAGGATCATACAGAGACACTGTGAGATTCTGGAGATATCTTATAGCCAGCGAAGACTGAGTAGTATGACACACACACACACACACACACACACACACACACACACACACAAATTTGCTGATGTCTCTTCCTGTCACACTATCTACATACTGTGCATGTATGTGTATTAATAATTTGTAAATAAGCATTTAAACTAACAACAGTTGCACTATATATTATATATATATATATATATATTATTCAGCAGCTGTACATCTCGACAGACAATGGTGTAGCGCAATGGTTGGCATTTGCGGGAGTGACTGTAAAGGCCCGCCGGGGGCAGTGGTGGTCTAGGGCGCTGGATCGCTGAGCCAAAAGGTTGGGGGTTCGAGTCCCACTCTCCACAAGGTTGTCACTGTCCCCCCAGTGATAACCCAGCTAACTGGGTTATCAAAGGCGGGCCATGTCTCTCACTGTCTATGGTGAGAGGCCTGTAAAAGAACCATTGCTGACTTTCGTAAAGAGTAGCTGCAAAGTCGTTAGCGTGTTTCTGTCCCTTGCTAAAAAGGGTTGTGACAGGAAGGGCATCCGACGTAAAAACCTCTGCCAAATCAAACGTGCGAATCAGATGATTCGCTGTGGCGACTCCCGAGTAAAAGGGAAAAAGCCGAAAGGAAGACAGAGAGACTGTAAAGGCCCACCCTAGAGTGACAGTTTCTTAAACATTTACCGCATACAAAAGGGCTTTGAGGTGCCATGGGGGCTGCCCTTTCTTTCTTCTTTGCTCTTTTCTCTACTAGCTTGTCAATTCTGTTGCTTTCAGCTTTGTTGACCCCCTCGTTGACAGTGGTCTTCCAGAGCTGGTGTGTTTCAGCAGTGCCTTCCCAGGTGTCGATGTCGGATAATTTCATATCCCGCTTGCACACATCCTTGTACCGAAGCTGTGGTCTTCCTGTGCGGCGGGAGTCCTCACTCAGCTCTCCATATAACGTCTTTAGGGATGCGCCCCTCGTCCATTCACCGTACGTGACCCAACCACCTAAGTCGTCTCTGGCTAAGCAGTGCGAGCAGACTTGGCATGCCAGCATGCTGTAGCACCTTGATGTTGGTTACTTTGTCTTGCCATTTTATATGAAGCAGATGCCTGAGACAGCGGAGGTGAAAGCTGTTGAGCTGCTTTTCCTGACCAGCATACGTGGACCAGGCCTCACTGCCATAAAGGAGTGTGCTGAGTACACAGGCCTGGTTGACACGTAGCTTGGTGTTCTCCGTTAGCTGGGTGTTACTCCATACACGCTTGTTCAGCTTGCACATCACTGCAGTGGCTTTCCCGATTGTACATGAGATCTCTGTGTCAAGAGAGAGAGTGTTGGTGATGGTGGATCCCAGGTAGGTGAAGGAGTCCACGACCTCAAGCTGCGTGTTATTTATGTTGATGTTCGGGACTGTGCCCTGGGTCAGGATGTTTGTTTTCTTCAGGCTGATGGTCAGTCCAAATTCATTACAGGCATGGGACAGGCGATTGACTAGCTCTTGAAGACCAGCCTCAGTGTGGGACGTCAATGCAGTATCATCCGCAAACAACATCTCGTGGATGAGGACCTGCCTCACCTTCGTCTTAGTGCGCAGTCGAGCTATGTTAAACAATTTTCCATTTGATCTGGTGTGGATATGGATCCCTTCCTCAGAGAAGGCATACTGGAGAAGGATCGAGAAGAATATCCCAAAGAATGTCGGCGCTAGGATGCAGCCTTTCTTCACACCACTGCTCACTGGGAAGGCTTCAGAAGTCCCACCATTGAAGCAGACTGTGCTGTGCATGTCCTCGTGAAAGGAGGTCACAATTTGGAGGAACCTTTGAGGATATCCAATCTTCTGCAGGAGGCTGAAGAGTCTGCTTCTGCTGACCAGGTCGAATGCTTTAGTCAGGTCTATGAAGGCAATGTACAGGGGCTTCTGCTGCTCCCGACACTTCTCTTGCAGTTGACAAAGTGAAATCATCATATCGACTGTGGATTGGCTGGCCCTGAAACCACACTGTGATTCTGGGTACACCCGGGAAGCAAGAATCTGAAGGCGAGTAAGGACAACACGAGCAAAGACTTTCCCTATGATGCTAAGGAGGGAGATGCCACGGTAGCTGTTACAGTCACTGCGGTCGCCCTTGCTTTTGTAGAGGGTCACAATGTTTGCATCGCGCATGTCCTGTGGGATGAACCCTTCCTCCCAGCATAAGCACAGCAGCTCATGGAAGTGCTGCAGGACTGCTGGCTTGCCACTCCTCAAGACTTCAGGGGGATGCCATCCTTTCCAGTGGCTTTTTCACAGGCCAGACAATCCAGGCCAGACAATCAATGGCTTTGCCCAGTTTGTCCACTGAAGGCAGGTAAGCCAGATCCTCCATGACAGGTAAGTTTGGCAGGGCATTTAATGCTGCATCAGTCACCACATTCTCGGTTTCGTACAACTCCAAGTAATATTCCACCCAGCGTTCAAGCTCCCCGGTCTTGCTCTTGAAGGGTGCAGTCTTAATTGTGGTTGGGCCAGTAGCTGTCATGATGCCATTGTACATGGCCATTGCATTGCCAGTGTCAGCTGCCATCTGGATCTTGCTGCAGAGGTTCAGCCAGAAGTCGTTAGCACAGCAGTGGGCTGTCTACTGGGCCTTGTTGTGTGCAGTTTTGAGGGTGTCACGAGTACTGGGGCTGGGGTTTTGCTTGTAGGCTAGGAGGGCTTCCGTCTTGGCTTCTGTCACAGGCTGCATCTCCTCTCAGTGAGTCTCATATGCAGTGATCTCTCCCACTGTCGGAAGTAGCCCCAGGCGCCCGTATCCTATGCCAATCGGAGTGAGCTTTAAACTGGTAACTGCTATTTCCCGTGTTGAGCCGAAGTCTTGCGTCAACACTGGAGTGTCCTCTCCAGTGCACTACGAGCCTGGCCAGGAAATATGGAGCACTTGGGCTGCCCAGATATCAAGTCCCCCCTCTTGGCCTTCCTGAGAGAATCCAAAGGAAAGGAAGATCGAGTACAATTTGGGACCAGCGCAGCTGCAAGAGTTGCCAGAAGGTAGACCAACTGCATTAGGTGCTCCACTGAGGATTTCTGTAGGGTTTACTCCTTAGCCTTCTCCCAACCAAGGGAATCCACAATGGCAGTGGAACTATTTAACCCATAGTTGGGGGTTTGGGTCACGGGCATCAGGGCATGTCCACACGCCGGTGGGCCTGCATGCTGCATGTCTGGGGGCCAAACCTCCTCCGAGTCCCCTGTAATTCAGCCTGAGTCTGCAAGATACTCAGTTACCATGTGTCGCTACGAAAAGGCACTACATGGGGCTTGATGGTGGAGAGGCTATGTACTGGCAGGGAGAGACTTACTCACTCGGCTCCCTTTTTCACAGGCAAGCTGCGAGCCAGCAGTGTTAGTTGAAAGCGAGAGGTGACAAGCACGACTACTACGACCACAACTACCACACTTTGCGCATCACAACACCCATTTCGATACACTGACTTTATATATATCTATATATACAAAATGCAGCCGTGAGGGGAGGCACAAATCAGTTTCTCTCCCTCATGCCGGTCCCAAGCCCAGAAAAATGCAGAGGATTGCGTCAGGAAGGGCATCCGGCATAAAACAAATGCCAAATAAAATATGCGAATCACAACAAAGAAGTTCATACCGGATCGGTCTAGGCCCGGGTGAACAACGACCGCCATCAGTGCTGTTAACCAACAGGGTGCTGGTGGAAATCGGACTACTGTTGGTTGAAGACATCAAAGAAGGGGAGGCGGGAGGTGTGTCTGTAGGCAGAGAGAGAAGAGGAAAGGCATGAGTCTAGGACTTAAAATAGGGACTTTCAATGTTGGAACTATGAAAGAAAAAGGTAGAGAGCTGGCTGACATCATGCAGAGGAGGAAGGTGGACATACTGTGTGTTCAGGAGACTAGGTGGAAAGGTAGCAAGGAGCAGGGTTTAAGCTGTTTCATCATGGTGTGGATGGGAAGAGAAATGGAGTAGGAGTCATCTTGAAGAAGGAGTTTGTCAGGAATGTTCTAGAAGTGAAAAGTGCATCAGACAGAGTGATGTTCAATGTTGTTAGTGCTTATGCCGCACAGGCAGGATGGGAGATAGAAGAGAAGGAGAGATTCTAGAGTGAGTTAGATGAAGTGATGCACAGTACCCTGAGAGGTGAAAGAGTGGTCATTGGTGCAGATTTCAATGGACATGTTGATGCAGGAAACAGAGGGGATGAGGAAGTGATGGGTAGGTTTGGTATCCAGGACAGGAACACAGAAGGACAGATGTTGGTAGTGTAAGAACTCTCTCAGAAGAAGCTCTTATGTAAACCTGCACGATCTGGATTCCTGTATCTCAACGTCTGAGAGCGCTCCGGGAGCAACAGACAACGAACCACACGAGTGAAATCAGTCTGGTTTATTCATCAGAAGCTCATAGTACAATGTGAGCGGGGGTTATTTATACATGAACACAGAGTAGGAAAAAACAATGTGGTTAACACCCAGTAAGAGTTAACATTAGGCGAGTAAGCATGGACTTCTTTATCACCCTGCAACTGTCCTTGGACAGTTTCAGGTTTCATTATCTACATTCCTTCTACTCCCGCAGGATCTTTCACATGGCCTCACATTGCAATAAAAAAGGGTTTTTTTTTCTACTGTTTAGAGGTAAGACTCATACTAAAACATGAGGTTACTAAAGTTCAACGGATGTACAGAGACAAATGAAAAAATACTAGTTCTTATACGAGCATGCATTGTTGGGCTGGGTTAAACGTCAGTCACCCAGGATCCATGATCCGAGGCCGCGCATTTACAAACCCAGGGGCACAATTACATCAAAATTCTTACAGTTTCCCCTCTTTTATACTATTACAAAGAGTATAACAACATGAACAGAGTCTTTTCTTGATATTAGATAAAGTGGTGTTGGAGTGCAAGCTGACAGGATCTAGGGACATCGGAGGACCGCGGTTGACCGGGACCGGTGCTTGAAGGGCGGGCTGAGCCCCATCGCCCTTCGCCCACTATCTTGGGATCCTCGTAACATCCTTCCACCCTAGTCAAGCTCTACACACGTGACATGGCCCGATAGATGTCATCCTCTCGGGTAGGCAGCCGGGTGTATCTGGGTTCGCTGAAGGAGCTAGCCAGGGTCCAAATACGATCCATTAGGCACCTGAAAATACAGGGTCCGAACACGCAAACCAACAACAAACATACACATACAGGAACAATCATAGCAACATAAGGCGTCAACCATCCGAAAAGCGAGTGAAACATACTCCAACCCCATCCGTGTTCCGAAACCTCATCCAGATGCAAATCTGCGGCTACTTTCTTCATTTCGGCAATTTGGGTCGCGATTAGACCGTGTTCTTCATCGTTAGCTGGAACGTAGGTGCAACATTGATCTCCTACGACGGCGCAGACCCCTCCCTCTTTGGCTAATAAAATGTCGAGAACCATTCTATTTTGCACAGTGGTTAGTCTGAGGGCGGTTAATTCTTGTCTTACTCCTTCTATAGCCAAATTAGTGGCATTGACAAATGTTGCCAAGCGATAATGAGTTACTTCTATCTGGTTCCATAATTGAGTTACCCCATACTGGGGAAACGTGCTTTCCCAAAATTTGTTCCACTTACTGTTCAGTCAGTGTTCTGGCGGCGGAAAAGTATCAATACTGTGTCTAACACGCCGGACCCTTGTCCCTGTGTCGGTGTTGTGATTGGCCCCCCGAGGGTCGTCGGTAACAATGGTAAGTGGGCTTTTGAACCTAGCTAAGGCACACACACCTTGCCAGTGTACTGGCAAATATATGTACACCTGCTTACCACAGACCCAATACCAGTCGGTACTATGGGGGACAGTCCCAAGTGGTCCCGGGTGTAGGACAGAGCAATTTTTATAAGAACAGGACCCGTTGCGAGAGTATGCCATATAAGTGGACGCGCAGTGGTTGGTGGCGATTTGTCCCAGAGAGATGTTACCTGTACCCTTAAAACAAAAGGTGAAGTTATAGTCAGGGGGCAGGAATGCTTTAAGTGCCAAGACTACTGCAGTTGAGCGATCCTTTATTTTAAGTGCTGTCCGTAGGGCGTTAACGCACATTCCCCGTCCTTAGTGTTATTTTGGCATGGAAAAAGGGCTATACCCAGTAAGCGATGTTAAAAGGTGTGATACTTATATGTCTATGTCAGGTCTGATCCGTTGGGAGGTGCTTTTCCCCTCTTAAGTGATATATATCTCCGGACCTGGAACAGAGGTAATAAAAATGGACAACATCATAGTCACACAATACAAATAATACTTCATTGTGGGCTTTTCTTCAGTCTGGTAGCATGGATCCACTGTGGAAAGAGGTCAGTTAGTACGGCGGTACGAGTAACAGCGAGTATCTCCGTGGGCTCACTGTAAGGAGTGTCTCCCAAAGAGGAATTTAGTTTCGCAAATTTCTTGACCAGCACCTTGTCTCCTACCTTGAAGTCATGAGTGCTTGCATCGGCCGGGACCGAAGTATTCTGATTAGTGCTTTCCCAATAGTCATTTAGGACCTTATCAAGGCCCACGGCATACTCGCTCATGTGTATATCTAAATCTTCCATCCCCAAAGCCTGTTTTCCCTTCCTCCAAGGAGCGGGAAAGGGTCTCCGCATTACCACTTCGTAAGGGGATAGATTCCCTAAGGCCACCTGCGAGGTCATCCGCAGATCCGCTAGGACCACAGGCAGCACCGAAACCCAATTCCTGGATCCGCGTGCATTGCTTTTCGTAATTTCCCTTTAATTGTTCTGTTTGTTTGTTCCACGATTCCGGAGGACTGAGGGTGATATGGGACATGGAAACGCCAATTGATCTTTAGCTCTTGGGCCAACAGTTGAGTGACTTTTGAGGTGAATGGTGTACCTTTGTCCGAATCAATTCCCAACGGGAGGCCATATCTGGGAATAATTTCCTGTGATAACTTTTGAACCACTACTCGGGCATTTTCGTTCCCACATGGGAAAGCTTCGACCCACCGGGAAAATTTATCCACGATAACCAATAGATATTTAAAGGGGCCCTGCCGGGGCATGTGAGTAAAATCTATCTGCCACTCCTGGAAGGGAGTATCTGGTTTCGGCAGATGCTGATGTGATGCATGTGGTTTAGACACATTGTTCTGTGCACAAATCAGGCATTTGTCCAGAATGCTGTGTACCGTAGAGGCTAGTTGTCATATACAAAAATCTTTTTCCATATCTGTCACCACCCCTCTTCGACCGCGATGTGTAGGCCCGTGAAACTCGCGGACGAGGAAAGGAAGACAGTGCGTGGACAGGCATAAACGACCAGTCGAATCGAGTAGAATGCCGTCACTCGAGGGCTGAGAGCCCTGCGAGGACCAAAAATCAGTGTCTTCTGTGGACGCCGAGGACTGAAGGGATTTCAGATCCAAGTCAGGGAGTAGGGCACTAAGCATGTGTGAAGTTGACACCAGCGCGGGCTGCAGGAACGGCGGCATGGAGCCGAGCGAGGCAGCCTGTTTAGCCGCGCGGTCAGCCAAAGAGTTACCTCGTGCCTCATCAGTGTGGTCAGAGGAATGACCGCGGGTCTTTACGATCGCGAAATGGAGCGGGAGATTGCAGGACACAATAAGGTCCTGGACCAAAGTAGAATGTGAAATGGGCTTACCATCAGCAGCAGTGAAACCACGAGATTGCCAGATACGTCCGAAATCATGCGCCACCCCGAAAGCGTAACGAGAGTCAGTGCATATAGTAACATCCTGGTCGGAAGCGAGAGTGCATACCCGAGTGAGCGCGTATAACTCCGCTGCTTGGGCGGAATTAAAGGGGAGCGAGTACGCTTCCAAAACTTGGTCCGGTAAGGAACATACCGCGTAGCCACAGAGGAACACTCCGTCGGAGGGTTTCGAGCATGACCCATCTACAAACAGGGAGAGACCTGTGGAGAGAGGCGTGGATAATAAGTCGGACCTAATACTGGTGTCATGGACAATGGTGTCCATGCAGTCATGTTCCAATGGTTCACAGTCATCTTGAGCATTAAGCAGGCGCTGTAGGGCCTGGGCCATGTTATCTAGGAAAGAGGAACAAGAGATGGTTAGATTATCAGTAGCACAAAGGATGGCCTCGTAACCTGAGCGACGTTGAGAAGACATGTCTTGTGTAGACAGAGTATTAAGGATATGCCTAACCTGATGGCCGGTGTGTAAAACGAGTGGATGAGAGAGCACTAATTTTTCTGCTTCGAGAACTAACACCGCACTGGCAGCGACAGCGCGGAGACAGGCAGGTAAACCCTGAGCCACAGTATCTAGAGTTTTCGGAGTTTAAGCCCCCCCCCCACCCCACCCCACCCCCGTGGTCCTGTGCCAAGACTCCAGAAGCCGTTCCGGCCTGGTGAGCGACGTAGAGATGAAAGGGTTTGTTGTAATCCGGGAGCCCGAGGGCCGGCGCGGAGCATAGGGCCGACTTCAGAGCTTTAAATGCGTCCAGCATGTCCTCAGTCCAGACCAAGGGTTGGTGGAGAGGGTCAGTGTGAGCCACGGCAGAGCGTAAACGTTTGTCATAAAAGGAACAGTCCGGGATCCATTGTCGGCAGTAGTTAATGAGGCCCAGGAAAGCCAGGAGCGCTTGTTTAGTGGCAGGTTTCTGAGTGTCCACTATGATCTTGACGCGATCCTGAGTAAGGCGTTTTATCCCGTGAGAGAGTTCGTAGCCCAGATATATCACAGTGGGGAGACAGAACTGTAACTTGGGCTTGGAGACCTTGAAACCCTTTTTTTCCAGTAAGAGGAGCAGTTGAACGGTTGCATCGAGACACAGTTCATAAGCTAGGCCGGAAACCAGGAGGTCATCAGCATAAGAGTGAACGCAGGAACCCACAGGAACGTCAAGAGACCCCAGTGCATGCCTAACGGCAGCCGAAAAAACGGCAGGAGAGTCAATAAATCCTTGAGGTAATCTAGTCCACGTGTACTGTCGCTGCCGGTGTGTGAAAGCGAAGAGGGGTTGTGTGCTGGGCTCAACAGGGATACTAAAAAACGCCGAGCACAGGTCGATCACGGAGAAATGGGTGTGATCGCAAGGAATAGAAGCCATAATAGAGGGCACGTCCGGAACGACCGGCGAAACTGGGATGATGAGCTCGTTAATTTTTCTGAGGTCCTGTGTCAGACGCCAGGAACCGTCCGGCTTGGGAACCGGGTTCACAGGAGTGTTATAAGGGCTTGTGCACGGCACGATGATACCCTGTTCCAGAAGAGAAGCCAAAATAGTATCAATACCCGACATTTTTTGAGGCGATAAAGGGTATTGTCGGATGTACACGGGCGAAATGTGCTTCACGGTAGCTTCATACGGGACGCAGTCCACACAACCCACGTCATTCTTATATTCTGCCCAAAGATTGGTGGGCAATGTGTCGAGTACAGGGGGCGAGGTGGAACTCGCCACGCACGCCGAATTAACATTAAAGGGCAAGGGCTGCGCTTGCAATGATAACAGAGAAACAGAGGAGGTGTCGCACATTTGAATGGTCATGCTCGAACCTTGAAAAGAGATTTGGAACCCCAGAATGCTCATGAGGTCGCGGCCTAGCAAATTAAAGGGGCATTCGGACATATGTACAAAGGAGTAGGATATTTGCACTTTATCAAGCGTAGGGTCATCAGGAAAACATAAAAGAAGGGGCGGCGTATATGGGGAGGAGAAGGGGACCCCATCTATTCCCACAGAGCTGGTGGACCTGGAGGATACAGCACCCTGATAGTCCCTGCCTAGAGAAGATAGGGTTGCACCGCTATCGATAACAAAAAGATATTCTACCCCTTCGAGAACAATAGGAAGGAGGGGCAGATTCTCATTGCAGGGTGAATTAAACACTAGGTGCACTACACTAGGTGTAAACACTACAGGTCACAGGGTCCCTACTCCGCGGGCATCCCTATTCGTGTTCCCGCGGGTACGGCCGTGTTGGCGCTACACCTGCGGAATCTGAGTGGGGGCGAGACAAATTATCTCCTTGGTGGGTCCGAGAGGCAGAATTTCATTCGTCTCTCTGTTTCTTTCTACGCTCTTTTTTCCAATGCCCTTCTATACCACAATAATGACATTTTCCGGTCTTTCTATACGAATCCCTTCTCCTATTCTTATCACGAGGGCCCTGGGGGGCCACCGCCAGCAGAACCTTATTCTTCACATTCAGTAGTCCATCTGATTCTAACATACGAACCCTTTCTCCGGCAGTTCTAACGATGAGACGTTGACGATCTGTGAAATGCGGTTTAAGTGTGCTCTGGACTTCTGGGAGACAATTACTTAAAAAACTGGACATGAACATAGAGTTTGCCGCTTCGGTATCAAGAGGAAACCCTCCTACATGTATTCATAATCCCAGGAGGGGTTGCCCAATCCATCATAAATCATGCGATGCGCGGATGTCAGAAATCCTGCATCAAAAGTCCCATTTCGAGGAAAGTTTGGTACTTGGTCAAGTCCCTCCGTCCATCCGGCTAAATTACTAAGCCATGGTTCAGTATAATAAGCAAGACCACATTTATTCATCCATTCCTTGGAGGTTTCCCCGGGATTAGGCTTTGGGTAGGAATTTCCCATTGTTTACCCCCGAACAACAAAACAACAAAAAATACGTTGGCATACAGGAATACAGGTGCACCCTTTTTGTATAGCGCTCTTCCCAGTTATAGCAACTGAGGATAACCGTCCCAGTTATAGCAACTGAGGATAACCTTCCCAGTTATAGCAACTGAGGATAACCGTCCCTTATGAAAAGGGGATAACCATCCCTTCTAGAGAAGGGGATAACAGACGCTCAGATACTGCTAACCAGGTAGTCAAACAAATCTTGTCTTACCTGATCAGGAGTATCACGTCGGGGTCACCAAATTGTAAGAACTCTCTCAGAAGAAGCTCTTATGTAAACCTGCACGATCTGGATTCCTGTATCTCAACGTCTGAGAGCGCTCCGGGAGCAACAAACAAACAAACAATTCTTTATTGTCAAAGTACTTTTACATACATTGAAATTTGGTTTTGTGCTCTGGGCACCTGTCGCCACTGTGCAGCGCCAGTTATTGCGTTGTTCTATCCTTTTGATGCTGAGCACCAAGCAGGAAGCAACAACTGCCAAATTTTAACATCTTATGGTATGACGCAGCCAGATTCGAACTCCGACCTTCCGGAGGATAAAGCGAACGCTCTACCAACTGAGCTAAATCCCCGGTTGACAACAGACAACGAACCACACGAGTGAAATCAGTCTGGTTTATTCATCAGAAGCTCATAGTACAATGTGAGCGGGGGTTATTTATACATGAACACAGAGTAGGAAAAAACAATGTGGTTAACACCCAGTAAGAGTTAACATTAGGCGAGTAAGCATGGACTTCTTTATCACCCTGCAACTGTCCTTGGACAGTTTCAGGTTTCATTATCTACATTCCTTCTACTCCCGCAGGATCTTTCACATGGCCTCACATTGCAATAAAAAAGGGTTTTTTTTTCTACTGTTTAGAGGTAAGACTCATACTAAAACATGAGGTTACTAAAGTTCAACGGATGTACAGAGACAAATGAAAAAATACTAGTTCTTATACGAGCATGCATTGTTGGGCTGGGTTAAACGTCAGTCACCCAGGATCCATGATCCGAGGCCGCGCATTTACAAACCCAGGGGCACAATTACATCAAAATTCTTACGGGTAGATTTTGCACAAAAGATGGAAATGGTTGTGGTCAATACTCTCTTCCAGAAGACACAGGAGCATAGGGTGACTTATAAAAGGAGGAAGGCGCACACAGGTAGACTACATCTTGTGCAGGCGATGTAATTTGAAGGAAGTCAGTGACTGCAAAGTAGTAGTGGGTGAGCGTGTTGCCAAACAGCATAGGATGGTGGTCTGCAGGATGACACTGATGGTGAGGAAGGCGAAGAAGGCAAAGGCAGAGCAGAAGACAAAGTGGTGGAAGCTGAAAAAGGAAGAGTGTTGTGTTGTCTTCAAGGAAGAGTTGAAATAGGCTTTGGGTGGTCAGGAAGTGCTTCCAGATGACTGGACGACAGCCCATGTGATCAGGGAGAAAGGCAGGAGAATAGTAGGTGTGTCATCTGGAAGGAGAGCAGACAAGGAGACTTTGTGGTGGAATGAGGAAGTGCAGGAGTGTGTACAAAGAAAGAGGTTAGCTAAGAAGTGGGACATTGAGAGGACCGAAGAGAGTAAACAGGAGTACAGGGAGACACAGCGTAAGGCGAAGGTAGCGGTGTCAAAGGCCAAACAGAGGGCGTATGATGACTTGTATGCTCAGTTGGAAAGTAAAGAGGGAGAAAATGATTTATACAGGTTGGCACAGCAGAGAAATAGAGATGGGAAGGACATGCAGCAAGTTAGAGTGATTAGGGACAGAGAGAGAAATGTATTGACTGATGACAAGTGTGCTGGAAAGATGGAAAAAGTACTTTGAAGAGCTGATGAATGAGGAAAATGAGAGAGAAAAAAAAGAGTAGAAGAAGTGACCGTCGAGGACCAGGAAGTAGCAAAGATTAGTCAGGGTGAAGTGAGGAGGGCATTGAAGAGGATGAAGAGTGGAAAGGCAGTTGGTCCTGATGACATAACGGTGGAGGTATGGAAGTGTCTATGAGAGGTAGCAGTAGATTTCCTGACAAGAAGATGAGAGATGTAAGACAATGGTGAGGTGTGCTGTCGGTGTGACAGAAGAGTTCTAGGTGGAGGTAGGACTGCATCAATGGTCAGCTGTGAGCCCCTTCTTGTTAGCTATGGTGATGGACAGGCTGACAGACGAGGTTAGACAAGATTCCCCATGGACTATGATGTTTGCAGATGACATTGTGATCTGTAGTGAGAGCAGAGAACAAGTGCAGGCAAAACTAGAGAGGTGGAGGTCTGCCCTGGAAAGAAGAGAAATGAAGGTTAGCCTCAGTAATACAGAATACATGTGTATGAATGATAAGAACCCAAGAGGAACGGTGAGGTTACAGGGAGCAGAGATAAGGAAGGTGGAGGATTTTAAGTACTTAGGCTCAACAATTTAGAGCAATGGAGAGTGAGGAAAAGAGGTGAAGAAGCGTGTGCAGGCTGGTTGGATTGGTTGGAGAAAAATGTCCAGTGTGATGTGTTATAGGAAGGTATCGGCAAAAATGAAAGGAAAAGTGTACAAGACGGCGATGTTGTATGGTTTAGAAACAGTAGCCCTGGGGAAAAGACAGGAGGCAGAGCTGGAGGTAGCAGAAATGAAAATGTTGAGGTTCTCTTTGAGAGTAACAAGGATGGACAAGATCAGGAATGAGCACATCAGAGGGACAGCACATGTGAGATGTTTTGGAGACAAAGTCAGAGAGGCTAGATTGAGATGGTTTGGACATGTACAGAGGCAGGATAGTGAGTATATTGGTGGTAGGATGCTGAGGTTGGAACTACCAGGCAGAAGACCTAGAGGAAGACCAAAGAGACGATTCATGGATGTGATGAAGGAGGACATGAAGGCAGTTGGTGTAAGAGAAAAAGATGCAGAGGATAGGGTGAAATAGAGGGAGATGGTTCGCTGTGGCGACCCCTGAAGGGAAAAGCCGAAAGGACAAGAAGAAGATGTGTGAGATTTTATGTTCTGTAGTACAGGACATTATATTTACAGTAGTCAAGTTTCTCCTTTTGGCATCTGGTTTGTTAATTACATGTCCTCAACAGTCCAATAAACAGTGCAAGGGTTCCCTCTAGTGGGCGTCTGAGAAGCATTTTTAACCACTAATGCGAAAATACACAGTGCTGTAACTGTATGATTATCCAAATTATCAAACTATTTTATGACACTTCATCACTGTGGTGACCCCTGAAAAAGGTAAAAAAAAATAATAATAATAAATTAAAAAAAAAAGGAAAAGAAGATCACTTCATGTTTTTTTATGTTGATTATTTAGAGTACAGTAGAGTTAAATATAATGTAATGCTTCCTTCTAGTGGGTGTCTGATAAGCATTTTTAACCACTAATGTGCAAATTCAGTACAGTACACAGTGCTGCATGTTTATCCAAATTATCAAACCATTTTACTGTATTACACTTGATGTCTTTTATATATATGTAAAATAATATACGTATAGAGTACTGTGCACTATATATACATAGATCTTCTTTTCCTTTCGGCTGTTCCCTTCAGGGGTGGCCAGAGCAAATGATCTGCCTCCACCTCTCCCTATCCTCTATATCTTCTACTCTTACTCCAACGACCTTCATGTCCACCTTCACCACATCCATAAATCTTCTCTTTGGTCTTCTGCCTGGTAGTTCCAATCTCAGCATCCTACTACCAATATACTCACTATCCCTCCTCTGTACATGTCCAAACCATCTCAATCTAGCCTCTCTGACTTTGTCTACAAAACATCTTATCACAAGTTTTATGCCGGATGCCCTTCCTGTCGCAACCCTCTGCATTTATCCGGGCTTGGGACCGGCATAAGAGGGAGAGACACTGGTTAGTGCCACAGTTCTTCTCTCGGCACCCTGTCATATGCTTTCTCCAGATCCACAGAGGCACAATGCAGCTCCCTCTGACCTTCTCTGTACTTCTCCATTAACATCCTCAAGGCAAACACTGCATCTGTGGTGCTCTTTCTTGGCATGAAACCAAACTGTTGTTCACAAATGCTGACCTCTGCCCTTAGTCTTGCTATTCTTTCCCATAACTTCATCGTATGGCTCATCAACTTTATCCCTCTGTAGTTGCCACAACTCTGCACGTCTCCCTTGTTCTTAAAAATGGGCACGAGCACACTTCTCCTTCATTCTTCTGGCATTCTCTCTCTCTCTAAGACCTTGTTAAATGTTCTTGTCAGAAAATCTACTGCTACCTCTCCCAGACACTTCCATACCTCCACCGGTATCTCATCAGGATCAACTGCCTTTCCATTCTTCATCCTCTTTAATGCCCTCCTCACTTCACCCTTACTAATCTTTGCTACTTCCTGGTCTTCAACAGTCACCTCTTCTACTCTTTTTTCTCTCTTATTTTCCTCATTCATCAGCTCTTCAAAGTACTCTTTCCATCTGCCCAGCACACTTCTGTCATCAGTCAATATATTTCCCTCTCTGTCCTTTATCAATCTAACTTGCTGCACGTCCTTCCCATCTCTATTTATCTGCTGTGCCAACCTGTATAAATCGTTTTCTCCCTCTTTACTTTCCAACCGAGCATACAAGTCATCAAACGCGCTCTGTTTGGCCTTTGACACTGCTACCTTTGCCTTACGCTGTGTCTCCCTGTACTCCTGTTTACTCTCTTCGGTTTTCTCAATGTCCCACTTCTTCTTAGCTAACCTCTTCCTTTGTACACACTCCTGCACTTCCTCATTCCACCACCAAGTCTCCTTATCTACTTTCCTTCCAGATGACACACCAAGTATTCTCCTACCTGTCTCCCTGATCACATTCGCTGTAGTTGTCCAGTCATCTGGAAGCACTTCGTGACCACCCAAAGCCTGTTTCAACTCCTCCTTGAAGACAACCCGACACTCTTCCTTTTTCAACTTCCACCACTTTGTCTTCTGCTCTGCCTTTGCCTTCTTCACCTTCCTCATCATCAGCGTCATCCTGCACACCACCATCCTATGCTCTTTGGCAACACTCTCTCCCGCTACTACTTTGCAGTCACTGACTTCCTTTAAATTACATCGCCTGCACAAGATGTAGTCTACCTGTGTGCTCTTACCTCCACTTTTATAAGTCACCCTATGCTCCTCTCTCTTCTGGAAGAAAGTATTCTCCACAGCCATTTCCATCCTTTTTGCAAAATCTACCAACATCTGTCCTTCTGCGTTCCTGTCCTGGATTCCAAACCTACCCATCACTTCCTCGTCCCCTCTGTTTCCTGCACCGACATGTCCATTGAAGTGTGCCCCAATGACCACTCTTTCACCTCTGTGGGTACTCTGCATCACTTCATCTAACTCACTCCAGAATCTCTCCTTCTGTTCTCGCTCACATCCTGTCTGTGGGGCATAAGCACTAACAACATTGACCATCACACCTTCAAGTTCTAACTTGAGACTCATCACTCCGTCTGACACTCTTTTCACTTCTAGAACATTCCTGACAAACTCCTCCTTCAAGATGACTCCGACTCCATTTCTCTTCCCATCCACACCATGATAAAACAGCTTAAACCCTGCTCCTATGCTTCTAGCCTTGCTACCTTTCCACCTGGTCTCCTGAACACACAGTATGTCCACCTTCCTCCTCTGCATGTCAGCCAGCTCTACCTTTTCCTGCCATAGTTCCAACATTCAAAGTCCCTACTTTCAGTCCTAGACTCATGCCTTTCCTCTTCTCTCTCTGGCAACGGACACGCCTCCCGCCTCTCCTTCTTCGACGTCTTCGACCAACAGTAGTCCAATTTCCATCAGCACCCTGTTGGGTGACGGCACTGATGGCGGTCGTTGTTAACCCGGGCCTTGACCGATCCGGTATGTCATTCTTTCTTGTGATTCGCATAGTTTATTTGGCATTTGATTTACACCGGATGCTCTTCCTGACACAACCCTCTGCATTTATCTGGGCTTGGGACCGGCGTGAGGGAGAGACACTGGTTTGTGCCCCCCCTCACGGCTTCATTACACACAGGACTGTGTCAGAAAAGAGAGCCACGCCCCCTCTGCTGATAAACAATCAAACACAAACAAAAACAAAATGAGCAAAAGAAAAATTTGTATCATCTTATTTCTTCATATTCAAGGTGGCAACCCTAACATGGACATATCTCCAGATATTGCTGTTTAAAAATTGAGAAGCTACTCACTGCATCAGTTTTGGTTTCAAGGATTATCATCTGAAACACTAATCACTCAATTTTCCAATCAAGTTCTGTATTTTCAGTCACAAAATTATAAACAGTGGCATTCTTTTTGATCAGGCAGTGGCAGACTTGGTACCAAATACATTTAAATAGTAAAAATTAATCCAAGGTAAGAAATCTGACTGTGAAGAAGTTCACTGATGTTCATATGAAATCACTTCCTGAACTCAGTGTTCCGGCGATCCAAAGTGGGAATTCCAAGAGTTTTCCGTGGATTTTATACGTGGAGGGTGGAAGTGGTTGAAGGCAGAATTTGGCTAATTGTTGGTATCAGCGCTGGGTGATATGGCCTTCAAATAAAATATCATTTTTATTTCACCTACAACTGATTTTTGATTCTAATTTTAATTCAAGCAAGTACAGGGATCCCTCGCTACATCGTGCTTCAATTCATGCGGCTTCAGTGCATCGCGTGTTTTTTTCTAAAAATATTCATTGAATTAAAAAATAAGGAAATTAAGGAAGAACAGGGGGAAAGGTTAAGGAAAATGCTGCAAGAACAGGACCAATTATGCAAAAAAAAACAAAAAAAAACAAAAACGCAAAACCTCCCATGAAAACTACTTACATTTTTGTGAGGTGCACGCGCGTGTCTGTATGCCTGTGTATTCATATTTTATTTACATCTTGTGCATTATTTACATCAGGGGTGCTCAATACGTCGATCATGAGCTACCAGTCGATCTCGAAGGTAATATTGGTAGATCGCGAAGGTATAATAATAATAACAATAATAATAATAATATGGATGCTTGTATAGTGCATAATTCATACAAGCGTGTGCTCAATGCGCATGAGAAGTGGAAAAAGGTATATGTCAGAGTCACAGATGGAAAACATCATAGCTATATAGTTGGAATAGGTACGTTTTTGAGTTGACGTTTAAACTGAGTCACCAATGGTAGAAGTTTTAGTTCAGCTGGAAGGGCATTCCACAGTTTTGCCGATACATTTGTGAACGCTCGACATCCAAAGGGCTTCAGGTTTGTCCGAGGAACACCAAGAGTGTTGTGAAAACGATCTTAGTGTTCTGGCTGGTTGATACACCTTGACGAGCTCACAGAGTTAGCATGGTGCTGTTCCGTTAACACATTGGTAGGTGAGTGTATGATTGAAACCATCTCAGGACAACTCCGTGAAAACTGCAATCACGTTGTAGGCGTGTGGTTAGTGTCTCGTGATCAATGGTGTCGAATGCTGAGGACAAATCTAGCAGTACCAGCATTGCAAGATCACCATTGTCTACAGTGATTCGTAAATCATTGATAACTTCGTTCAGAGCAGTCTCAGTGCTATGTGAGCTTCTGTAGGCCGACTGGAACTCGTCGAAGTGGCCATGGGTATTAAGGTAGTCTAAAATTCTGGATTTGACAGCTTTTCCCAAGATCTTGAAAAGGAAAGCCATGTTTGAGACAGGCCAATAATTTTTCAAGTTTTGAGAGTCAAGTGATGTTTTCTTGATGTGAGGTTTAACAATGGCAGTTTTCAAAGCACTTGGCACAGTACCAGATTCAAGACTCAAATTGATGATCTTCGCGATAAATGGTAACAAACACTCTGTCAGCTTCAGGAGTAGGTTGGTGGGAACAGGATCCAAAGAACATGACGTTGGTTTTGAACTCTGAATGAGTTTCAACGTGTCATTTTCATTCAATGGAACAAAGCTGTTAATAATTGAGCTGCACACAGTAGGAAACTCTGCCTCAGCATATCTGTTTCCCAGGGTTGTACGGATGTTTGCTATCTTGTCATGAAAGAATTAAGCAAACTTGTTGGCAATGTCAACATCATCAGTACCATGATCTGGAAGGATGACGTCCGTTGATTTACCCTTAAGTGTAGACATGGTGCTAAACAAGGCCCTTGGGTTGTTGGTTTGTGAAAGAATAAGATCATTGAAATACTTTGATCTTGTTTGCCAAACTATCCTGTTGAAGTTGTTTCTAGCTTTGTTATATAATTGTCTATGAATCTCAAGCTTTGTTTTTCGCCATTGGCACTCTGCTCGTCAACGTTCGATTTTGGTGAAGTGTATGTCTTCTGAGTACCAGGGAAAGCATTTCTTATCATGCACTTTCCTGGACTTCAGGGGGCATGCTTGTCTAGTATGTCCAAGAGAGTTTTGTTGTACAGGTCAACTAGTTCATCAACATCAGATGGAGGGTCAGTGTAGAGACGTGATTACATGATGTCCTGTTTGAACTCTTCTCTTGATATGGACTTGATATTACGGCCAATGGCAGCAAGGTTGTGTAGTGGTGAGCAAGTCCGGCTAACAGTAAGAAGGCGTGGGTTCGATTCCCGACCTGGGCGTTTCTGTGTGGAGTTTGCATGTTCTCCCCGTGCTTGCGTGGGCTTCCTCCGGGTGCTCCGGTTTCCTCCCCCAATTCAAAGACATGCACAGTAGGTTAATTGGCCGTTCTAAATTGCCCATAGGTTCGCATCATGCAGAAGGCAATGACGAACCACTGCACTAATCCTGCCAAGAAAAACCTTCATGAAGATGATAACCAGGGCATTATCCTTCGTGGCAGGTCACCAGTAGTTGTCCTACGACTCAGGCACTAGATAGATAGATTACGGCCAATAATGGTTCTACGGTTTGGCTCTAAGCTTCTGATATGTAGGTCAGCATGTATCCAAAAATGATCAGACAATTGCATATCAGCAACACTTGTATCCTCAATGACGTCATGGTACTTGCTTGTGACGATCCAGTCAATGACCATGGATGTGAGTTGCTTTCTGGATGTGCCGAACAAGATCATGTGTCTCGAGTAGTTTATCCAATTTCACTTTGAGAGGGTTATTTCCATCTTCAAAGTGGATGTTAAAACCACCTAGAATGATGAAAGGTGTTTTCTTGGTGATAATGAAATCAGTGAGAAAGTTGGAGTCTGTGAGACCATTCTTGCACAAGGATGGAGGTCTGTACAGGCAGATAAATCTCAATGGGGATCCATGAAAAAATAAAACACACTATAATTTCCAGTGTCATACTTGCTGGTCTGACAGAGAAACTTTCTGAAGATGACAGCTAGACCTCCTCCCAGTCTATCAGCACGAGGGAAATGCTTTACTGAATAACCTGGAGGGCACAGTTCAACAAGTTTCGCTTCATCACCGGAACGTTTAAGCCAGGTTTCTGTGATGAAAATAATGTCTAAGTCATGATCTGTGACATACTAGTCCTTCTCAAAAAATTAGCATATTGTGATAACGTTCATTATTTTCTGTAATGTACTGTTAAAAATTAAACTTTCATATATTTTAGATTCATTGCACACCAACTGAAATATTTCAAGTCTTTTATTGGTTTAATACTGATGATGATTTTGGCATACAGCTCATGAAAAGGTAGTCTAAACTAGCTATTAACCTAATCATCTGAATCAACCAATTAACTCTAATCACCTGAAAAAGATTCCTGAGGCTTTTAAAAACTCCCAGCCCGGTTCATTACTCAAAACCGCAATCATGGGTAAGACTGCCGACCTGACTGCTGTCCAGAAGGCCATCATTGACACCCTCAAGCAAGAGGGTAAGACACAGAAAGAAATCTCTGAGCGAATAGGCTGTTCCCAGAGTGCTCGATCAAGCCACCTCAGTGGGACGTCTGTGGGAAGGAAAAAGTGTGGCAGAAAACGCTGCACAACCAGAAGAGGTGACCGGACCCTGAGGAAGATTGTGGAGAAGGGCCGATTCCAGACCTTGGGGGACCTGTGGAAGAAGTGGACTGGGCTACAGGTGCCGCATTCCCCGGGTCAAGCCATTTTTGAACCAGAAACAGTGGCAGAAGCGGCTGACCTGGGCTACAGAGAAGCAGCACTGGACCGTTGCTCAGTGGTCCAAAGTACTTTTTTTGGATGAAAGCAAATTTTGCATGTCATTCGGAAATCAAGGTGCCAGAGTCTGGAGGAAGACTGGGGAGAAGGAAATGCCAAAATGCCTGAAGTCCAGTGTCAAGTACCCACAGTCAGTGATGGTCTGGGGTGCCATGTCAGCTGCTGGTGTTGGTCCACTGTGTTTTATCAAGGGCGGGGTCAATGCAGCTAGCTATCAGGAGATTTTGGAGCACTTCATGCTTCCATCTGCTGAAAAGCTTTATGGAGATGAAGATTTCATTTTTCAGCACGACCTGGCACCTGCTCACAGTGCCAAAACCACTGCTAAATGGTTTACTGACCATGGTATTACTGGGCTCAATTGGCCTGCCGACTCTCCTGACCTGAAGCCCATAGAGAATCTGTGGGATATTGTGAAGAGAAAGTTGAGAGACACCAGACCCAACACTGTGGATGAGCTTAAGGCCGCTATCGAAGCATCCTGGGCCTCCGTAACACCTCAGCAGTGCCACAGGCTGATTGCGTCCATGCCACGCCGCAGTGAAGCAGTCATTTCTGCAAAAGGATTCCCGACCAAGTACAGTAAAACCTCCGCTGACGAACGCTTAAGCTCACGAACTTTTCGCCTCAAGAACATTAAATTTGCGAGCATATTGTCTCTGCTGACGAACTAGTTTTCGGCAGACGAATCAAACCACGCGGTCGAACAGCGCCACGGTGGCGGCCACGAGAAGCTGACGCACGCTCACGGCATCACAGTTCGTCACACCCCTTTCTTTGAGTGCGGAAGTGGTTTGTGTTTGATAGACATTTTGGACCATATTGAGTGTACTTTTGCTATTATGGGACCGAAAAAGACCCCACCACAGGCGGAGATCATTGAAAAACACGAACGAGGTGTGCGTTTGTGTGACTCAGCGTCCCAGTACCAGTACGCTAAGTCTACCATTGCTCCCATCCTTAAGAACAAGGAAGCTATTAAGGGTGCGTGTGTGGCTAAGGGTGTTTCCAAACAGTAGGCGTTTCCAAATACGCCTTCCAAACAGTAAGTCCCTCCCTCCCTCCTCCTCCCACTCCATTCCATCAAGCCATCAACTACCATCACAAAGGTAAATAAAACGACTTTATTATACAGTACAGTTTATTTCTTTAATTACAATACAATAGACATTTATTATACATAAAATAAGGTATATTTTTGTGTAGTTTTAAGGCTTATTTAGTGGAAAATTATGTTTTATGGGAACCTGGGAACGGATTATTCTCATTTTAATGGTTTCTTATGGTAAATAAATGTTCGGAAGACGAACTTTTCGCCTCACACACACTTTCTGGGAACCAATTATGTTCGTGAGCAGAGGTATCACTGTATTGAGTGCATAACTGAACATAATTATTTGAAGGTTGACTTTCTTGTATTAAAAACACTTTTTTTTTTTTTTTTTTTATTGGTCAGATGAAATATGCCAATTTTTTTGAGAGAGACTTTTGGTTTTTCTTTACTTTTTTGCCAAAATTATTAATATTAAAACAATAAAAGGTTTGAACTGCTTCAGTTGTGGCAATGAATCTAAAATATATAAAAGTCTAATGTTTATCAGAACATTACAGAAAATAATGAACTTTATCACAATATGCTAATTTTTTGAGAAGGACTAGTAGTCACAAGTTTCAGTGGTTGTATTTCGCACGGATCGCCCGTTCCACAATGCAATTCTTATATTTTGGTTTTGAAAGTGAGTTTGGGTTAAAGGAGTCTGAGTTTTTGTATTGTTCGTGTCTCGGTTTTCTGCATTTCCTTTAGGTTGGATAACTGTTTTCTACGACAAGCCCGCTTACCTCTCACTGATGTTCTGAGACCAAGCTCCCTGAGGTGACACAATAGGTCTTAATTGATCCATTGTCTCTTGGTGTCCAAGGCAATCAGTTCTTGATTGGTGGAGGCCAAGCTGAGTTGTCTTGGTTGGTCTTGAGCGGGGTTTCCCCTTTGGTCATTGATTGGCGAGTTGACTGATTGAATGATAGAGTTTTCAATATCTTGGTTATTTTCCATGATGCTTATCAATATATAAAGATCAAAATTGAATAAACATCCAAAGAAATTGCACAAAATGGAAGTAAAACATGTTAACTTCCTCCACTGCATGTCTCTGCCATCAGTGACTTTTCTAAATAGCTTGAAATTGATGCTTTTCTGGAAGCTCTGACAACGTATGCAGCCTGTTAGGCGCCATCTTACAATGAAGGTAGTATTGGTAAATAACAAGACGTTAAAAAAATAGAATGATAGACATTTCTGACCTTTATCTCACCGCGCATGTGCAAACAATGGCACTAAGGAGCGAGTTAGATAGATAGATACAGCTTTATTAATCTCACAATGGAGAAATTCACTGTTACAGGCTCTTGAGGTACCATCAGTAGGGGGTGCAAAAATAGATACAAATACAAACGTACACACATACATATATATTATATAAGTAAATACATAAATAGATACATAAATAGTATAAATTACTAAACAATAAAAGAAAAGAAGGGAAACACCAATTTAAAAATATTTTGTATCCATGATTATGTGTCTAGGTTTTCAGTGCCAGTAGGGGGTGCAAAATCGAGACCTATACAATAATACATATTCATACATACATACACACATACATATATATTATATAAGTAAATAAATAAATAGTATAAAGTAATATACAATGAAAAAGAAAAGAACAACATTGTAGACTGGCCTATATTTAAGTGTATCTGAGGGCAGAGTAGATGGGTTGATATGGTTCACAGTCAGTGGGGTAGATGTGGTTGATTAAAGTGCACGGGGTTTTTAATTGCACATAACCGGTATTTTCACAGACAGTTACAAAGTGGTGTTGTAGTCTGATAGCGGTGGGAATGAAGGACCTGAGGTAGCTCTCCTTCCTGCACTGAGGATGTCTCAGTCATCCACTGAAGGAGCTACTCAGCTCTCTGATGCAGTGGGTGAGAGCTGTTGTTCATGATGGATGTGAGCTTTGCTACCATCCTCCTCTTGCCCACCTCCTTCATAGAGTCCAGTGGGCAGCCTAGGACAGCGCTGGCCCTTCTGACCAGCTTGTTCAGTCTCTTTCTGTCCTGCTCTGTGCTACCCAGGGCCCAGCAGATGGCAGCGTAGAGGATTGCAGAGGCTACCAGAGTCATAAAAAGTCCTGAGCAGAGGTCTGCATACTCCGAAGGACCTAAGTCTCCTCCACCTTCTGAGGCGACTCTGGCCCTTCTTGGACAGGGCGTTAGTGTTGTGGGACCAGTCCAGTTTATTGTTAAGGTGAATGCCCAGGTACTTGAAACTGTCCACTGTCTCAATGTCCTGTCCCTGGATGTTCATCAGTGAGTGTGTGTGTGTGTGTGTGTGTGTGTGTGTGTGTGTGTGTGTGTTAGAATGCTTCTGAAGTCGACCATCATCTCCTTCGTCTTCTTCGTGTTCAAGCACAGGTGGTTGCGCTCACACCAGTCCACGAAGTCAACGATGACCGACCAGGACTCCAGCTCGTTCCCCTCTGACACACGGCCCACAATGGCGGAGTCGTCTGAGAACTTCTGGAGGTGGCAGCTGTCTGTGCTGTAGATGAAGTCCGAGGTGTACTAGTCCATCTCAAAAAATTAGCATATTGTGATAAAGTTCATTATTTTCTGTAATGTACTGATAAAAATTAAACTTTCATATATTTTAGATTCATTGCACACCAACTGAAATATTTAAGGTCTTTTATTGTTTTAATACTGATGATTTTGGCATACAGCTCATGAAAACCCAAAATTCCTATCTCAAAAAATTAGCATATCATGAAAAGATACTCTAAACAAGCTATTAACCTAATCATCTGAATCAACCAATTAACTCTAAACACCTGCAAAAGATTCCTGAGGCTTTTAAAAACTCCCAGCCTGGTTCATTACTCAAAACCGCAATCATGGGTAAGACTGCCGACCTGACTGCTGTCCAGAAGGCCATCACTGACACCCTCAAGCAAGAGGGTAAGACACAGAAAGAAATCTGTGAGCGAATAGGCTGTTCCCAGAGTGCTGTATCAAGCCACCTCAGTGGGACGTCTGTGGGAAGGAAAAAGTGTGGCAGAAAACGCTGCACAACCAGAAGAGGTGACCGGACCCTGAGGAAGATTGTGGAGAAGGGCCGATTCCCGACCTTGGGGGACCTGTAGAAGCAGTGGACTGGGTTACAGGTGCCGCATTCCCCAGGTCAAGCCACTTTTGAACCAGAAACGGCAGCAGAAGCGCCTGACCTGGGCTACAGAGAAGCAGCACTGGACTGTTGCTCAGTGGTCCAAAGGACTTTTTTGGATGAAAGCAAATTTTGCATGTCATTCGGAAATCAAGGTGCCAGAGTCTGGAGGAAGACTGGGGAGAAGGAAATGCCTGAAGTCCAGTGTCAAGTACCCACAGTCAGTGATGGTCTGGGGTGCCATGTCAGCTGCTGGTGTTGGTCCACTGTGGTTTATCAAGGGCAGGGTCATTGCAGCTAGCTATCAGCAGATTTTGGAGCACTTCATGCTTCCATCTGCTGAAAAGCTTTATGGAGATTAAAATTTTCATTTTTCAGCACGACCGGGCACCTGCTCACAGTGCCACTGGTAAATGGTTTACTGACCATGGTATTACTGTGCTCAATTGGCCTGCCGACTCTCCTGACCTGAACCCCATAGAGAATCTGTGGGATATTGTGAAGAGATGAGCTTAAGGCCGCTATCGAAGCATCCTGGGCCTCCGTAACACCTCAGCAGTGCCACAGGCTGATTGCCTCCATGCCACGCCGCATTGAAGCAGTCATTTGTGCAAAAGGATTCCCAACCAAGTATTGAGTGCATAACTGAACATAATTATTTGAAGGTTGACTTTTTTTGGATTAAAAACTTTTTTTTTTCATTGGTCGGATGAAATATGATCATTTTGAGATTGGAATTTTGGGTTTTCATGAGCTGTATGCCAAAATCATCAGTATTCAAACAATAAAAGACTTTGAATATTTCAGTTGGTGTGCTTCTTTTCCTTTCGGCTTTTCCCTTCAGGGGTCGCCACAGCGAATCATCTGCCTCCATCTCACCCTATCCATTGCTGCATCTTCTCTTACACCAACGACCTTCATGTCCTCCTTCACCACATCCATGAATCGTCTCTTTGATCTTCCTCTAGGCCTTCTGCCTGGTAGTTCCAGCCTCAGCATCCTATTACCAATATACTCACTATCCCTCCTCTGTACAAGTCCAAACCATCTCAATTTAGCCTCTCTGACTTTGTCTCCAAAACGTCTTACATGTGCTGTCCCTCTGATGTGCTCATTCCTAATCCTATCCATCCTCGTTACTCCCAAAGAGAACCTCAACATTTTCATCTCTGCTACCTCCAGCTCTGCCTCCTGTCTTTTCCCCAGGGCCACTGTTTCTAAACCATACAACATCGTTGGCCTCAACACCGTCTTGTACACTTTTCCTTTCATTCTTGCCGATACCCTCCTATCACACATCACACCGGACACTTTTCTCCAACCATTCCAACCTGCCTGCACATGCTTCCTGACCTCTTTTCCATACTCTCCATTGCTCTGGATTGTTGAGCCTAAGTACTTAAAATCCTCCACCTTTCTTATCTCTGCTCCCTGTAATCTCACTGTTCCTCTTGGGTCCTTGTCATTCATGCACATGTATTCTGTCTTACTGAGGCTAATCTTCATTCCCCTCCTTTCCAGGGCATACCTCCACCTCTCTAGATTTTCCTGCACTTGCTCTCTGCACTCACTACAGATCACAATGTCATCTGCAAACATCATAGTTCATGGAGATTCTTGTCTGACCTCGTCTGTCAGCCTGTCCATCACCATAGCAAACAAGAAGGGGCTGAGAGCTGACCCTTGATGCAGTCCCACCTCCACCTTGAACTCTTCTGTCACACCGACAGCACACCTCACCACTGTCTTACATCTCTCATACATCTCCTGCACCACTCTAACATACTTCTCTGCCACTCCAGACTTCCTCATGCAATACCACAGTTCCTCTCTCGGCACCCTATCATATGCTTTCTCCAGATCCACAAAGGCACAATGCAGCTCCTTCTGACCTTCTCTGTACTTCTCTATTAACATCCTCAAAGCAAACACTGCACGTCTCCTTTGTTCTTAAAAATTGGCACCAGCACACTTCTCCTCCATTCCTCTGGCATTCTCTCTCTCTCTAAGACCTTGTTAAATGTTCTTGTCAGAAAATCTACTGCTACCTCTCCCAGACACTTCCATACCTCCACCGGTATGTCATCAGGGCCAACTGCGTTTCCATTCTTCATCCTCTTCAATGCCCTCCTCACTTCACCCTTACTAATCTTTGCTACTTCCTGGTCCTCAACAGTCACCTCTTCTACTCTTTTTTTTTCTCTCTCATTTTCCTCATTCATCAGCTCTTCAAAGTACTCTTTCCATCTTCCCAGCACACTTCTGTCATCAGTCAATACATTTCCCTCTGTCCTTTATCAATCTAACTTGCTGCACGTCCTTCCCATCTCTATTTCTCTGCTGTGCCAACCTGTATAAATCGTTTTCTCCCTCTTTACTTTCCAACCGAGCATACAAGTCACCATACGCCCTCTGTTTGGCCTTTGACACTGCTACCTTTGCCTTACGCTGTGTCTCCCCGTACTCCTGTTTACTCTCTTCGGTTTTCTCAATGTCCCACTTCTTCTTAGCTAACCTCTTCCTTTGTACACACTCCTGCACTTCCTCATTCCACCACCAAGTCTCCTTATCTACTTTCCTTCCAGATGACACACCAAGTATTCTCCTACCTGTCTCCCTGATCACATTAGCTGTAGTTGTCCAGTCATCTGGAAGCACTTCGTGACCACCCAAAGCCTGTTTCAACTCCTCCTTGAAGACAACCCGACACTCTTCCTTTTTCAACTTCCACTACTTTGTCTTCTGCTCTGCCTTTGCCTTCTTCACTTTTCTTCCCATCAGCGTCATCCTGCACACCTCCATCCTATCCTGTTTGGCAACACTCTCACCCGCTACTACTTTGCAGTCACTGACTTCCTTTAAATTACATCGCCTGCACAAGATGTAGTCTACCTGTGTGCTCCTACCTCCACTTTTATAAGTCACCCTATGCTCCTCTCTCTCCTGGAAGAAAGTATTCACCACAGCCATTTCCATCCTTTTTGCAAAATCTACCAACATCTGTCCTTCTGCGCTCCTGTCCTGGATACCAAACCGACCCATCACTTCCTCGTCCCCTCTGTTGCCTGCACCAACATGTCCATTGAAGTGTGCCCCAATGACCACTCTTTCACCTCTGGGGGTACTCTGCATCACTTCATCTAACTCCCTCCAGAATCGCTCCTTCTCTTCTCGCTCACATCCTGCCTGTGAGGCATAAGCACTAACAACATTGACCATCACACCTTCAATTTCTAACTTGAGACTCATCACTCTGTCTGACACTCTTTTCACTTCTAGAACATTCCTGACAAACTCCTCCTTCAAGATGACTCCGACTCCATTTCTCTTCCCATCCACACCATGATAAAACAGCTTAAACCCTGCTCCTATGCTTCTAGCCTTGCTACCTTTCCACCTGGTCTCCTGAACACACAGTATGTCCACCTTCCCCCTCTGCATCATGTCAGCCAGCTCTCTACCTTTTCCTGCCATCGTTCCAACATTCAAAGTCCCTACTTTCAGTCCTTGACTCATGCCTTTCCTCTTCTTTCTCTGGCAACGGACACGCCTCCCGCCTCTCCTTCTTCGACCAACAGTCGTCCAATTTCCATCAGCACCCTGTTGGTTGACAGCACTGATGGCGGTCGTTGTTAACCCGGGCCTCGACCAATCCGGTATGTCATTCTTTCTTGTGTTTTGCATAGTTTGCAATGTGTGTTTTGCATAGTTTGCAAGGTGTGCAATGAATCTAAAATATATGAAAGTTTAATTTTCATCAGTACATTACAGAAAATGTACTTCATCACAATATGCTAATTTTTTGAGAAGGACTAGTATATGTTGAAAAGGAAGGCGGTGCCCCTTTGACTTGCAGCCGCACATACTGTGGACGGTCAGTGAGGTAGTCGATAATCCAAGCAGCAAGATGTCCGTCCACTCCCACGTCCTCCAGCTTCCCCCGCAGAAGCGCTGGCCTGATAGTGTTGAAGGCACTGGAGAAGTCAAAGAACATGACCCTCACAG
Organism: Plotosus lineatus; assembly: GCA_024760905.1. Classification (NCBI taxonomy): domain Eukaryota; kingdom Metazoa; phylum Chordata; class Actinopteri; order Siluriformes; family Plotosidae; genus Plotosus; species Plotosus lineatus. The sequence goes on from CM045730.1 coordinate 72,240,704, forward strand.
CGCTGCGCCTGTAGGCAAACTGCAGCTGGTCTAGGGTGGGGCTCATCATAGAGAGGAGGTGTTCGAGGAGGTGTTCGAGTTTCCTCCGATTATAAGCCCTTGCTTTTTTCTTAAAGTAAAGAAAGCTTATCAAACATGAGTATGGATGCTGGAGCAAAGAAGACGACAAATTATCACTTTCATACGGAATGGGAGGCAGACATTTTTTTTTATTTTTTTTCACGATGTCATTTTTGAAATGTGTTTGGAAGTGTACTTGAGACTGGCTGTCAGCAGCTATTGTCCGGACTATGCATCCCTGGCTGATTCAATTCGGTGCAAGTCATCAAAGTGAGCTCAGGTAGTTATAAAGAATGTTCAGAGTTAATTATGTTGTGTTGTGCAATATTGGCTCATGTGGTTATGCACGGCACATAAACATACATTTACACAAAGAATCCTGAATATACTAATAAATATATGTTTTGCATTTTTGTAGTTGGTAGATCTTTGTGACTTGGTCAATCTATAAGTAGCTCGCATGCTGGAAAAGTATGAGCACCCCTGATTTACATCTTGTGATTTTTTTTCATGTTACTTGTTATTATAAGAATTTATAGCATTAAATATGTATTTATTGATATTATATACACTTTTACATGTACGTATACGCCAGTCGTCGGGGTGATCCAACTTCGCAGAATTCTGTGGTTGTGCGGGGGGGGGGCCTTGGTCCAAATTAACCGTAGAAAGTGAGGAAATCCCTGTATATCTTTCAATTTATATTTTATATTCACAATAACATGCAAAAGAACCAAACACATTTCTTCATTGGTTTCAAAACGGAGTTGCTCAGTACAGCTACTGTGAGCAATAGCTCAGTGCAATTTGTCCTTGTTTATCAACAAAATGGAAACCAAGTACACAAATTAGGGGAAAATAATAAAAAAATGTATTTTGTATAAATATAAAAGGTCTTCAATACCTGAAAAGACATTTCACGAAATAAAACATTAACAAGACCTCAGGGGCTTTTGTAATTAAAAGTATTATGGGCGATCCTCACTTAACGACAGTGTTACGTTCTGTAGACCCTGTCGTTAAGCAATTGCGTTGTTAAACCAACCTTGCTTTAGGAGACACTTTGCTTGGTTTGGCTACTGCATTGTATACGTTTTGATCTTTGAATGTGAGAAGCCATAACTGCTAGCAATCACTTGAACACTCTTACCTAGCAGCGTTGTAAACTTCCTACTGAGCAGTGTGTGTGTGTGTGTGTGTATGTATAGAGAGGCAGGATGGGAGCTGTGCCGACACTGGGTATGCGCGAACATACGCACACACTCACAATTCAGCTGCTTTGTTTCTGCTGTGACTCGTTAACAGTAAAAGTATACTTTTGATCATTTTTAACAGGTCGTTGTAACTCGAATCGTCGTTAACCGAGTCCATTGTTAAGTGAGGACTGCCTGTATTTATTTTACAAAGCTCGTAAATCCTTCAGGCGTAATGTTAGTCATGTAGTGCTGTATACATGGGTGGGAAACCTGAGTAAAATACTATTGTCTTGGTCGCTCATATCTGGGGTTCATTTTATTTCACACCTGTATGAACCCGTTCCCCCCATTGTAAATCTGTGTAGTTAATCTTCAGTGATATAAACACCACTGCAGCACATCAGTGAGCTCTTGCTGATGTGGGTGTTGGTGTTTGGTGAGTCGTGGGTGTGGACATGCCCTTTTTTTGTTTGTTTGTTTTTATTTTAATTTGATGACAGGTTCTGGAGCTTCCTGCTTTTTACCACTTGTCGGCTAAGCTAGGTTCTAGCCTCTGAGCGACCCTAATAGGATTTAATCGATTCAGGTCAGTGAGAGAGCAAAAAAGAAACATGTTTGAAGCAGAGCAGCCACCATAAGTTTATTACCTGGACACAGTGTGAATGAAACTACTACACACAGACCGAGTACTGAAACAAAGTACAGATTGGAAATGATTAACATCATTTAAAAATAAATAAGAGGAACTAATATCTATAATCAGGGATCGTGTGGAAATCTAACTGTCCTGTGTAGTCGAGAATAAACAGCAACTGAGACTGAGGAAACAGGAATTTTTCCCTCATTCACAAACAATTAGTTCACAGTCCAACCTCTCGCTCCTCAGCAGGAGGAGGATGATTTACTTCCTCTTTCCTCCACCACCATTGGCCAGAATCATGGCCAGCCTGATGAAAATGTTAAGTGTATCCATGTAGATGCCCATAGACCTGTAAATATCAAAACACACACACACACACACACACACAGAGTAAATCACAACATGCATGTTATAGAGGTTTATTTTAATTCTGTTCATGGTTTGATCTCTATCGCATTAAGCACCGTACCACAAAGGCAGATTTCATCTCTGCTGTCATTTCTCATGACTCTCTTGACTGTCCTACACGAACTGAAACCTGGATCTCCTCACATAACTCTTTCCTCTGTTTGTGCTTCTCTCATACTCCACAAGTAACTGGGAGAGGTGGCGGGACAGGGATACTCCTGTCTCGGAGTTGGTGCGTCACACCACTTTCTCTGTCTCATCCAACCATCTCTCCTCCTTTTAGCTCCATGCGGTGAAAGTCTGCTTTCCAATCAACCTCCTCATTACTGTTATTTACTGCCTTCCAGGACCCCAGAGGAAATGGACAGTCCTCAGCACTTCCTGCACTGACAACACCCCACACCCTTCTGGGAGACGTTAATCTCCCCTCTGACAAGTGCCAGTGCTCCTACCTTCTTCCTCTTCTTTACTCAGTTTCTTTAACTTTTAACAACCGCTCTTCCGCACAAAGGACGGAATCTACTGGATCTTGTTTTCAGTCGTCCATCTTCAGTCGCAGGTATAAAGTCGACTCCACGGCACATCTCTAACCACCACTTGGTCTACTATCTACTTTACTATCAACTTAACGATTCTATCTCACACTAGCGCTCAGTTTTCTTCCTCCATTTGACAAACCCTGCACACTTTATCTCCTTCACCTGTTGCTTCCTGTACTTTTATCTTTCCTTCTTAACCCCATCTCATTTTCATCTCTCACACTCAAATCTGCCAAAATTCTCATGCAAACGATCAAAACGAAAGTCATACCGAATCGATCGAGGTCCGGGTTAACAACGACCGCCATTAGTGCTGTTAACAAACAGGGTGCTGGTGGAAAGTGGACGACTGTTGGTCGAAGAAGGAGAGGCGGGAGGCGTGCCGGTAGGCGGAGGGAGAAAAGGAAAGGCGTGAGTAGTAGTGAGCAGTAGATTTTATGACAAGAACATTTAACAAGGTCGTAGAGAGTGAGAGGATGCCAGAGGAATGGAGGAGAAGTGTGCTGGTGCCCATTTTTAAGAACAAGGGAGACGTGCAGAGGTGTAGCAACTACCGAGGAATAAAGTTGATGAGCCATACGGTGAAGTTATGGGAAAGAATACTGGAAGCTAGACTAAGGGCAGAGGTCAGCATTTGTGAACAACAGTTTGGTTTCATGCCAAGAAAGAGCACCACAGATGCAGTGGTTGCTTTGAGGATGTTAATAGAGAAGTACAGAGAAGGTCAGAAGGAGCTGCATTGTGCCTTTGTGGATCTGGAGAAAGTATATGACAGGGTGCCAAGAGAAGAACTGTGGTATTGCATGAGGAAGTCTGGAGTGGCAGAGAAGTATGTTAGAGTGGTGCAGGACATGTATGAGAGATGTAAGACAGTGGTGAGGTGTGCTGTCGGTGTGACAGAAGAGTTCAAGGTGGAGGTGGGACTGCATCAAGGGTCAGCTCTCAGCCCCTTCTTGTTTGCTATGGTGATGGACAGGCTGACAGACAAGGTTAGACAAGATTCCCCATGGACTATGAAGCCTCAGTAAGACAGAATACATGTGCATGAATGACAAGGACCCAAGAGGAACAGTGAGATTACAGGGAGCAGAGATAAGAAAGGTGGAGGATTTTAAGTACTTAGGCTCAACAATCCAGAGCAATGGAGAGTGTGGAAAAGAGGTCAAGAAGCATGTGCAGGCAGGTTGGAATGGTTGGAGAAAAGTGTCCGGTGTGATGTGTGATAGGAGGGTATCGGCAAGAATGAAAGGAAAAGTGTACAAGACGGTGTTGAGGCCAACGATGTTGTATGGTTTAGAAACAGTGGCCCTGGGGAAAAGACAGGAGGCAGAGCTGGAGGTAGCAGAGATGAAAATGTTGAGGTTCTCTTTGGGAGCAACGAGAATGGATAGGATTAGGAATGAGCACATCAGAGGGACAGCACATGTAAGACATTTTGGAGACAAAGTCAGAGAGGCTAAATTGAGATGGTTTGGACTTGTACAGAGGAGGGATAGTGAGTATATTGGTAATAGGATGCTGAGGCTAGAATTACCAGGCAGAAAGCCTAGAGGAAGACCAAAGAGACGATTCATGGATGTGGTGAAGGAGGACATGAAGGTCGTTGGTGTAAGAGAAGAAGATGCAAAGGATAGGGTGAGATGGAGGCACCGACTTGAATCAGCCAGGGATGCATAGTCCGGACAATAGCTGCTGACAGCTAGCCTCAAGCACACTTCCAAACACATTTCAAAAATGACATTGTGAGAAAAAAAGAAAATAAAGTCTTCCTCCCATTCCGTATGAAAGTGATAATTTGTCGTCTTCTTTGCTCCAGCATCCATACTCATGTTTGATAAGCTTTCTTTACTTTAAGAAAAAAGCGAGGGCTTATAATCAGACGGAACTCGAACACCTCCTCGAACACCTCCTCTCTATGATGAGCCCCACCCTAGACCAGCTGCAGTTTGCCTACAGGCACAACATCGGGGGAGAAGACGCCGTCATCTACCTTCGGGCGCTCACCCACCTGGAGATCGCCGGCAGCGCTGTGAGGGTCATGTTCTTTGACTTCTCCAGTGCCCTCAACACTATCAGGCCAGTGCTTCTGCGGGGGAAGCTGGAGGACGTGGGGGTGGACGGACATCTTGCTGCTTGGATTATCGACTACCTCACTGAACGTCCACAGTATGTGTGGCTGTAAGTCAAAGGTGGCAGTCTGCAGCACAGGGGCACCGCAGGGCACCGTCCTCTCACCCTTCCTTTTCAACATATACTAGTCCTTCTCAAAAAATTAGAATATTGTGATGAAGCTCATTATTTTCTGTAATGTACTGATAAAAATTAAACTTTCATATATTTTAGATTCATTGCACACCTTGCAAACTATGCAAAACACACATTGCAAACTATGCGAATCACAAGAAAGAATGACATACCGGATCGGTCGAGGCCCGGGTTAACAACGACCGCCATCAGTGCTGTCAACCAACAGGGTGCTGATGGAAATTGGACGACTGTTGGTCGAAGGAGAGGCGAGAGGCGTGTCCGTTGCCAGAGAGAGAAGAGGAAAGGCGTGAGTCTAGGACTGAGACTAGGGACTTTGAATGTTGGAACTATGGTAGGAAAAGGTAGAGAGCTGGCTGACATGATGCAGAGGAGGAAGGTGGACATACTGTGTTCAGGAGACCAGCTGGAAAGGTAGCAAGGTTACAAGCTTAGGAGCAGGGTTTAAGCTGTTTTAACATGGTGTGGATGGGAAGAGAAATGGAGTAGGAGTCATCTTGAAGGAGGGGTTTGTCGGGAATGTTCTAGAAGTGAAAAGTGTCAGACAGAGTGACGAGTCTCAAGTTAGAAATTGAAGGCGTGATGCTCAATGTTCCTAGTGCTTATGCCCCACAGGCAGGATGTGAGCTAAAAGAGAAGGAGAGATTCTGGAGCAATTTAGATGAAGTGATGCAGAGTACCCCAAGAGGTGAAAGAGTGGTCATTGGTGCAGACTTCAATGGACATGTTGGTGCAGGCAACAGAGGGGACGAGGAAGTGATGGGCAGGTTTGGTATCCAGGAAAGGAACACAGAAGAACACAAGTTGATCAATTTTGCAAAATGGTTGGAAATGGCTGTCATGAATACTTTCTTCCAGAAGAGACAGGAGCATAGGGTGACTTATAAAGGAAGAGATAGGAGCACACAGGTAGACTACATCTTGTGCAGGCGATGTAATCTGAAGGAAGTCAGTGACTGCAAAGTAGTAGCGGGTGAGAGTGTTGCCAAACAGGATAGGATGGAGGTGTGCAGGATGACGCTGATGGGAAGAAAAGTGAAGAAGGCAAAGGCAGAGCAGAAGACAAAGTGGTGGAAGTTGAAAAAGGAAGAGTGTCGGGTTGTCTTCAAGGAGGAGTTGAATCAGGCTTTGGGTGGTCAGGAAGTGCTTCCAGATGACTGGACAACTACAGCCAATGTGATCAGGGAGACCGGTAGGAGAGTACTTGGTGTGTCCTCTGGAAGGAAAGTAAATAAGGAGACTAGGTGGTGGAATGAGGAAGCGCAGGAGTGTGTACAAAAGAAGAGGTTAGCTAAGAAAAAGTGGGACATTGAGAGGACTGAAGAGAGTAAACAGGAGTACAGGGAGACACAGCGTAAGGTGATGGTAGCGGTGTCAAAGGCCAAACAGAGGGCATATGATGACTTGTATGATAGGTTGGACAGTAAAGAGGGAGAAAATTATTTATACAGGTTGAGGGAGAAAATTATTTATACAGGTTGGCACAGCAGAGAAATAGAGATGGGAAGGACGTGCAGCAAGTTAGAGTGATAAAGGACAGAGAGGGGAATGTATTGACTGATGACAGAAGTGTGCTAGGAAAATGGAAAGAGTACTTTGAAGAGCTGATGAATGAGGAAAATGAGAGAGAGAAAAAAAAAAAAAAAAAAAAGAGTAGAAGAGGTGAGTGCTGAGGACCAGGAAGTAGCAAAAATTAGTAAGGGTGAAGTGAGGGGGGCATTGAAGAGGATGAAGAATGGAAAGGCAGTTGGTCCTGATGACATACCGGTGGATATATGGAAGTGTCTAGGAGAGGTTGCAGTAGAATTTCTGACAAGAACATTCAACAAGTTCTTAGAAAGTGAGTAGATGTTGAAGGAATGGAGACGTGTGCTTGTGCCCATTTTTAAGAACAAAGGAGATGTACAGAGTTGTGGCAACTACAGAGGGATACAGTTGATGAGCCATACAATGAAGTTATGGGAAAGAATATTGGAAGCTAGGCTAAGGGCAGAGGTCAGCATTTGTGAACAACAGTTTGGTTTCATGCCAGCAAAGAGCACCACAGATGCAGTGTTTGCTTTGAGGATGTTACAGAGTACAGAGAAGGTCAGACGGAGCTGCATTGTGCCATTGTGGATCTGGAGAAAGCATATGACAGGGTGCCGAGAGAGAAACTGTGGTATTGCATGAGGAAGTCTGGAGTGGCAGAGAAGTATGTTAGAGTGGTGCAGGACATGTATGAGACATGTAAGACAGTGGTGAGGCGACGTCGGTGTGACAGAAGAGTTCAAAGTGAAGGCAGGTTTGCATCAAGGGTCAGCTCTGAGCCCCTTCTTGTTTGCGATGGTGATGGACAGGCTGACAGATGAGGTTAAACAAGATTCCCCATGGACTATAATGTTTGCAGATGACATTGTGATCTGTAGTGAGAGCTGAGAACAAGTGCAGGAAAATCTAGAGAGGTGGAGGTATGCCCTGGAAAGGAGAGGAATGAAGGTTAGCCTCGGTAAGACAGAATACATGTGTGTGAATGAGAAGAACCCAAGAGGAACGGTGAGGTTACAGGGAGCAGAGATAAGGAAGGTGGAGGATTTTAAGTACTTAGGCTCAACAATCCAGAGCAATGGAGAGTGTGGAAAAGAGGCGAAGAAGTGAGTGCAGGAAGGTTGGAGAAAAGTGTCTGGTGTGATGTGTGATAGGAAGGTACCAGCAAGAATGAAGGGAAAAGTGTACAAGACGGTGATGAGGCCAGCGATGTTGTACGGTTTAGAAACAGTGGCCCTAGGAAAAAGACAGGAGGCAGAGCTGGAGGTAGCAGAGATGAAAATGTTGAGGTTCTCTTTGGGAGTAACAAGGATAGACAGGATCAGGAATGAGTACATCAGAGGGACAGCACATGTAAGATGTTTTGGAGACAAAGTCAGAGAGGCTAGATTGAGATGGGTTGGACATGTACAGAGGAGGGATAGTGAGTATATTGGTAGTAGGATGCTGAGGTTGGAACTGCCAGGCAGAAGGCCCAGAGGAAGACCAAAGAGAAGATTTATGGATGTGGTGAAGGAGGACATGAAGGTAGTTGGAGTAAGAGTAGAAGATACAGAGAACAGGAAGAGATGGAAACAGATTGTTTGCTGTGGTGACCCTAGGGAACAGCCGAAAGGAAAAGAAAAGACGACGACACAAATTTGCTACTGACACTTTCCTCTCTTAACTCTCTGCTTCTATGAATCTCCTCTGCCCTTAATCAACAACATCCAAGAAGACTTCTTGCTCTGCTCCTTGGCTCTTGGAGGTGTTGTAAAGCAATCGTAGGCAACTCAGAGCAGCTGAGAGAAAGTGGAAGAAATCTCAACTTGAATTGATCCAGCTTCCTACCATTCCCTCCGATCTACATTTTTATCTGATGTGACCTCTGCTCAGACAGCCTTCTCCAAGAAAAAGTTGGACACTGGTGCACAAGATCCACACAAACTTCACAATATATTTTCATCATTACTCAATCCATCTGCTCCACCCGTCCCATCCTCCCTGACTGCTATAGACTTTGCTGATTTCTTTGATATGAAGATTAAACAAATCTGTAATAAGTTCACTGCCACCCCAAATCCTACACAACACAGCATACACAACACAACATACATACAACCACTTCCCCTTCCCTTGCCCAGTTCTTCAATCTCAAAAATGAAGACATCCAGCATGTAATTTCATCATTCAATTCCATGACCTGCTCACTGGACCCAATTCCATCCTCAATACTCCAGACGATCTCTCAAGACCGTCTTCCATTTACATTCCCTATCATCAATAGCTCCACATCATCTGGTCAGGTTCCAAAAGTGTTCAAACGAGCCAGGGTTCTACCATCTTAAAGAAACCTCCCTGGATCCATCATATATCAGAAACTACAGACCGGTATCACTTCTTTCTTTCCGTTTAAAATTCTTGAACACTGTTTATAACCAAATGTCTTTCTGTCTTTTGTAGAATAACCTCCTTAATAAATCAAGCTTCAAACCAACACACTCCATAGAAACTGCACTCTTGGCTGTTCCAGAGATACCACCTGCTGCAAGATCAGCTAAGATGTCATCGGTCCTCATCCTGCCTCAATCTTTGAGCAGAATTTGACACCGTGAACCAAAAAACACTCTTGTTCACTCTCAGGAGTCTAGAAATTTGTGGTGTAGCATGGCAGCGGTTTGCTTTCCTCTGGAAGGTCACTTATATGAGGTTACAAGGAGGGGATCCATATCCTCTCTACGCCGAATTTCCACTGGCATTCCCCAGGGCTCAGTACTTGGTCCATTTCTGTTCTCCCTTTATACAAAGTCTCCTGGCGATGTCATACTGACAGACAACTTTAAAGCTTCTGTAAGTTGCTCTGGATAAGAGCTTCTGATAAATGCTGGATATGTACAGCTCGTCTCTATAAATCATACTTCAGGAAGGGCTTTACCACACCTTCTTTTCGTAGAATGTATGTATCAAAAAGACTGTGGTCTCTTAGAAATGCACGAGTTACGACTTACGCATTGATGGGGTCGAATTTCTGCGCTGCGTATGGCGGGTGCGTCTCGGCCCGTTTGATCACTTTCTGTGTGTCGTACAGCAGGAACATGCTAAAGAGGATCAGACCGCCGTAAACAGCCATCGAATACAGCCCTGCTCCGAACGCCGAGGTAGGGGGCAGGAACATAGAGCCTGGGAACATGACATAATGGGAAATATAAAAATCAGGGCTTGGTATTTATAGTCATTTAAAATTGTCTCAATCTCTAAATCATAAACACTCAAAAGGATCCAGATGACCCACTCATCTATATCTGTGTGTGTGGTCAGTATCGCACAAACCCAGTGAGGAGGCGAAGACCACACCGAAGCCAATGGCCAGCGGACCACCCATATACAGGAACTTCTCACTGGGAGCGCACATGGCCACGGTGGAGAGACCACCCACAATCCCCGCTGTGTACCACGCCGCACGCATCAACAGGGGACCGCCAAGCAGGGTGAGAGGAGCCACAAAAGCACCCATTAAACCTACACACACAAACACACAAAATTACTTTGAATAATATATGTTTACGTGTAAATCAACTGAACTGCGTGACGTTTAGAGCTTCTACGAAATCCCTAAAATAATCCCTCCAAAACTTCGGAGTTTAAACATGAACCATTTTATATAAAGAAGTACAAGATGGATCTCATAAATTAAAGACACCTTTACATACACAAATAAACTTCGTCTTCTTAATCTTTTCCTTCAGGCTGTTCCCCTCAGGGGTCGCCACAAAGACTCATCCACCTCCACCTCACCCTATTCTTTGCATCTCCTTCTCTTACTCCAACGACCTTCATGTCCTCCTTCACCACATCCATAAATATTCTCTTTGGCCCTCTGCTACCTCCAGCTCAGCCTCCTGTCTTTTCCCCAGGGAGACTGTTTCTAAACCATACAACATTGCTGGCCTCATCACCATCTTGTACACTTTTCCTTTCATTCTTGCTGATACCTTTCTATCACACATCAAACCGGACACTTTTCTCCAACCATTCCAACCTGCCTGCACTCGCTTCTTCACTTCTTTTCCACACTCTCCATGGCTCTGGATTGCTGAGCCTAAAAACTTAAAATCCTCCACCTTCTGTATCTCTGCTCCCTGAAACTTCACCATTCCTCTTGGGTCCTTGTCGTTCACACACATGTATTCTGTTTTACTGAGGCTAACCTTCATTCTTCTCCTTTCCAAGGCATACCTCCACCTCTCTAGATTTTCCTGCACTTGTTCTCTGCTCTCACTACAGATCACAATGTGGGACAAAGAAGTGATAGGCAGGTTTGGTATCCAGGACAGGGAAGATAGATAGAGTACTTTGAAGAGCTGATGAATGATAAAAATGAGAGAGAAAAAAAAGAGGAGAGGGGTGACCGTTGAGGACCAGGAAGTAGCAAAAATTAGTAAGGGTGAAGTGAGGAGGGCATAGAAGAGAATGAAGAGTGGAAAGGCAGTTGGTCCTGATGACATACTGGTGGAGGTATAGAAGTGTCTAGGAGAGGTAGCAGTAGATTTTCTGACAAGAATATTCAACAAGGTCTTTGAGAGGATGCCGGAGGAATGGAGGAGACGTGTGCTGGTCTACCTGCTCCCCCAATACACACCCAGGGTGCGAAAGGAACCTGTGCAGAAGAGGTCTGTGAAAATGTGGACAGAGGAGACCAATGAGAGGCTTAGGGACTGTTTCCAGACCACAGACTGTACCTCAAGGTACCTCAAGAGCCTGTAACAGTGAATTTCTCCATTGTGAGATTAGTAATAAAGCTGTATCTTATCTTAAAACTCCATTTAATGCAAACCTTTTCAAGAAAGTCTACTTTTTTTTGTAAGCCTATCACTGTGTCATCAACCAAAACAAGGTCATCTGCAAATAAAAGTAATAGTATTTCCTTAATATTCTCTTGAACAAATATGCCTCTAAGGTCACTTTGATTAAATTCATACACAATTTCATTCATAAAACTGATGAAGAGAATTGGGCTTAACATACAGCCCTGACGAACACCGGCAGAAGGGGTGAAGTTGCTCGAGAACCCTTCTCTTACCTTAACACATGCCTTAACTTTTGCATACATAGCACAAAGAACATTAAATAATTTACCACATATACCCTTTGGATGAAGAACATAACAGTTTTTGGCGATTAACTAAATCGAAAGCCTTACAAAAGTTGATGAAAGCTACATAAAAACGATGCCTTGGTTTTCTCAAATATTTTTCACATAATGACTGGAGAGTAAATATATTATCAATAGTCGAATAATTTCTCCGAAAGCCTGCTTGTTATTCATAAATAATTTCATTTAATTCTACCCATTTCCTTATCCTATCCTAAAACATTTAATAAAGATATACCACGATAATTATTGGGATCCATATCATCACCCTTCTTAAATAAAGTAGCCACCATTCCAGTATTCCAACTGTCAGGAAAAACACCATTGTCCAAACCGAATTAAACAGAATCTCAAAAAAAAAGGAACTAAAACTGTAGCCTTTTTTATGAACTCTGGGGGAATACCATCCACACCGCCTGATTTACCATTCCTTCGGTGAAATCATTACTTTCCCTATCTCCATTTGAAAAATAGGTTCAGACAATAAAAAAGAATTATTACAAATATCGCAACTTTCACCATCATGGTTTTTCATAAAATTTCAACTACTTCATCTAAAGGAGAAAAATGCTCAGAACAAATGGGGTTCAAAAGAGTCTTAAAATAATCAAGCCATGTATCAATAGTAATTGAATACTCTTTCCCCTTAACTCGCAACAAAGATTTCAACTTGTGCCAAAACTTTTTGCAATCTTTTTCAACAATAGCCAAATTTATATAATTTACTAATCTATCCTTATGCAAACGTTTCTTCCTGCTACAGAGAACTCGAAATTCCTTTCTACAATTCAAGAAAGCCTTTAAATTAGCATCACTTTTATATATACGGAATAGATTCAAAAAGGCATATTGTCTATGCTTTAAAGCCACACAATCTTTATCAAACCAAACAGGTTGTTTACAAAATCTGCTTCTCGTAGGAGATGATACAACTCTAAACTGTTCACCAGCCAAATAAATGATATTTGTTAACTTATCTACAGCTGAGTTTACATCAATATTGACAATATTTAAAAAAAATCATCCAACACTGTAGGGGATTCCAAGTGTTGTAAATATGAATGCTCTCCACCTTCTCGCCATCGGTATCTAATCACAGGCTTTACATCTGTCTGTGAAAAGTTTACAGTATCATAATACACAAAAGATAAATCAAGTTGACATGTCACTGGAAGGTGATCTGATTCTGTCCTTGATATTGCAACAAGGTCACTATTTTTTTCAAATAAGCTTGAAGAGGCTAACACATAATCGACATGTAAGAGGTTTTGGAGACAAAGTCAGAGAGGCTAGATTGAGATGGTTTGGACATGTACAGAGAAGGGATAGTGAATATATTGGTAGTAGGATGCTAAGATCGGAACTACCAGGCAGAAGGCCCAGAGGAAGACCAAAGAGAAGATTTATGGATGTGGTGAAGGAGGACATGAAGGTAGTTGGAGTAAGAGTAAAAGTTGCAGAGGACAGGGTGAGATGGAGGCAGATCATTTGCTGTAGCGACGCCTGAAGGGAACAGCCAAAAGGAAAAAAAGAAGCTTCATCGTATGGCTCATCAACCTTATCCCTCTGTAGTTGCCACAACTCTGCACATCTCCCTTGTTCTTAAAAATGGGCACAAGCACACTTCTCTATTCCTCCGACATCCTCTCACTCTCCAAGACCTTGTTGAATATTCTTGTCAGAAAATCTACTGCTACCTCTCCTAGACACTTCCATACCTCTACCGGTGTATCAGGACCAACTGCCTTTCCACTCTTCATCCTCTTCAATGATCTCTTCACTTCTCCCTTACTAATCTTTGCTACTTCCTGGTCCTCAACAGTCACCTCTTCTACTCTTTCATTTTCCTGATTCATCAGCTCTTCAAAGTACTCGTTCCATCTTTCCAGCACATCCTTCCCATCTCTAGTTCTCTGCTGTGCCAACCTGTATAAATCATTTTCTCCCTCCTTACTGTCCAACCTATCATACAAGTCATCATACGCCCTCCGTTTGGCCTTTAACACCGTTACCTTTCCCTTACGCTGTGTCTCCCTGTACTCCTGTTTACTCTCTTCGGTCCTCTCTATGTCCCATTTCTTCTTCGCTAACCGCTTCTTTTGTACATACTCCTCCATTTCCTCATTCCACCACCAAGTCTCCTTATCTACTTTCCTTCCAGAGGACACACCAAGTACTCTCCTACCTGTCTCTCTGATCACATTGGCTGTAGTTGTCCAGTCATCTGGAAGAACTTCCTGACCACCAAAAAACCTGTTTCAACTCCTCCTTGAAGACAACTCGACACTCTTCCTTTTTCAGCTTCCACCACTTTGGCTTCTGCTCTGCCTTTGCCTTCTTCACCTTCCTCACCATCAGCGTCATCCTGCACACCACCATCCTATGCTGTTTGGCAACACTCTCACCTGCTACTACTTTGCAGTCACTGACTTCCTTTAAATTACATCGCCTGCACAAGATGTAGTCTACTTGTGTGCTCCTACCTCCGCTTTTATAAGTCACCCTATGCTCCTGTTTCTTCTGGAAGAAAGTATTCACCACAGCCATTTCCATCCTTTTTGCAAAATCTATCAACATCTGTTCTTCTGCGTTCCTGTCCTGGATACCAAACCTGCCCATCACTTCCTCGTCCCCTCTGTTGCCTGCACCAACATGTCCATTGAAGTCTGCACCAATGACCACTCTTTCACCTCTGGGGGTACTCTGCATCACGTCATCTAACTCACTCCAGAATCTCTCCTTCTCTTCTAGCTCACATCCTGCCTGTGGGGCATAAGCACTAACAACACTGAACATCACACCTTCAATTTCTAACTTGAGACTCATCATTCTGTCTGATACTCTTTTCACTTCTAGAACATTCCTGACAAACTCCTCCTTCAAGATGAGGTAAATCTGTTCGGTTTTTACACCCAAGCCTAGTGGCTCATCAGGCCGATGCTTATCCCGTTTCCGTAGCGTGAAGCGACCAGGAGTTCAACTTTGGGACGCTAGTCCATCGCAGGTTACCTTCCCAGTATATTTTTCCTGGTACCCATTTATACTGCTGGGTAAACAGAGGCACACTTGTGGTTGAGACCTTTCCCAGGGGTCTTAGCACAGAGGGATTTAAACTCACAACCTCCCGATCATGAGCCCAGCACTCTAACCACTACACCACCAGCCCCACCCTTCAAGATGACTCCTACTCCAATTCTCTTCCCATCCACACCATGAAAAAAACAGCTTAAAACCCACTCCTAAGATTCCAGCCTTGCTGCGTTTCCACCTGGTCTCCTGAACACACAGTATTGTCCACCTTCCTCCTCTGCATCATGTCAGCGAGCTCTCAACCTTTTCCTGTCATAGTTCCGACATTCAAAGTCCCTACTCTCAGTCCCAGACTGATGCTTTTCCTCTTCTCTCTCTGCCTACGAACACGCCTCTGCTTCTTCGACCTCTCCTTCTTCGACCAACAGTAGTCTAATTTCCACCAGCACGCTGTTGGTCAACAGCACTGATGGCGGTCGTTGTTAACCCGGGCCTCAACCGATCCAGTATGAAATTTCTCTTTACGGTTTGCATGTTGTATTCTGGCAAAAGTTTTACGCCGGATGTCCTTCCTGTTGCAACCCTCTGCATTTATCTGGGCTTGGGACCGGCGTGAGAGCGGACACCTGTTTGTGGGCTTTTTCACCGATTCTTCCTGAATTCCTTTTTTTTCAATTCAATGAACATTTAAAAAAAAAAAAAAGAAAAAAAAAACTGCGATGCTCTGAAGCCACATGAATTGAGGCGTGAAGTAGCGAAGGGATCCCTGTGTGTTTGTGTGTATATATATATATATATATATACCACGAAGTAGGATCAACCTTTCCGACTAAAGTATAAGTACATGTATCTGTGTATACATCAATAAAAATATATTCAACGCTATAAATTGTTATAATAACAATTAAACATTCAAAAATAATAGATAAATAAATAAATAAATAAATACACATACAAATGTGCATACACACACTCAGATGTGCACTTCACATAAAAATGTAAGTAGTTTTGTTGGGTTGATTTTTTTTTTTTTTTTGGGGGGGTGTGCATAATTGGCCTTGTTTTGCTGCATTTTCCCTAACTTTTTTCCCCATTTTCCCTTAATTTCCTTATTTTTCGGTGAATATTTTTGAGAAACCCGCAATGCACTGAAGCACGAATTAGCGAGGGATCACTGTATATATAAATTAAATAGTTTATCATACAAATAAGGGGTAAGATTGCATCAATGAAAGTTTAGTTAAAAGTTTCCCTGTCAAAAATAAATAAATAAATAAACAGATGAATTCCATTTTGAGACGATCACGTAAGCTTGAAACTTGAAGCTGGATGATGATGAACAGCGTCCACAGAGTCACGTGGGGCATTTATTCAGTTCCAATCTGAATGAATGATGCTGTCGCATAGCGTTTATGCAAATTTCTTAAAATAACCTTTCAGGTTGTGTCCATGTTTCACTATTTCATATCTTATAAATGCCCTCAGTGAGACTTGAACCCAAAACCTTCTTGCTATGAGGCAGTGGTGCTAACATGACCTCACTGTGCCAGCTCCAAGTTTCCTTTTTACCTTCATCCCACAGAGATCAAACGGAAGTGTGACCTCAGATCCCCCATATACCCAGAACATGACCCGTATTATCACAAGCCATATATTACCTGCATGCAGCATCCAGGCCAGGTGCTTAGGAATAGGACTGTGCTCGAAGGAGATGGACCTGACCAGCATGCCAGCACCGATCATTGCTGCAATTGACACTCCAATAGCCTGAGGACGGACACACACACAAAGAGAGAGAGAGAGAGAGAGAGAGAGAGAGAGAGAATATTAGTGCTTTGAAATGAGTGTCTTAAACATAGTACTGTGTAACACAGAAAGCTGTGCAGTTTCCCATACCAGCAAAGATCCTTTCATCATGAGACCCATAAGTGCCGGAGTCCTGCTGACGGCCACAGCAGAGACAGTGACCATACCAAGACTACCTGCAAAGTACATGTAGGTAGAATGGATCCGGTCCTTCACATACTGCGGCCAGATACTGAGTGAGTGAGAGAGAGAGAGAGAGAGAGAGAGAGAGAGAGAGAGAGAAAATGGGGGAATAATAGATGGAAGTGGGGGGAGAAGGAGAGAGAAATGGGGGAGGGGAGGGGAAGACAGTGTGTGAGAAGGATAGATGAACAAAGAGAAAGGAAGGGGTAGGATGGAAAGATAGAGGTGAGAAATGTACAGATAAGAGTGAATTTCAATCATCAGTCGTGGTCTTGTTTACAAAAAGGATTCAAAAAAAGTTGGGACACTATACACATTGTGAATTAAAACTGAATGTAATGATGTGGAAGTGCCAAATTTCAATATTTTTTTCCAAGTAGAACATAGATGAGAGGGTCAAAAGTTTAAACTGAGAAAATGTATCATTGTAGGGGAAAAATATGTTGATTTTAAATTTGTTTGGTTTGTACATCACAGAAATGTTAGTTCTGTACTCCAGCGCCCCTACAGGACAATAATGAAGTGGCTAGTAGTCAATGGGTCTATCCGCAACTGGGCTGTTATGGGAACAGTCTGGCCGTATGGTGCAAAAAAATTGCTCATCAGTTCAACTTGTGGAAGGTGAAATGGGGTAAAATTTCATACCTCCACAAATCAACAGAATAAAAAAACACCCGCAAGGCTGTAAGCTGGTCCCTGCTGGACTGGTCCCACAACACCAACGCCCTGTACAAGAAGGGCCAGAGTCGCCTCCACCTTCTGAGGAGACTCAGGTCCTTCGGCGTATGCAGATCTCTGCTCAGGACATTTTATGACTCTGTGGTAGCCTCTGCAATCCTCTACGCTGCCATCTGCTGGGCCCCGGGCAGCACAGAGCGGGACAGAAAGAGACTGAACAAGCTGGTCAGGAGGGCCAGCTCTGTCCTCGGCTGCCCACTGGACTCTGTGGAGGAGGTGAGTGAGAGGAGGATGGTAGCAAAGCTCACATCCATCCTGTCCAACAGCTCTCACCCACTGCACCAGACTGTCGAGGAGTTAAGCAGCTCCTTCAGTGTACGACTGAGGCATCCTCAGTGCAGGAAGGAGCGCTACCGCAGGTCGTTCATTCCCACCGCTATCAGACTGTACAACGCCACTTTGTAACTGTCTGTGAAAATACCGGTTATGTGCAATAAAAACCCCCGTGCACTTTATCAACCACATCTACCCCACTGACTGTGAACCATATCAACCCATCTACTCTGCACTCAGATACATTACACTTTAATATAGGCCCGTCTATAAAGTTGCTCCATTCTTTTCTTTTCTTTTATTGTTTAGTAATTTATACTATTTATGTATCTATTTATTTATTTACTTATATAATATATATGTATGTGTGTATGTTTGTACTTGTATCTATTTTTGCACCCCCTACTGATAGTACCTCAAGAGCCTGTAACAGTGAATTTCTCCATTGTGAGATTAATAAAGCTGTATCTTATCTTATCTTATCTTAAAAGCTGCAGGTGAAGGATTTTAGACCCAAAAAAAAAAAAAAAAAAAAAATGCCTGAAACTTCAGTCATTTTTCATCTCCTCTGATTATTCTACGTCAGTGGTCCCCAACCACCGGTCCGTGGCTCAATTGGTACCGGTCCGCAGAAGAAATAATTCATTATTTCTGTTTAGTCTGAACAATCTTTAATTTTGAAAAAGTATTTTATTTTGAAAAATGAATTGAAAATGAAAAAAAATTTTTGAAGAAAAGTTCAAACTCTACTTCCCAGCCAACTTTATTTCAGCTGTTGAAAGATAACATTCATGGAGTTCTTCTTCTTCCTTCTTCTTATTATTATTATTGATAATAATAATATGTTATATTTACAATACAAACAATCTATGACCACCCCCTGGTAAAATTGCCAAGTGGTGACCGGTCCATGGTGATAAAAAGGTTCGGGACCACTGTTCTACGTCATGTGTTTTCAGGGAAAATGTGAGATTTTGTGGATGACCCCAAATCTGAACAGTAGTACATATTAATAATTACTCTTACTTTTATTATCAATCTAATTTACCCACACTGATTTCTCTAGAGCGCCCATCTCATTGGACATCCCGAGGCCATAATAACACAGAGCTCCGAGTCCAACTGCAGCACCGCCTGCCAGGATAAACCTTCCCATCTGATCAACTACACAGGGATCGAGACAGAGAGATGAGAAAGATGAGAGAGGGACATAGAGATGAGACGGACAGGGGAGAGAGGAACATAGAGATGAGACGGACAGGGGAGAGAGAGATATGAGAGGGACGGGGGAAAGAGAAATGAGAGGGACGGGGGAAAGAGAAATGAGAGAGACGGGGGAAAGAGAAATGAGGGGGAGGGGGAGAGAGAGAGAGAGAGAGAGAGAGAGAGAGAGAGAGAGATGAGAGGGACAGGGAGAGAGCGAAAGAGATGAGAGGGACGGGGAGAGAGAGAGAGCGAGATGAGAGGGACAGGGAGAGAGAGAGAGAGCGAGATGAGAGGGACAGGGAGAGAGAGAGAGAGAGATGAGAGGGACAGGGAGAGAGAGAGAGAGAGAGATGAGAGGGACAGGACAGAGAGAGATGAGAGGGACGAAAAGGTGACAGAAAGAGAGAGATGAGAGGGGAGAGATGAGACAGGAGGAGAGATGAGAGGGTGACACCAAAAGAGATGGGAAGAACAGAGAGAGAGAGAGAGAGAGAGAGAGAGAGAGAGAGAGAGAGAGATGGAGGTGGGAACACAGAGAGAGAGAAAGAGGGGGGACAGAGAGAGAGGACAGAGAGTTGAGAGAGGGACAGAGAGATCGAGAGATGGGGACACACAGAGAGAGAGAGAGAGATAAGGACACAAAGAGATGAGAAGAGGACAGAATGAGAGATGGGAGGACAGAGAGTGATGAGAGGAGTGGAAAGAGATGGGAAGGGAGAGCGATCACAGGGAGAGAGATGAGAAGGTGACAAGAGAGTTGGGAGAGGGACACAGAGAGAGATGGACACAGAGAAAGACGGGAGGGGACACAGAGATGGGAGGAGGACACATTGAAAAAGACAAGAGGGGACACAAAGACAGATAAGAGGGGAACACAGAGACGAGAAAGGGGCACAAAGATGGGAGGAGAACAGAGAGGGCGACGGGAGGGGGACATAGATAGAGATGGGAGGGGGACACCACATTGAGAAAAAGAGGGGGACACATTGAAAAAGAGAGGAGGACACAGATGAGGGGGACACAGGAAGATCATATAATGAAACAAACAATTTCATCTCATCACTGAAGTAATGGAGAGATTGAAAGATGAGATAAAAAAACGAGTGATCACCTTTAAAAGCTGTGCGAGTGGCCGGCTCATATGCCGCCTCCTGGAGCTGATCCCTGGCTGTCTTTGTGCGCCGTAGTCCAAATCTCGCTTTGGTAGCATAACCCTGACACACACACACACACGTTATTAAATAGGAAGTTACCCATACAAACTTTCTAAAGAGGCGAAGCAGTTGATCTGTTTGTGATTTTTATAAATGCCACATGACCTGAATGTAAATACACCCGCTCCTGAAAGAACTGACTCATCCACATTAATAACACTGAAAGGCCTCAAGCTTGTATGAGTCGCTCTGGAAAAGGGCATTGACCAAATCCTGTAAGAAATGGGCCTGAGCACCTCATTCTGTCACACATGGTTCCATCTCGTGGCTCTTTCCTGATGTCGTCTGCTTTAATAGTATAAATATTATATAAATTATATTCCTACAATACTCCCATATACACTGTAACCTCAAGCATTTCCACTAAATACTGACCGGTACAGATTTTTTTTTTTTGAGTGCCATCAGCATTAAAGCCGAGATATTTTTCTACACCAAACACCCTCAATAAAACCTGGAAGTCACTCGGGACAGATGGGATGTTTCAATATGTGAGGCACTCCACCGAAAATCGGCGCTTGTCACACAGACCACTTTTGAGATAACGGCCAGAAAAGTAAAAAATGGTCCATTTTTATCGAAATTCGGATTTTTGCATAAACTATTAAAACAAGCATTCAACGATCACTTGCTCACGTGAAATCAACTAAAATTCACTATGGAAAAAATGTCTTTTTTCCCATTTTCTGGCAAGTACCCTCATAAAACAAGATAAAAACAGTAGCAAACTTACTGGTTTCATTCCAGTTATTCACCGAGGTCTGTAAAAGACACACTATAATCAGATCATTTCAGGTATGAGGGTATGTACCGGGACGGCACTGCGCTGCGACCACCAGCTGCCTCCACTCATCCGGCTGTCTCCTGATGATCGACAAGGCCTGCACAGGGCCCAAACCCCCCGGCAGGGCAGCCGTCAGCTGCGACAACCACGTCGCACACAGCCGTCCCCGCGATCGGCTCCAGCCCCTAGGATCCTGAACGGGACCGAAGGCGGGAAACGCGCCACATGCCCATAGTAGCGCAGCTGACGGTCGCGGATGAAGCAGGTTACTCTTACCATCCCCGCATCCCCGAGCACCTTCCGGTTGGTAACAAAGTCCCACCAGCGGTATCCAAAGATGTGGCGAAGGGAAGTCGTAACGAAGGAGTCCAGTCGTCGTCCAAGCTCAACCGTGAGCGTCCATGTCTCTCTCTCGAGTAGAGCAAGACAGGGAGCACAATGGAGCGAAAGACTCAAGCTTTCGTCCACTTGCTCAGATACCTCGACCGCCACACGGTCCTGTCCAGCGAGTTCATTTCCCCGCAGGCTACACACTATAATCCATACACCAGAAGAACAGTTGTGAAGTAGTCTCTCCATTATGGATACTGTGTTGAAATTAAAATGAGCTTCCATGTCGTTTCAGCAAATAAAATAAAGGTTATGAAGACAATATGCTCGTAAACAATGCAGGCTAGTTGCTAAGGAAGACCTGAAATGAGCACACAGATTGGTTAGCTCGGGCTTGTACATGCACAGTGCTCGTTACATGATAACTTCCGATTTACTGCATGCTGAATTTATCTCCGACTTCCTCTTCAATAAAAGTTATTAAGTTTATTTATAAGATTGTGAATACACATAATTTCTGGAAAAGAAGCGTGAAATGTCATCTGTGATGTCTAGCAGCATTAGTATACAGTGGGGCCAATAAGTATTGGGCAATGTAAAAATGTGCACGTTCACCCATTTAAAAAGACAAGAGAGGTATGTAATTTTCATCATAGGTACACATCAAGCTTGAGAGACAGAATGTAGAAAAAAATCCAGGAAATCACATTGTATGATTTTTAAACAATTTATTTGTGAAAATGGGAGGCCAATAAGTATTGGGCAGCTAGAAAACTAACATTATTTCGGCCCCCACTCGTTAACAGTATGATTGACACCTGTTTGAACTGATTAGATGCATAAGAGACACCTTCAAACCTGCACACACCTTCAAACTGTCAGACTGCAGTCTTCACCATGACCAAGACCAGAGAGCTTCTCAAAGACACCAGAGATAAAATTGTTTAACTGCACAAAGCTGGGATGAGTCAAACTACAATTGGTAAACAACTTTGTGAGAAAAGATCAACAGTTGGAAACATTATTAGAAAATGAAAGTATAATAACATCACTGACATCCTCCCTTGGAGTGGAGCTCCATGCAAGATCTCACCTCGTGGGGTTCAAAGGATCCTGAGAACAGTGAGTAATCAGCCCAGAACTACACGGCAGGAACTGGTCAATGATTTGAAGACGGCAGGAACCACCGTCACAAAGATGACAATAACTAACACACTACGTCGTCATGAGATGAAATCCTGCATTGCCTGAAAGGTTCCCCTACTAAACAAAAAACATGTAAAGGCCCGTCTGAAATATGCTAAAGACCATCTGGGCGATCCAGAGGAGGATTGGGAGAATGTGATGTGGTCAGATGAGACCACAATTTAACGTTTTGCTTTAAACAGCACTCGCCGTGTTTGGAGGAAGAAAAATGCAGAGTTGCATCCCAAGAACACCATACCTACTGTGAAGCCTGGGGGTGGACACATCATGCTTTGGGGATGCTTTTCTGCAAAAGGGACAGGAAGACTGCACCGTATCAATGGCAACATGAATGGGGCCATGTATTGTGACATTTTGGAGAAAAACCTCCTTCCCTCGGTCAGAGCATTAAAGATGAAACACGGCTGGGTCTTCCAGCATGATAACGATCCAACGCACACAGCCAAGAAAACCAAGGAGTGGCTCCGTAAAAAGCATATCAAGGTTCTGGAGTAGCCTAGCCAGTCTCCAGACCTCAACCCAATCGAAAACCTGTGGAGGGAGTTAAAACTTCGAGTTGCCGAGCAACAGCCCTCAAACATCACAGCTCTAGAGAAGATCTGTGCAGAGGAGTGGAACAAAATACCAACTAAAGTGTGTGTAGACCTGCTCAAGAACTACAGGAACCGTTTGACCTCCGTCATTGCCAACCAAGGCTACATTACAAAGTATTAAAAGTAACTTTTGCTGGCTGCCCAATACTTATTGGCCTCCCATTTTCACAAATAAATTGTTTAAAAATCATACAATGTGATTTCCTGGATTTTTTTTTTACATTCTGTCTCTCAAGCTTGATGTGTACCTATGATGAAAATTACAAACCTCTCGTCTTTCTAAATGAGTGAACTTGCACATTTTTACATTGCCCAATACTTATTGGCCCCACTGTAGATATTAAATTCGACACAAGAATTGGGCTTTGAAGATTCCGGAATGCTTGCCGTCCTTGAAGATTATTTCGCCTGTGAGTATTTTTCTCTGCATGCAAAATTCGATTATGGAATTTTTTTGATCATTTGATTTGTGTGTAATCTTGTCTGGACTGGACATGCTGGATCGTGGGTTGTTTAGTTTTGCATGAAAATTGGTCAAGACCAGAAAAATACTTAAATGTTTCATTCCTTTTACATATAAACAAACTGATGATGATGCCAGCTGTGCTGATGAAGATTTATGTTGACAAAGGAGGCATTTGTTAATAAAAGTGTGCATGAGTCAGTTTGTTGTGTTTGTGATGATGATGTGATCATTTCTGCTGAGCAGGATATAAATTAAGATAATGATTAAGGCAGAGTTGATGAAGCTTACTTGTATAAAGAGATCAGAGAGTTGGGTTAAATAGTTTTCTTAATTTCCGTGTGATTGTTTGAACCTGACAGTGTTTTTTGTTTTTCAATCAGTATCATTTGAACCTTTATATAATGGTCGAAAAGATACATGCTAATCTTATTGGAATAAACAGAAATGAAAAAAAAAGTCAGTTTTTTGTTCATTTTTGGGGGTTACCACAGTGACTGATGGATGGGGCAGTGGTGGTCTAGTGGATAGGGCGCAGGATCACTGATCCTAAGGTTGGGGGTTCGAGTCCTCACATGGTTGTCACTGTCCCCCCAGTGCAGCTAACTGGGTTATCAAAGGCGGGCCACGTCTCTCACTTTCTATGGTGAGAGGCATGTAAAAGAACCATTGCTGACTTTCATAAAGAGTAGGCTGCAAAGCCGTCAGCGTGTTTGTGTCCCTTGCTAAAGGGTTGTGACAGGAAGGGCATCCAACGTAAAAACCAATGCCAAATCAAATGTACGAATCAGATGATTCGCTGTGGCGACTCCCGAGAAAGGGAAAAAAAAGGTGACTGATGGCTATTAAAAAGGGCACATTTTCTGCTTCTTTTCGCCCCTTTCATTTTTTAGTTTTGATTGCCAGCACATCATTGGCTCTAAGTAAACCAATCACGAACACCCGCTAACTTCTGGCTCATCACCAACCAGTTACATCATGTATCTCCCCTGAGGGAGGAGCTCAGAAAATATCACTTTAAAATCCAAAATCTGTCAATACCTGCAGACTGAAAATTAAAAAGATGGGGTTCCTCCAACAGTTCTAAGAACTAGGAGTTGATTGGGTCCAAACATGTCTACAGATTTTCTTATCAGAAAGTATTCCTCAACTTTTTTAATATGATTGTGTCTTTCTGTGTGTGTGTGGTGTGTGTGTGTGTGTGTGTGTGTGTGTGTGTGTGATGACACAGTGAGAATGATGTTTACCTGTTGCTGTTGAGGTTTGATCAGAGACGTTGGAGCTTTAAAAGCCGGGATCCTCAGGGTCAGAGTCGACCTCAGGCCAGTGATGGGGAGGCCCCGCAAACACACCAACCGTGCCACCAACATCACTAATTCAAACACAACCTGGGGGGAAACACTGCAAATAAAAACCAGTACGGTAGAGAACTTGGGAAAAAAAATTAAAAGAAGAAATATCAGCCTTTGTGCTGATTGGTCACTGCATGCAGTATTGAACTATATAAAACCACAAGGGTTAAAGGTTACGCTATTTCAAGGTGGGAGGTGAAGTACAATCAACCAGTGATACTTCAACAGCTGAGAACATAATGATTCAACAAACAGGAGAAACTGTGATGTCACAGTGGGAAAATGACATCAGGGCACAGCGCTCACAAGTAGGTGGTTGATGATAATGTCACAAGAGTTGTCAGGACCGGGTTCCAGAGTGGCAAATCCTGGTTAATGCCACAGCCATCCATGACCAGGGGAGTCCATGGTAGCCGATTGGCCGAGCTCTCACAAGAAGAGACCCCTCCCCCCCATTCCATTCTGTCCTGGTATCAAACCTCATCATGACCCAGACTTCCTGTTGATGTTTATAAAAGCTCTCCTGACACTTTTATTCCTACGGAAATCGCGAATCGTGCACAAACCATCCGGAATTTTCCAGATCACTGAATACTTGTCTGTCTACATCCCAGTGAGGTAATGGCAACCATCACGGGGACCACAGCACAACATTTTGAGAGGAATGTTTGAGTGTGGTGTCAAAAATCACTCAATATTTTACAGTGTCCCTGAAACCCGATGGATGGAACATGCTTAGGTTCCGATTAATTTCAACCAGAAGGACGAACATAAAATTCCCAGACAGTGTGAACCGTAATGTTTACACGCTGCCATGATATCTGCTGACACACTGAATTACATGTCAAGTATAACCCAGAATCCTTTGCACTCTGGTATGGATTATTATACAATCCAAGTGTTTCCAGAGCTTTGCAGTACATTCTGAACTTTTAATGAGTATTTCATCTCGTTACCTGTGAAATTTCATAGGTTTCTGAAAATGTAAAAGTGAAATTCATCCGGGATTTTTAACCCTGCTTTCTCTGGTTATATCTGAATCACGGGGGATTAATTCATGACATCCAGCATGCACTGTGCTGCTGAAACCAACGACACATACTGACAGCTGTCCATCTCACCACACCAATCAATATCCTCATCGATCTTTAATTCTTATATAAATCATTTTAATTAAATAATCAACTCCCATTTAAATCTTGTGACCATGCCAAAGTCCACCATCTTTCATACAATATTCTAATCCCTCTGATCTGAACAGTCTGTGTTAGTAGGTCATAGCATCTGTCCCCGGTGGGGTAACTTGGGTAAAACGGGGGTATTTAAACTGAAAAGGGCTGTGCCTTGAAAAATATTGAGGGAAGTGAAATAAATATTTGACGCATCATACAGTGGACTGGTCTCCCTAAAATGCTTGAATTACAGATTTCTAACCGTTGACCATGAAAAACTCACGACCAGATTTCCAAAATATATATGAGGACCCAGATTACCGCAGCTGCTGGGTCAGACGGAACTTCTTCTTCTTCTTTTCCTTTCGGCTGTTCGCCACAACAAATGATCTGCTTCCATCTCTCCCTATCCTCTGCATCTTCTACTCTTACTCCAACGACCTTCATGTCCGCCTTCACCACATCCATAAATCTTCTCTTTGGTCTTCCTCTGGGCCTTTTGCCTGGTAGTTCCAACCTCAGCATCCTACGACCAATATACTCACTATCCCTCCTCTGTACATGTCCAAACCATCTCAATCTAGCCTCTCTGACTTTGTCTCCAAAACATATAACATGTGCTGTCCCTCTGATGTACTCATTTCTGATCCTATCCATCCTCGTTACTCCCAAAGAGAACCTCAACATTTTCATCTCTGCTACCTCCAACTCTGACTCCTGTCTTTTCCTCAGGGCCACTGTCTCTAAAACATATATATATATATATATATACACACACACACACACTCAGTCTGTAGTTTGTAAACAATGAATGCAGCGTCATTACGTCAGCGTACTACGTAGGTACATCTAAACTAAAAATTTGACTTTTTTGGGTTTTTTGGAAAAAAATAAAAAAAAATAAACGTAAAATCGAAAGAGCATAAAACGGATGAACGTAAGTCGGGGAGTGTCTGTAAACAAATCTCACCCTCTCTACTTCAGCTGTGATTTCCGTTCCTGGATTACAAACCCCGGCAAGGGGGAAAAAAAGCTCCACACAAAACTCTCTCTCTCTCTATCTATCTATCTTTGAGTGGCGCGCTCTGCCGAATGCAGGCTCTGCCCACACGCAGCGCGCAGCCGACAAAGCTTTTGAGAAGAGGTGTTGATTTAAATCAGAATTACCTGTTTGAAAGATTTGAGATCCAGATTCAATATTAACTTGCTTCCATGCGAGATCGGCGCTCTTGTCCCACGGAGCACTCTGCTTTACACTGTATCTCCGCTTTTAATGCCTCCTTCTGCTTCGATATCGTCCCGATTGTAGAAGGGTTTCGGCAATACTCCTTTGCGATTTCGCTCAACCGCATCCCACTTTCGTATTTTTTTTTATTATCTCCTGCTTCACTTCGATTGATAATGAAGCCCGCTTCTTCTTTTCATGTGTCACCGGGAATCACTTTCTTGGGGTCCATGATGGATAACGAAATATAACGCTGCAACGATCTCTCTCAAAAAAAAATCACGAGCCAACAGTCCTGTTCAACTCTCATTCATGCATGTGACATACAGGAAGTATGGGTACAGGAATGGGTAAAGTTCAGCTCCCTCCTGGCCAATGGGAGGCCAGCCGGGCGGGATGTTGGGAGACAGCCAATGAGAGAGCAACTCGCGCATTGTTTCAATTTTTGAATGGCGCATTTAGCGCTTTTCGTAAGAAGAGCTTGTTCAGTATACAGGGGCGAAAATTTAGAAAAATGTTTTCCATAACCTGGATTTTTCGTATTCAGAGGTTTTCGTAAGTAGAGGGCCAACTGTGTGTGTGTGTGGGTGTGTGTGGGTGTGTGTGTGTGTGTGTGTGTGTGTGTATATGTATGTATGTATGTTTGTATATATCATCATCATCATCGTCTTCTTCTTCCGCTTAGTCCAGGGTCGGGTCGCGGGGGCAGCAACCTTAGCAAAGAGGTCCAGACTTCCCTCTCCCGAGCCACTTCCTCCAACTCTCCCGGGGGGACACCGAGGCGGTCCCAGACAAGCCGAGAGACATAGTCCCTCCAGCGTGTTCTAGGTCGACCCCGGGGTCTCTTCCCGGTTGGACATGCCCGAAACACCACACCAGGGAGGCGTCCGGGGGGCATTCTGACCAGATGCCCGAGCCACCTCAACTGGCCCCTCTCAATGCGGAGGAGCAGCGGATCTACTCCGAGCTCTCCCTGGATGGCGGAGCTTCTCACCCTATCTCTAAGGGAGAACCCCGCCACCCGGCGAAGGAAGCTCATTTCAGCCGCTTGTATCTGTGATCTTGTTCTTTCGGTCATTACCCAAAGCTCGTGACCATAGGTGAGGGTTGGAACGTAGATCGACTGGTAAATTGAGAGCTTCGCCTTGCGGCTCAGCTCCTTTTTCACCACGACGGACCAGTACAGGCACCGCTTAACAGCAGAGGCTGCAGCGATCCGTCTGTCGATCTCTCGCTCCATCCTTCCCTCACTCGTAAACAAGACCCCAAGATACTTAAACTCCTCCACTTGGGGCAGGACCTCATTCCCGACCCGGAGGGTGCATTCCACCATTGTCTGACTGAGAACCATGGCCTCGGACTTGGAGGTACTGATCTTTATCCCGGCTGCTTCGCACTCAGCTGCAAATCGCTCCAATGAGAGCTGGAGGGCCCGACTTGATGACTGTATAATTTTCTCCCTCTTTATTTTCCAACCGAGCATGCAAGTCATCATACGCCCTCTGTTTGGCCTTTGACAACGCTACCTTCACCTTACGCTGTGTCTTCCTGTACTCCTGTTTACTCTCTTCGGTCCTCTCTATGTCCCACTTCTTCTTAGCTAACCTCTTCTTTTGTACACACTCCTGCACGTCCTCATTCCACCACCAAGTCTCCTTATCCAGATGACACACCAAGTATTCTCCTACCTGTCTCCCTGATCACATTAGCTGTAGTTGTCCAGTCATCTGGAAGCACTTCCTGACCACCCAAAGCCTGTTTCAACTCCTCCTTGAAGACAACACTCCTCCTTTTTCAGCTTCCACCACTTTGTCGTCTGCTCTGCCTTTGCCTTCTTCACCTTCCTCACCATCAGCGTCATCTTACACACCACCATCCTATGCTGTTTGGCAACACTATCACCCGCTACTACTTTGCAGGCACTGACTTCCTTCAGATTACATCGCCTGCACAAGATGTAGTCTATCTGTGTGCGCCTACCTCCGCTTTCATAAGTCACCCTATGCTCCTGTCTCTCCTGGAAGAAAGTATTCACCACAGCCATTTCCATTCTTTTTGCAAAATCTACCAACATCTGTCCTTCTGCGTTCCTGTTCTGGATACCAAACCTGCCCATCACTTCCTCGTCCCCTCTGTTTTCTGCACCAACATGTCCATTGAAGTCTGCCCCAATGACTACTCTTTCATCTTTGGGGGTATTCTGCATCACTTCATCTAACTCACTCCAGAATCTCTCCTTCTCTTCTAGCACACATCCTGCCTGAGGGGCATAAGCACGAACAACATTGAACATTATGCCTTCAATTTCTAACTTTAGACTCATCACTCTGTCTGACGCTCTTTTCACTTCTAGAACATTCCTGACAAACTCCTCCTTCAAGATGACTCCTACTCCATTTCTCTTCCCATCCACACCATGAAAAAACAGCTTAAACCCTGCTCCTAAGCTTCCAGCCTTGCTATCTTTCCACCTGGTCTGCTGAACACAGAGTATGTCCACCTTCCTCCTCTGGAGAAGATCTCCAGATCCACAAAGGCACAATGCAGCTCCTTCTGACTTTCTCTGTACTTCTCTATTAACATCCTCAAAGCAAACACTGCATCTGTGGTGCTCTTTCTTGGCATGAAACCAAACTGTTTTTCACAAATGCTGACCTCTGCCCTTAGTCTAGCTTCCACTATTCTTTCCCATAACTTCATCGTATGGCTCATCAACTTTATCCCTCTGTAGTTGCCACAACTCTGCACGTCTCCCTAGTTCTTAAAAATAGGCACCAGCACACTTCTCCTCAATTCTGTTTGGCCTTTGACACCGCTATCTTCGTCTTACGCTGTGTCTCCCTGTACTCCTGTTTACTCTCTTCGGTCCTCTCTATGTCCCACTTCTTCTTAGCTAGCCTCTTCTTTTGTACACACTCCTGCACTTCTTCATTCCACCACTAAGTGTCCTTATCTACTTTCCTTCCAGAGGACACGCCAAGTACTCTCCGACCTGTCTCCCTCATCACATTGGCTGTAGTTGTCCAGTCATCTGGAACCACTTCCTGACCACCCAAAGAATGTTTCAACTCCTCCTTAAAGACAAGACAACACTCTTCCACTTTCAGCTTCCACCATTTTGTCCTCTGCTCTGCCTTTGCCTTCTTAACCTTCCCCACCATCTGCATCATCCTGCACACCACCATCCTATGCTGTCTGGCAACACCCTCACCCGCTACTACTTTGCAGTCACTGACTTCCTTCAAATTACATAGCCTACACAAGATGTAGTCTACTTGTGTGCTCCTACCTCCGCTTTTATAAGTCACCCTATGCTTCTGTCTCTTCTGGAAGAAAGTATTCACCACAGCCATTTCCATTCTTTTTGCAAAATCTACCAACATCTGTCCTTCTGCGTTCCTGTCCTGGATACCAAACCTGCCCATCACTTCCTCGTCCCCTCTGTTGCCTGCACCAACATATGTCCATTGAAGTCTGCCCCAATGACCACTCTTTCACCTCTGG
This sequence comes from Plotosus lineatus, assembly GCA_024760905.1. Classification (NCBI taxonomy): domain Eukaryota; kingdom Metazoa; phylum Chordata; class Actinopteri; order Siluriformes; family Plotosidae; genus Plotosus; species Plotosus lineatus. Next base: position 72,271,549 of record CM045730.1, read on the forward strand.
GGGTACTCTGCATCACTTCATCTCACTCACTCCAGAATCTCTCCTTCTCTTCTGGCTCATATCCTGCCTATGGGGCATAAGCACTAACAACTTTGAACATCACGCCTTCAATTTCTAACTTGAGACTCATCACTCTGTCTGTATTCGACCAACAGTAGTCCAATTTCCACCAGCACCCTGTTGGTTAACAGCACTGATGGTGGTCGTTGTTAACCCAGGCCTCGACCAATCTGGTATGAAATTCTTTGTTTTGACTCGCATATTTTATTTGGTTTTACATTGGTTTTACACCTGACGCCCTTCCTGACGCAACCCTCTGCATTTATCCGGGCTTGGGACCGGTGTGAGGGTGAACACTGGCTTGTGCCCCCCCTCACGGCTGCATTTCAGGGCATTCTTATGTATGGTTGTTAAAATAATAATAATAGTAATAATAATAATAATAATAATAATAATAATAATAGATTATTCTCGTTGTACACAATGTTCGTGTTTGTGTAATTAATTTGACGGTCATTCACAGTTAACATTATCTATATTATAATTTTGAGAAACATTTTATTCTGTATATTCTGACTTAAGTGTACATGTAAATGTTTCAGTATTTACAATTATTATCCTGTACACATTCCACCCAGTGAAATACAATAATTAAAATATTTTGATCTAATTGAAGGCCTTTCAGTAGGTGGATGTACAGTTCAAACTATTGGAGATTACTACTATTATTAAAAGGAGCAGGTAGTGCAACTTCAGGTATTTAACATGACATGACACGATGGCTATAGTCAGATCTATAAAATCAACAAATATACACCTTATTATAAATGTAAATAGGAATAAAACCATGATATCTGTTACATTACCATCAAATTAACATGGCACTGCAATTTTAATCCATTAAATAACTTTCAAAACGTATTCGTTATGAATAAATATTAAAAATGTGTCAAATATAAGCAGTTTGTTGTCGATTTTAATAGCTATGGCTAATTTAATGCTAATTTCACACTACGTGTGTTAGCTTCTTTACAGCACGCGCCCATCAGTTGATTACATCAGAAAGCAATTATAAAAATATGTTTCTACATCTGTGTGAGGACTATTAGAAATAATAAATCCAAAAAAAGTGAAAAACTCACCAAGAAATAAAGCGTATGTCCAAGCGTATGTCCAACTTTCACCTTTACACCACAACAGTCAGTTGACGAAATCTGTAGGGGTTTCGTGAAAGTTCGAACCGGAAGTTGTAACTCTGAAGTGCATTGTGGGACTTGAAGTTTACGTATTTTGTATAC
>CM045730.1:72277846-72280346 GCA_024760905.1 Plotosus lineatus
GCTGTCCCTCTGATGTGCTCATTCCTGATCTTATCCATCCTCATTACTCCAAAAGAGAACCTCAACATTTTCATCTCTGCTACCTCCAGCTCTGCCTCCTGTCTTTTCCCCAGGACCACTGTTTCTAAACCACACAACATCGCTGGCCTCATCACCGTCTTGTACACTTTTCCTTTCATTCTTGCCGATACTCTCCTATCACACATCACACCAGACACTTTTCTCCAACCATTCCGATCTGCCTGCACACGCTTCTTCACCTCTTTTCCACACTCTCCATTGCTCTGGATTGTTGAGCCGAAGTACTTAAAATCCTCCACCTTCTTTATCTCTGCTCCCTGCAACCTCACCATTCTTCTTGTGTTCCATTTCGTTCACACACATGTATTCTGTCTTACTGAGGCTAACCTTCATTCCTCTCCTTTCCAGGGCATACCTCCACCTCTCTAGATTTTCCTGCACTTGTTCTCTGCTCTCACTACAGATCACAATGTCATCTGCAAACATCATAGTCCATGGGGATTCTTGCCTAACCTTATCTGTCAGCCTGTCCATTACAACAGCAAACAAGAAGGGGCTCAGAGCTGACCCTTGATGCAGTCCCACCTCCACCTTGAACTCTTCTGTCACACCGACAGCACACCTCACCACTGTCTTACATCTCCCATACATGTCCTGCACCACTCTAACATACTTCTCTGCCACTACAGACTTCCTCATGCAATACCACAGTTCTTCTCTCAGCACCCTGTCATATGCTTTCTCCAGATCCACAAAGGCACAATGCAGCTCCTTCTGACCTTCTCTGTACTTCTCTATTAACATCCTCAAAGCAAACACTGCATCTGTGGTGCTCTTTCTTGGCATGAAACCAAACTGTTTTTCACAAATACTGACCTCTGCCCTTAGTCTAGCTTCCACTATTCTTTCCCAAAACTTCATCGTATGGCTCATCAACTTTATCCCTCTGGAGTTGCCACAACTCTGCACGTTTCCCTTGTTCTTAAAAATGGGCACCAGCACACTTCTCCTCCATTCCTCTGGCATCCTCTCGTTCTCTAAGACCTTGTTGAATGTTCTTGTAGGAAATCTACCGCTTCCTCTCCTAGACACTTCCATACCTCCACCGGTATGTTATCCGGGCCAACTGCCTTTCCACTCTTCATCCTCTTCAGTGCCCTCCTCACTTCACCCTTACTAATCTTTGCTACTTCCTAGTACTCAACAGTCACCTCTTCTACTCTTTTGTCTCTCTCATTTTCCTCATTCATTAGCTCTTCAAAGTACTCTTTCCATCTTCCCAGCACACTTCTTTCATCAGTCCTCTCTGTCATTAATCACTCTAACTTGCTGCACGTCCTTCCCATCTCTATTTCTCTGCTGTGCCAACCTGTATAAATCATTTTCTCCCTCTTTATTTTCCAACCGAGCATGCAAGTCATCATACGCCCTCTGTTTGGCCTTTGACAACGCTACCTTCACCTTACGCTGTGTCTCCCTGTACTCCTGTTTACTCTCTTCGGTCCTCTCTATGTCCCACTTCTTCTTAGCTAACCTCTTCTTTTGTACACACTCCTGCACTTCCTCATTCCACCACCAAGTCTCCTTATCTCCTCTACTTCCAGAGGACACACCAAGTATTCTTCTACCTGTCTCCCTGATCACATTAGCTGTAGTTGTCCAGTCATCTGGAAGCACTTCCTGACCACCCAAAGCCTGTTTCAACTCCTCCTTGAAGACAACACTCCTCCTTTTTCAGCTTCCACCACTTTGTCGTTTGCTCTGCCTTTGCCTTCTTCACCTTCCTCACCATCAGCGTCATCTTGCACACCACCATCCTATGCTGTTTGGCAACACTATCACCCGCTACTACTTTGCAGGCACTGACTTCCTTCAAATTACATCACCTACACAAGATGTAGTCTATCTGTGTGCTCCTACCTCCGCTTTCATAAGTCACCCTATGCTCCTGTCTTTTCTGGAAGAAAGTATTCACCACAGCCATTTCCATTCTTTTTGCAAAATCTACCAACATCTGTCCTTCTGCGTTCCTGTCCTGGATACCAAACCTGCCCATCACTTCCTCGTCCCCTCTGTTTCCTGCACCAACATGTCCATTGAACTGTGCCCCAATGACCACTCTTTCACCTCTGTGGGTACTCTGCATCACTTCATCTAACTCCCTCCAGAATCGCTCCTTCTCTTCTCGCTCACATCCTGCCTGTGGGGCATAAGCACTAACAACATTGAACATCATGCCTTCAATTTCTAACTGTAGACTCATCACCCTGTCTGACACTCTTTTCACTTCTAGAACATTCCTGACAAACTCTTCTTTCAAGATGACTCCGACTCCATTTCTCTTCCCATCCACACCATGAAAAAACAGCTTAAACCCTGCTCCTAAGCTTCCAGCCTTGATATCTTTCCACCTGGTCTGCTGAACACAGAGTATGTCCACCTTCCTCCTCTGCATTATGTCAGCCAGCTCACTACCTTT
>CM045730.1:72287846-72305346 GCA_024760905.1 Plotosus lineatus
TCCTTTGTATTTATGCATCGTCCACAGGGGATGAACTATGTAAACCAGAGAAAGAGGACCAGTCAGATTTCGAGAGGGTTTCATGGTGAAAGGTGTGTGTGTGTGTGTGTGTGTGTGTGTGTGTGTGTGTGTGTGTGTGTGTGTGTGTGGTGGTGGGGGCTGCTGTGTGGGGATGCTGTCGGGTGCTGGGGTGGTGATGGGTACTGTGGGCGTCGCGCATTACACGCTGGTCTCCTGTCAGTGTCTAGTAATGGCGATGCTTTTATCAATGGGATTCTACTCATCACTTCCTGTGTAAAGTCTTTCAATTTAACGGTTTGGGGAAGATCAAGTCTGAATCGGTGCCTTAGAAATGTGTGATGCTTATTTCTGACTAAGAGACAGAAAGAGAGAGCGACGGAGAGAGAAACAGAGAGAGAGAGAGAGAGAGAGAGAGAGAGACAGACAGAGAGACAGAGAGAGAGAGAGCAGGGAAACAAGGGAGAGAGAAAGTGAGACACACAGAGAGAGAGAGAGAGAGAGAGAGAGAGAGAGAGAGAAAGAGAAAGAGACAAGGAGAGAGAAACAGACAGACAGATAGAGAGTGAAAGAGAGAGAGAGAGAGAGAGAGAGAGAGAGAGAAACAGAGACAGAGAGCATGAGAGAGACAGAGAGAGAGAGAGCAGGGAAACAAGGGCGAGAGAAAGTGAGACACAGAGAGAGAGAGAGAGAGAGAGAGAGAAAGAGACAAAGAGAGAGAGAGAGACAGACAGAGAGATAGAGATTGAAAGAGAGATACAGAGAGAGAGAGAAAGAGAAAGAGAGAGCGCGAGAAACAGTGACAGAGAGAGTGAGAGAGACAGAGAGAGAGAGAGAGAGAGAGAGAGAGAGTGAGAAACAGAGACAGTGAGAAAGACACACACACAGAGAGAGAGAGAGAGAGAGAGAGAGAGAGAGAGAGAGCGACTGGTCAGGCAGTCTGTGTGTGTGTGTGTGTGTGTGTGTGTGTGTGTGTGTGTGTGTGTGTGATGAGTGTATGTGTGTGTGACATTCTACATTTTAAAACTAGGATGTGCATATTTATAGACAAGATCATACTGGCAGAGGTGTCGTCGTTAACCCCCCCCCCCCCCCCCCCCCATCCGACACACGCACAGAGAGAGTCAGTAAACAGGATGAAAGGAGCAGTCAGTCATCGTAACAGGAAGTATAGGGGGCTTATTTCAGTCTCACTTTTCCAACAAGTTGACACATGTTTGGTTTCGGTCTATGTACACACACACACACACACACACACACACACACACACACACACACACACACACACACACACACACACGCACACACACACGCTGACGCACACAGAGGAACACACACATAGAAACACACAAACACACACACATACATATACACACACACAATAGAAAATTCTAATTTAGTGTGTGTGTGTGTGTGTGTGTGTGTGTGTGTGTGTGTGTGTGTGTGTGTGTTTCAGAATTAAACAGTGAGAACTGACAGGTTTGGAATTTTTATTAGACACAACAATGAAGATTAAATACACCGTCTCTTTGATCTTCATCGTGGCTGTGATCATCATCGAGAAGGAGAGCAACATCATCTCCAAGTGAGTGAGCATCTCCTTATCTCCAGATCATGGGTTCTCCAGGTATTTCCAAGTAATACACACAAAGAAATAAAAAATCTGCATGAAGAGTGATTTCAGTTCTTTAAACTTTGATTCTGATTAAATTGTATTTATCGTATTTTCACGAGCACATGGCACACCGGCGTATAAGGCGCAACATCAACGAACGGCTCCTGTCCATACATAAGGCTGTAACAATATAAAACAATAAACTCACTTTTTCATTCATTTCTCTTCCACAAATCCATCAAATGCTTCATCTTCAGTGTCGGAGTTTAACAGTTGTGTGAGTTCGATATAAAGCGCAGATACTTCTATTATTTTGTATTATTATATTATTATATTTTATTCTCTATTATTCTGGGGGCAGTGGTGGTCTATTGGATAGGGCGGAGGCTCACTGATCCTAAGGTTGGGGGTTTGAGTCCCCACAAGGTTGTCATTGTCCCCCCAGTGCACTAACTGGGTTATCAAAGGCGGGCCGTGTCTGTCACTGTCTATGGTGAGAGGTTGATGTAAAAGAACCATTGCTGACTTTCGTAAAGAGGAGCTGCAAAGTCGTCAGCGTGTTTCTGCCCCTCGCTAAAAGGGTTGTGTCAGGAAGGGCATCCGACGTAAAAACCTCTGCCGAATCAAACGTGCGAATCAGATGATTCTCTGTGGCGACTCCCGAGTAAAAGGGAAAACGCCAAAAGGAAAAGAAGAAGAAGAAGATGATCTATTATTCCCTTGCACATGGAGTCAGATCAATACAGATGGTGAGGGTCGTGACCTTCTCTCAGCCACGCCCCCTTAAAGAGGCAGCGCATTAGTATTGTGTTCATTAAAGGGATACTTCACTCATTAAAGCCCATTCCTTTCACTATCTCAGATGAAATAATCGACCAAGTACAGCATACTTACCAACGATGATAAAGAAAAGTAATCACATTCCAGAGTTTAGAAGCAATGAACCAAAGAAAATTTATATTGCTCAATGCGCCCGCATTGTTCTATCCTTTTGATGCTGAGCGCCAAGCAGGAAGCAACAGCTCCCAAATTTTAATGTCTTATGGCCAGATTCGAACTCCGACCTTCCGGAGGATAAAGCGGACACTCTACCAACTGAGCTCAATCCCCGGTATTATTACTATGAGGTACTGTATTGTGTTCTCCTGGAAAAATGAAATGGAAATTATAGAAGTGTTGGAGCAACCAAGATATGGAGGATAAGGATAAGGGACAGTGACAGGAGGATGAAACCTGAAAGCTTGTGGGTTTATTTACCAATACAGTGATACCTCTGCTCACGAACATAATTGGTTCCTAGAAAGTGTGTGTGAGGCGAAAAGTTCGTCTTCCGAACATTTATTTCCCATAAGAAACCATTAAAATGAGAATAATCCGTTCCCAGGTCCCCATAAAACATAATTTTCTACTAAATAAGCCTTAAAACTACACAAAAATATACCTTATTTTATGTATAATAAATGTGCTCTTGTATTGTAATTAAAGAAATAAACTGTACTGTATAATAAAGTGGTTTTATTTACCTTTGTGATGGTAGTTGACGGCTTGATGGAATGGAGTGGGAGGAGGAGGGAGGGAGGGACTTACTGTTTGGAAGGAGAGTTTGGAAACGCCTACTGTTTGGAAACACCCTTAGCCACACACGCACCCTTAATAGCTTCCTTGTTCTTAAGGATGGTGGGACGCTGAGTCACACAAACGCACACCTCGTTCGTGTTTTTCAATGATCTCCGCCTGTGGTGGGGTCTTTTTCGGTCCCATAATAGCAAAAGTACAGTCAATATGGTCCAAAATGTCTATCAAACACAAACCACGTCCGCACTCAAAGAAAGGGGGTGACGAACTGTGACGCCGTGAGCGTGCGTCAGCTTCTCGTGGCCGCCACCATGGCAGTGTTCGACCGCGTGGTTTGATTCGTCCGCCGAAAACTAGTTCGTCAGCAGAGACTATATGCTCGCAAATTTAATGTTCTTGAGGCGAAAAGTTCGTGAGCTTAAGCGTTCGTCAGCGGAGGTTTTACTGTATAAGGAAACAAAGCTGGCTCAGTAACTTCATAATCCCAGCTTGGTCTGGAGATGACAGTCAGAATGTTGTGCTAATCGGAATGAATTTCAAAGGCACGTGTGTATTCGTCTGTGCACAAACCGAGTGTATGGCAGATTCGGCACCACTGACGTCACTGACCTTGTTTTGATCATGTGACTATTAGAAAATGGTGGATACTACGAAGCTGCATGATAGGAGTAATAAAAGTCGAATTTTCTATGCCTGCCGGGCAAATTTTGTGGCGATTTTGTTGTGGTAAGCAATGAAAGACATTCTTCATGTTAGATGCGCTTTTATTTTCTGTGACTTTGAGTGAAGTATCCCTTTAAGGAACGGAGATCATTATTCTTAAGGTGCTGTATCAGTGTAACTTTACATTCAAGATGGTGAATCTGAGGTCTCAGGAGGACACCTGCAGCAGTGCTTTATCTCGGTACTGTATTTGGGCTTAAAGCCCGGGTCCCTAGAACTTCCGACCTGGACACCAAGATCTAGCAGTTGAAATTCTTTGGTTAATCCATCGGAATGATAGTAAGCTCTGAATTAGTCTGCTTCACTTGGGTTTTGATGGTGTTGGTGAGATGGAGCGGAGGCTGCATCCACACATAAGGCGCACCGGGTTATAAGGCGCATCGTCAGCTTTTTTGAAGACTGGCGTCTTTTGTGTGCGCCTTATAGAAAATATGGTGGGTTATAAACAGGTGATGAGCTGGTAACAGACATTAATACTGAAAGCTTGCATTCCTCCACCCGCAACACAAGCACCGGCTCAGGGTTATGTTATCTTCAGATAAAACAATCAAAGTTTATTTCAGCTAAATTCATTTCCTAAAAGAAAAGTTCTTGCGATTAAAATCAACTGACCCATGCAGAGAGTTATCACACCCTGTCAAATCAAACACTTATTCTTACTCATGCCAGGCTCGCGGGCGGCGCGTAGACAGGGTGCGCGATTATTAACCTGGAGATTACAAATTCAAATCCAGTTCACTGCCACTGCCGTCCGTCATCCCTGGGAGATGATTGGTCGAGCTCTCATGGGAGGGATGGATGGCATACGCTTACGTTACTTCGTCAGGGCAGGGTATAAACACGCAAATAACACAGGGAAGCCAGTTATTCACTCTGTCTCTCTCTCTCTCTCTCTCTCTCTCTCTCTTTCTCTCTCTCTCTCTCTCTCTCTCTCTCACTGTCTCACTTACTCTCTCTCTGTTTCACACTTACTCTTTAATTCCCTCACTCACTCACTCACTCATTCACTTTCACGCTCTCATGTGCTCTCTCTCTCTCTCTCTCTCTCTCTCTCTCTCTCTCGTTCACTCTCACTCTTTCATTCACTCTTTCATTCACTCTCTGTGGCTCTCTCACTCACTAACTGTCTCACTCACTCACTCTCTCTGTTTCACGCTCACTCTTTCATTAACTCACTTTTACTCTCTCTCTCTCTCTCTCTCTCTCTCTCTCTCAGTGTTTCACTCATTCTCTCTCTCTCACTGTTTCTTACACACGTACTGGCTGAACCATTTATTCTTGCTATTCGCATTGCAGGGGGCTGGAGCCTAACTCAGCTGATTCTGGGGAAAAGCTGGATAGATCCTGAAAAGACAATTATCCAACTTTGCATGTCTTTTTACTGCGGGAGACAATGATCATGGTTGAGCTGCCATCCAGTTTCCACATATGAAATGGAATATTACATGACTGTTTGAGGAGGTTACTGATGAGAAAGAAATGTGTCTGACATGCTGAATTTTTATTTTGTTTTGTAAAAGGGTCTCAGACAAGCTCTCTCTGAAGCAGACGCCTCAGACGCCAGTCCAGACGATCACCTCATCCTGGACATCTCTGAGACAAAATGACTCCAGTGTCTCGATCATGTCTGAACTTGACTTCTCATCCTATCTTGAAGTCAAAGGGCTTCTGGAGAACATGACTGAGCCCAGCGAAGGCGGAAAACACATACTCCTCCTGGCCACAACACGTACGGGCTCCTCGTTTGTGGGCGAGTTTTTTAACCAGCACGGTGCCAACATGTTCTACCTGTTTGAACCACTTTGGCATGTGGAACGCATTCTAACTCTGGAGGGTGGAGGAACCAATGGTTCAGCTTTGACGAAGGCTTACCGCGACGTTCTACGTCAGCTCTTCTTGTGTGACTTTTCCATGTTGGAGAGCTTCATCGAGCCACCACCAAAGGATCATGTAACAACGGGACTATTCCGTCGCGAGTCTAGCCAGTCACTGTGTAATGATCCGGTCTGTACTCCATTTGTCAAGAAGGGTTATGAGCCTTACCACTGTCGTAACCGCCGTTGTGGTCCCTTAAACCTCACATTAGCATCCCAGTCCTGCCTGGAGAAGGAGCACCACGCCATAAAATCTGTACGAGTACGACAACTAGAGACACTGCGGTCATTAGCAGAAGACCCACGGCTGGATTTGAAGGTTATTCAGCTGATCAGGGATCCACGAGCCATGTTAGCATCTCGCATGGTGGCATTCGCAAACAAGTATGAGCACTGGAAGAAGTGGATTATGGACGGGAACATCCCTGAGGATGACAGTGAAGTGAGGAAGCTGAAAGGAAACTGCGAGAACATCCGTGTGTCTGCTGAAGTGGGTCTGAAACAGCCCTTGTGGTTGCGTGGCCGATACATGCTGGTGCGTTACGAGGACATCGCCATGTTCCCGATGCTTAAAGCGGCTGAGATGTACCGGTTCGCCGGCATCCCATTTACCACCCAGGTGAAGGAGTGGATCTTGAGGAACACGCAGGCGTCTGAAAAGGCTAGCGGATTTTACTCCACTCAGAAAAACTCGTCGCAGCAGGTCGAGAAATGGCGGTTCAGTATGCCGTTTAAACTCGCGCAAATGGTTCAGAAAATCTGTGGTCGCACTATGAATTTGTTCGGGTACACGTTCGCCGAAACTGAAGCGATGCTGACTGACATATCGATAAGTCTGATTGAGGAAAGGACTTTCTTATGACCGTAGAACAGAGTTTTACACAAAATATATATTTCATTATTTATTATAGAGATTCAAAAGCAAGGAAAAAAGATCTGAAAGATCAAACAAAAGTGTTTCAGCAGCATCGCAGACATCATGGAGGCATCTGGAGGAATGGGTCGGACCAGAAATGTTTCTCATCCAACCTACAGCATTTGACTTTTTTAGTTTTCATTGAGGAGCTGCGGCATCATTTCGACCCATCAGCTGGTTCTGCTTTCATTACAAAGAGAAAGAGCTTTTTATACAAAATCCTTTTGGACCACAAATGTTTTTTAATCAGTACTTAAAAAAAACAACCAGAACCACTGCTGTTGCTCTGTATATGTCTCCTGAAGGCCAGGAGCCCGGAGTAAATTCCTTGAAAAGAAAAGACATTTTGTTTTGTGATTTTCAGCAGCATGCAGTGGTTCATTTATAATGAAATTCTGAGCTCTGGGATTAAACTTTGGTTATCAGGTTTCTACTGTCTATTACCCATAATCCCATTGGGCTTCCCACTGAGGCAGTGATGCAATTTCACTCAGAAAAACATTCCATTCATGTAACTGGGAACGTTATCACACTCAGCAAATAGTCAGTGTAATAACGAACAAATAAAGAAACACCAGCAACCTGAGAGCGCAAACCTGCACCAAGACCAACAAGCCCTCATATGAACTAGAATGTAAAAAAAAATCATCCGATCGAACATTGTTAAATAATCCATTAAAAAATTCCTGGATCCAAAGTTTGACCCGAATCATCAACAAAATCTGATTTGTTTTTTTTTGTTTGTTTGTTTGTTTGTTTTGTTTTGTTTTGTTTTAAATTGTGTGAAAATATGGCGTCCATAACTGTGAGAGGAACCCTGAGACCAAACCCACAGACCATCGGTAAAACAGAAACTTCTGGGCAGATGTTTCTATATATATACACACACACATTATTGTTATAGATAGGTTACGAGTAAGTGAGCAGGTTTTAACATGTTTTTATGCAATCTTCTCCAGAACTTTGTATAAGTAGCTGAATGTTCTCTGTTTGCGTACATTCTAGGTGAAAGGGTCTCATTTCAAAAGCTTTTAGTTTAAAAATAATAAAATGAACTGTTTATTTTTTATACTTTCTCTCCACTTTTGGCTTGTGATGTTTTTGGAGAGATTTTATATTTAGTGTAGTTGTATTGTGTGTGTGTGTGTGTGTGTGTGTGTGTGTGTGTGTGTGTGTGTGTGTGTGTTTGTTGGAGGCATTCCTTCTGCAGCTGGATTGCAGAAAAGTGTGCATTCATCTCCAGATGTTTTGGCTGTAGACAATGCCTGTCAACACTCATAGTTGCTATTAATGTGTGAGAAGGTTGGCCTCGAAACCCTGCTGTGTTCCCCATTTCCGTTCTTACATGCACCACGTTGCCTTGCCTTTATCACACCACACTGTGCATGAACCGAGTCACAGTAGTGCCAAAAACCGATCAGCTTTCAGCCGACGAGCTGCTTCACAACATAACAAGAGAATATATTTAGTCCAGGCTTAAAAAAAATCTTTGTTGGCAATAACATGATTCAAAAAGATTCACCCAGGAGGGAGGACATTTTTTTTCGCCCGTGCAGGCCACCCGGGATTCGTGGGGGAATTTTTTTCATACATCATGCTATGTTATGAATGTGATGTTGTAAACGCAGTAGAATAAAAACAAATATGTTTGAAGTCAACAAAGTTTATTCTTTTAATATTGTGATCAACAGAGTATCAAGGTTTCTTCAACATATCAACTTTTAACATTGCCGTCAACAACTAACAAATACCTTCGTCACGCTCCGTGCTGTTGCTGGCTGTTTATAATTAACTTGTATTTGTTGGAAAATGTCAGCAAATGTGCTGCTCAATTTGAAACGCATTGATTTATTTATTATTTTCATGTTGGGACCTTTAATATTGACAGAGAGCAGGTTTTTTTTTCTTTTTTCTTTTGCTTCATCATTGTCCCCTCCCATCATGCTTTCCGCCTTTGTTGTTAAGACAGTACTGGCCAATGAGAATGTGAAATTGACCAATCACAAGGCACAGTTGATACTGATTATGCTTTGGTCACTTTTTAGTACGGTGTATGATAGGGGGACACACACGTTTTTTCAACACAACTGGCCGGTATATTTTATTTTTTGCGTCTGTGAATGCTCAGGCGGGGTTTTTATCTACAATTTAAAATAAAACGTCTGGGTTACCGCCAACAGAGATATGTTTTAAAGATGGCCTCAGTATCCAGTACAATAGAGCAATCAGAAAGAGAGTCTGCTAACAAACTACTGTTTATATAAACACGCCCACATTGAGATTTCAGTTATATACAGAAAACATGTTAATTTGGTGGTTTACTAAACAGCAATGTGCAAAATATCGAGTTTACAAATACTACGAAACTATCGAGGGTGTTCTGTCAAAAACCTCGTATGTCACTCTGAGTTCAATCCAAGTACGAATGATTTACAGGTTAATCCAAATCGGACGCAGACATTTAAATCATTGGTGCAGGAAACATACCTGACTGTCCTTTAAAAGTCCATAAAAATGAGAAAATGAGGGGTTTTGCACTCCTCGTGTAACATGTGCTTTCAGACACAGGAGTTTTTGACAGAGCAGCCTCGCTATGATTGCTCATACACTACACCTTAAATAACTAGTGGAATACAAGCTGTCAATCACAGATAGAGGAATAAATCAATAAAACCTGCTAATTATCTTAATATGAAAAAGTTTCAGTCCTGCGATGGCCTGGCAAGCAGTTCAGGGTGTGCCTCTCCCTCACTCAGAGTCGGCTGAGATGAGTTCCAGCCTGTGACCCTGATTAGGACTAAGTGGCTTGTCGACGACGGTGCATTAAAAACGGTACTGGAACACATCCCTGATGCGATTACTTCATGTTCAATCATTTTACATTTCATTTTATAAATTGTTTTTTTAATTTATTTATCTTGGAAAATATATAAAACAAAACACGATACACTGGCCTATTGTATTCTTTCCTTTTCTGAGAATGCTAATGCTAATGCTAATGCTAGCTAACAAACTTTAAGCTGATAATGGCTGAAGTGCCCTTGAGCAAAGTAGCTAATCAGCGTGAAACTGTTTAGCATGTGTGTGTGTGTGTGTGTGTGTGTGTGTGTGCGCGCGCGTGTACTGTGGACTTTAGATGAGCTCAATGCAGAGGAAGGAGTTTCCCTTGCGGGATTAATACAGAATATCAAAGAAAAAGTAATTACAGCTTATTGTCATCATCATCTTCCTCCTCCGCTTTATCTGGGGGTCACAGGAGCAGCAGCCTGAGCAGTAATGTCCAGACGTCCCTCTCCCCAGCCACTTCCTCCAGCTTTTCTGAGGTGACACCAAGGCGTTTTCAAGACCAGCCAAGAGACATAATCCCTCCATCGTGTACTACGGCAAACCCTGTGGTCTCTTCCTGGTCGGATATACCCGAAACACCACACCAGGGAGATGGTTGGGAGGCATTCTAACCAGATGCCTGAGCCGCCTCGACTGGCTCCTGTCAATGCAGAGGAGCAGCCATTTTACTCCGAGCTCCTCCCAAATGGCTGAGCTTCTCACCATATCGCTCAGGGGGCGCACCGCCACCCAGTGAGGGAAACTCATTTCAGCCACTTGTATACGCGATCTTGTTCTTTCGGTCACTACCCAAAGCTCGTGAACACAGGTAAGGGTGAGAACGTGGGTCGACTGGTAAACTGAGAGCTTTGCATTGCTGATCAGCTCCATCTTCTCCATGATGGACCGAGACAGGATCCGCTTTACTGCAGCTTAAACATTCCGATCTTTACATGTTTTACTGTCATTTCTATTTCCACCACTTACTGCTGATACCAGCCTGGAGGTTCTTGGTAAGGTAGATAAATCTGTTGGGCTTTTTACACCCGAGCCCTATTGGATCATCAGTCTGGCGCTTATTCCCAGTAGCGTGAAGCGACTAGGAGTTCAACTCCTCCTGGATGGGACGCTGGTCCAGCGCAGGTCACCTTCCCAGTATATTTTACTGGTACCCATTTATACTGCTGGGTGAACAGAGGTACACTTGAGGTTAAGACCTTGCCCAGGGGTCTTAGCACAGTGGGGGTCTAACTGGGATTTGAACACACAACCTCCCGATCATGAGCGCATCAACTTAACCACCACGCCACCACAGACACACGTAGAAAATCTATATAACTAACTTTTTATATATATATATATATATATATATATATATATATATATATATATATATATATATATATATATATATAATTTCTAGTTTATAGTCTCGTAAATTTTAATTACACTCTCATAACAAATTGGTCAGCGGTGTTGGGCCCTTGAGGAAGGCCCTTAACCCTCAATTCCTCAGTTGTATTTTCAAACAGGATAACTGTATCAGTCGCTCTGGACAAGAGCATCAGCCAAACGCTGTAAATGTAAAGAGTCGAAGTGATAGTAATATTTATATCTAACTAAGATTGAATGTTAATAATGCAGCGGTGGCCTGGTGGCCTGATACTGGATCACTGATCCCAAGGTTGGGGGTTCAAGCGCCATTATCACCGGGTTATCACTGTCCCCCCAGTGAACTAACTGGGTTATCAGAGGCCGGCCGTGTCTCTTACTGTCTGTGGAGTGAGGTTCATGTAAAAGAACCATTGCTGACTTTCATAAAGAGGCGCTGCATAGCTGTCAGCATGTTTCTGCCCTGCGATGGCCTGGTGAGCCATCCAGGGTGTCCTCTGCCCTCACCCAGAGTCAGCTGAGATGGGCGCCAGCCTCCCCATGACCCTAATTAAGATGAAGTGGGTTGCTAGATTGAAGTGTCTTTACTGTTGGTACATTTATATCACCAGCATTTGGGCTCATCAGGGGTACGTTGGTTGTACTGGGGCTTGAACCCCTGACCTAGAGATCGCTAGTGAGTATGAGCCGCCCAGTGTGAGACTTCGACAGACACCGCTCGGACGTATCCATAACATGGTCACTAATCATATTAGTAAGAACAGCCATAATTTTACTGTACGGGTTGAAGTAGTGTATGATGAGTGAAGACCCCATTAGATGGCCCCCGATTAGACGTCCACTTGTCTCAGTCAACAACAAGCACACCTCATTAAATCCAGGACACCTCCACCTGTCCCATTCCAAGACACACCCATGTGTTCCTGTCCAGGACTTATCCACCGTTCCCGAAGACGCGCCTACCTATCTCTGCCACAGACACACGCATGTGTCTCAGTTGAAGACTTCTCTCCTTGTTTCCACCTCAGACTCACCCCTCAGCCTTAATTCAGTAAACACCCATCGAGCTGTGCATGTGTTTAAACTCCGGATTACAGTGTTTAATAAAATATAAATAGTACAATCCTGACTAATGTGCTCTTCCTTAATTAGTAAGGAGACACGAGACAGTTTCATTTCTGTCTCGTTCTGTCTCTACAGATCAAAGGAATTGCCAGACCGTTTGTGGGCTGATGCTGTCTCTCATCTTTAGCATGATAACTAAAGGTTTATTAAAGTCTCACAGTAACTCTCTGTGATCTTGTTTTTATTTCCTCCCTTTATTAAAGCTCATCACTTTTTATGATTTTTTAAATTCCATCATATATACTGTATATATATATATATATATATATATATATATATATATATATATATATATATATATATATATATATATATATATATATATATATATATATATATATATATATATATATATAGTGTGTGTGTGTGTGTTACCCTTGTGTTAAGACGTCGTCTCTGTGATTTTTGTGTTTACACTGTTTTGCGGACTTTTGTATCCCTAAGCAAATCTGGTTGGTGAGAAGTGTAAGCCTACTAGCATGGGTGCAAGTCTCATATACAGAGATGAATTAAGTATCTGCTCAGATCAGCACAATCTACCATCCATACTCAGTTCAGCAAAGAGAGTTGTAATATGAATGAAAACCTGAATCCACAAATTACAGAACAATTACAGATATTTATTATCTTTTATCAGAATCGTAAGAGTGTATACTTATTTTTATATTAATATTCATTAGGATTTGTACTTGTTCTTTGTATGCATCTCTTGAATAAAGTTTACTTATTTACTTACACAAAAGAAAAAACTCTCCGCTTTGCTGGGATTCACATCAGTGCAGTCTGTGTTCTAAACGAGTTCAACGGCACCCTTGTGCACTTGAAAGACCAGAAGTCTGTATAACCCACAGCAAGTACACTACTTTCGCAAGTATACTACTTTCGGTATTGAGCGCTTCACATATTGTAAGCGTTGATTGGCTGTTTTAAGCTTCATGTAAAGTAACTCGGTATAAATAAGTGACTTATTTGAAATTCATGTTGATATTATTTTACAATGTTACATTTATAATAATTGATTTAGGGGTGTTTTATGATATACAGTAATGGTATTTATGGATGTATAGTACAGTTTGAGCCTCATACGTCACACGTCATACGTCACTGTAACAACTTAAGTTCACTTTCAACTTACGTTCAGCCATCCGGAAGCAATTATAAACGTGTGGAAAAGCTGAAAACTCTGGGTTCCAGAATTCAAGTATCAAAAATTAGACTTTCGATTAGGTTGGATTTTAAAATTAATTATTCATTTGAGTCTGCGTGTGTGTGTGTGTGTGTGTGTGGGGGGGGGGGGGGGGGGGGCTTAGTACCCCCCCTGAAATGTAGTAGTATGCATTGACAAGCTACAAATCTACGGTACTGTCCACACACCTGTAAATATTCAAGAACATAAGATAAGGTTCTAGCCGTGCAGTTCAATTCTGAAGCTCATGAGGAAGGGATCTTCCCCCAACACTCAGTGAAGACTGAAAGTTTGTAGCCCCTGGTGGGTCCCTTCACTGGTGGTCTTTCTCCTCCACTCCCACAGACTATACTGGGCCCTCGTCGAGTTCTGTGACCCATGACCCATACAGCATTCTCTCATAATAGTTTCTATTCTGCATTCTTTCTGCATTTCCCGTTTCAGCCTCAGCACTGTGGTGATAAAGCCTCTCTTGAAGTGCTCGAATGTTTATACCACAGCTGGGGATTTGCTATTTGTAGCAGCTACACACCACCGGGTCAGTAATTTACTCAGAGCTCCCTCTCATATGCGGTGGGGAATCGTTAACCTCAGCTTGACCACACCCAAACACATATCCGCAAACATACAACTAGACACACAAACACACACATCCAGACACACTCGGTTGCTATTTTCAGTCTGATACACAGGCTAACGATGGGGTTCCATTTCTGTCTTCCCCTCGCTCGGGATCTCTTTTCTAAAAGATGGCCAATGGGAACGAAGGTAAAGCGCAGTCAGAAATCTCTGGAGTCTCAGGCCTGCAGAACACAGAGAAATCTAATGCAGTACTCGACGCAATGCATCGCCTGGAATTCCTCCACCATAATGATTTTTATTAGGTATTTGAACTATGACCCTGATCGTTTATCTACATCCTTGAAAAGCATATGTAAATCTCTGTAGGTGGGATGTCCCAGGGTGGTCCGGCCCCTTGGTAGAGCATCGCTTTTCTGTTCCCTGGGACATCCCACAGTCAAGTGTGATGCTGTAAATAAATTCACTTATTCATTTTCTGAACCACTTTATCCAAAATGGGGGGTGGGGGGGGGTGGGGGGGGGGGGGGGGGGTAGGACCCATCTGAGCCGACTGCGCAAAAGCGGAGGGCACCCTTACAGCTCACCAGACCATTGTCAGGCCTAAGAACAGTTTGGAACCATCAATCAGCCCTACTGAGCACTTATAGAGTAATCTTCCGGTTAATGTTCGGGACTCGAGGCTGAAAACTTACTTGTTTAGTGGAGCATTTTGTTCAAAAATTTTCTCTCCCTTAGAGATGGGGTGAGAAGCTCCGCCTTCAAGGCAAGCTTGGAGTAGACCCACTGCTCCTTCACGTTGAGAGGAGCCAGTTAAGGTGGCTCGGGCATCTGGCAAGAATGCCTCCAGAACCTTCATTCATGTCCGACCGGGAAGTGACTCCAGGGTCGACCTAGCACACGCCAGAGGGATTATATCTCAAGGCTGGTCTGAGAACACCTCAGTTTCCCCCCTGTAAAGCTCAAGGAAGTGACTGGGGAGAGGGACGTCTGGATCTCACTGCTTGGGCTGCTGCTCCCGCGACCAGACCCGGATTTAGTGGAAAATGATGATGATATGGATGCTGCTGCTGCTGCTGCTGATGAGATCTCAGTGTGGAGAGGAGGACCAGTCACTCACTGCGTGAGGCGACAGACAGAAAAAAAGAAAAGACAAGCTAGACAGAAGGCTGCGAAGAAGCTCAAACCGAGACAACCACCCTGGCTGAAGGACCAATCAGAATTTCTAAGGACTGCCACCATGCTTGAATCCAGCCTCAGTGATGATGATGATGATGACGATGATGATGATGATGGTAATGATGATGATAATGGTAATGATGATGATGATGATGATGATGGTAATGAATATGATGATGATGATGATGACCTTATAGCACGTTTTATTCTCAGCCAACCCTCTAACTCAGCATAATTAAAATCAACAACTTCTCACCGCAGTGATTACTTGTGATGTAGAGGACATGAGGGTTGGAATCAAAATCATCAGAGAGGTACAAGCTCTAAAGGAACAGGGTTGGTGACCATGCTCTGCGTCCTATCTGAGCGCTTGCGGGAGTTTGATAGGGGGTTCCTTGCCGCCTATATAGATTTTCACAAGGCGGTCGACTCAGTGGATAGGGAGGCCCTCTGGGACATACTTCATACTTTGTCTACATGAGATCCCGTCGGCTCTGGTCTGGCTGATATCGTCGCTGTATTCTGGGACAGAGAGTGCTGTGAGGTGTGGGGGATCCACCTTTGACTTCTTTTCGGTCGAGACCGGAGTGAGGCAGGGGTGTGTTCTGGCCCCCACTCTCTTCTCTTCAGTACTGCAATGGACTGGATCATGGCGGCGGTATCGGGTGGATCGGCCTGCGGTGTGTCGTTTGGTGAGGTTCGGATTACTGATCCGGACTTTGCTGATGACGCAGTGATCTTCGCGTAAACAGTGGATGTCCTGACGGAGACTCTCTGTTTGTTGGGTGAGGAGGCGGAACCGCTTGGTTTGCGAGTCTCCTGGATCAAAACCAAGATCCAGGCTTTCGGCGACCTCTTGGATGCTGCTGTTGACTCGATCGCTGTGGGTTGTGAAAGAGTAGAGATCGTGGAGTCTTTCACTTACCTTGGCAGCGTGGTCCATCGTTCCACTGATTGCAGTGCCGAGATCAATCGTCGACTTGGTCTAGCCTATGGGGCGATGAACTCGCTGGACAGGACCGTGTGGCGGTCGAGGTATCTGAGCAGGCGGACGAAAGCCCGAGTCTTTCGCTCCCTTGTGCTCCCTGTCTTGCTCTACTCAAGTGAGACATGGATGCTCACGGTTGAGCTTGGACGACGACTGGACTCCTTTGTTACGACTTCCCTTCGCCGCATCTTCGGATACCACTGGTGGGACTTTGTTACCAACCAGAAGGTGCTCGGGGATGCGGGGATGGTAAGAGTCACCTGCTTGATCCGCGACCGTCAGCTGCGCTACTATGGGCACTTGGCGCGTTTCCCGCCTTCGGACCCAGCACACCGGATCCTGTCCGTTCAGGATCCTAGGGACTGGAGCCGATCACGGGGACGACCATGTGCGACATGGTTGTCGCAGCTGAGGGCTGCCCTGTTGGGGGGGTATGGGCCCTGCGCAGGCCTGGTCGATCGCCAGGAGACGGCCGGATGAGTGGAGGTGGCTGGTGGACGCAGCGAAGTGCCGTCCCGGCGCATGCTCTCATACCTGACCTGACCTGACCTGGTGACCACTGGTGTACCTGTTATTCCATTTCTTCAATTCCTGACACATAGATTTACTTCACCAGCTACTTCCTGTAAAATTCCTGTCATCACTAAATATGTACAGAGATGTTGAAGAAAATAAAGCTTGTAAGTAGCAAAGCTCACTGGGGATCCAATAAGTGCATGAGGAAGAGCTGAAATGTTTATCGGCTGGTCAGAAGCAGTAATATTACAGTGAAGGCTTCAAACCAATTATCACTGAGGGTTTACATCACTACTTATAGTGGTGAAGGAAGACATGAAGGTAGGTGGTGTAAGAGAAGAAGATGCACAGGGTAGGGTGAAATGGAGAATGATTCGCTGTGACGACCCCTGAAGGGTTAGGGCAGCTGAAAGGAAAAGAAGAAGAAGAAGAAGAAGAACATCGGTCAACTTGAATTCCTTTCTTAGTAATGATTGTACCATAATCATATTCTTTAAAAAGTGTTTCTGAGTCCAATTAAATATGATGCTGGGCCAGATTTGGCCTGCAGGCCTGGGGCTTGACAGCTGTGTGCTGGAGCAATGAAACTTGCTATGCATTAAATGTTGAAAAATAAACCAGATTTGGTCAAATTAGACCAGACAATGAACTTTTCCGCCAACCGTCATGCATTGCTGGTAAAGTTCTATTGCTTTTGTGAATACAGTATAACATAGGAATGAACCTATCGTAGAGCTGAGCGTCTGGGAAGAAAGTGATTGAGAAACTATTCATATTTTAGTTGGAATGTCAGGTGGGAAGTAAAAGGCACCCAGTTGTACAGTGGTACCTTGACTTAAAAAAAAATTAATCCGTTCCGAGGGCGAGCTCGTAAGTCAAAATGTTCATTAGATAAAACAAAATTTCCCATCGGAAATAATGGAAAACCAATTAATCTGTTCCAACTCCCTCCCAAACTCATATAACCTGCACCAACACCTATATTTGA
>CM045730.1:72310346-72317846 GCA_024760905.1 Plotosus lineatus
CACTGAAAATGAGGTATACCCTGAACAGCTTACTAGTCCTTAACAAGCCCAACACACACACACACACACACACTTTCTCTCTCTCTCTCTCTCTCTCTCTCTCTCTCTCTCTCTCTCTCACACACACACACACACCACCTATTCTCTCTTTCTCTCTCCCTCTCTCTCTCTCACTCTCTCTCTCGCTATCTCTCTCTCTCGCTCTCTCTCTCTCTCACACACACACAGACACACACACACACACCACCTATTCTCTCTTTCTCGCTCCCTCTCCCTCTCGCTCTCTCTCTCTCTCTCTCTCTCTCTCTCTCTCTCTCTCTCTCTCTCTCTCACTCACACACACACACACAGACCCACACACACACTTTCTCTCTCTCTCTCTCTCTCTCTCTCTCTCTCTCTCTCTCTCACACACACACACACACACACACACACGTTCTCTCTCTCTCTCTCTCTCTCTCTCTCTCTCTCTCTCACTCTCACACATACACACACACACACACACACACACACACACACACACACACACATACATACACACACAAAACCAGATTCTCACTCAAACCTGGGATCAGTTTGAAACAGCCAGTCACAGCCATCCCGCAGAAACACGGGGAGAACATGGAAACTCCACACAGGATTGTTCTGCTGAAGGACGATGTTCTGACCACTACACTGCTGTGCCGCCCGTTATCCAAAATACATTCAGAGGAATCAGAAATCAAACAGAGCAGGATGGTGGTGTAGTGTTAAAGCTCATAATAAATGATTATAATTATAAACTGATGGCACGGTGGCGTAGTGATTCACACGTCCGCTTCACAGCGAGAAGGTCCTGGGTTCGATTCCAAGCTCGGGTGTTTCTGTGTGGAGTTTGCATGTTCTCCCCGTGCATGTGTGGGTTTCCTCCGGGTGCTCCGCTTTCCTCCCACGGAGTCCAAAAACATAACACAGTAGGCTAATTGGCTGTTCCAAATTTCCCGTAGGTGTGAGTATGAATGTTTGTGTGAGTGTTGGCACTGTGATGGCCTGGTGGGATGTCCAGGGTGTACCCCACCCTTGCCCACAGTCGGTTGAGATGGGCGCCAACCTCTTCGCCACCCTAATCAGGATTAAGCGGCTCAGAAAATGAATGAATGAATAATTATAAAGTGTGCACGGGATAATATCAATAAAAAAATCTTTAAATTCTAATCTTTACATAGGACATGTTCATGTGAAAGCCTGCTGGGGGAGACATTTCATTATAATTATTGAAAGTTATAAAAATCTGTTTGTGTGATAGAGGAACCTTAATCTCGTTAAAACTCGTTGTCTTGGGAGACTTCAATGCCCATGTAGGCAACGACAGTGTGACCTGGAAGGGTGTGATTGGGAGGTACAGCCTCTCCAGTCTGAACCCGAATAGTGTTTTGTTGTTGGACTTCTGTGCTCGTCACAGTTTGTCTATCATGAACACCATAGAATGCACCCTCCAGATCGGGAATGAGGTCCTGCCCCAAGTGGAGAAGTTTAAGTATCTTGGGGTCTTGTTCACGAGTGAGGAAAGGATGGAGCGGGAGATCGACAGACAGATCGCTGCAGCCTCTGCTGTTGAATGGAGTCTGTACTGGTCTATTGTGGTGAAGAAGGGGCTGATGCCACAAAGCGAAGCTCTCAATTTACCAGTCAATCTAGGTTCCAACCCTCACCGATGGCCACAAGCTTTGGGTAGTGACCGAAAGAACAAGATTGCGGATACAAGTGGCTGAAATGAGCTTCCTTCGTCGGGTGGCGGGGTTCTCCCTCAGAGATAAGGTGAGAAGCTCTACCATCTGTGAAGAGCTCGGAGTAGATCTGCTACTCCTCCGCATTGCGAGGGGCCAGTTGAGGTGGCTCGGGCATTTGGTCAGAATGCCTCCCGGACGCCTCCCTGGTGTGGTGTTTCGGGCATGTCCAACCGGGAAGAGACCCCAGGGTCGACCTAGAACACGCTGGAGGGACTATGTCTCTTGGCTTGTCTGAGACTGCCTCGGTGTCCCCCGGAAGAGTTGGAGGAAGTAGCACGGGAGAGGGACGTCTGGACCTTTTTGCTTAGGTTGCTGCCCCCGCGACCGACCCCGGACTTAGTGGAAGAAGATGAGATGAGATGAGATGAGATGAGATGGAACCTTAATCTCCATTGAGCCCCCTTGGGATTCTCATTGAAACATATGAGGATGGGAGGTGCAAAAATTAGACTGTAGATGTAGATAGTCAGCAGGGGCACTAGTCCTGTGGTGGTCTCACCTTCTTCTGCGTCTGGAATACGGAAATGGAAATCTTTACTGCTGCATGATCCTTCACTGAAAGTGTTTTCATAGATTCATCAGTGTCTTGATGTTAATTAAATTTGAAAATGAAGACGATAACAGAGCTGACTGTGGGTTTCTTTCAGGCACCATGTTGGGAACCTTTGGATTACAGGAGCTTCATCATAGGCCTGAACCTGAAGGACACCGTCACACAATCTGGGACTGATTTATATTGTACTATATATACTGTTTATATTTTCTTTTTGTAGACGCATCTGATGCTGTTAGTCATCTTCATTCACTGCTTAATGTTTCCATGGAAATTTCTGACATTTCAGCTGTTTGTTTGTGTGAATAATGATTCGTGCGCTTGACTCTGTGTGGACGAGACAGAGTGATGGAAATTATCAGGAGGAGAAATAAACAATTGCGAGTAATATTTATATAAAACAGGACAATAAATCAGAGTAAATTTTCAACTGAAAACAAAAGCAGTGAGTCATTAGAGATTCAAAAGATTCAAAAGATTCAAAAGAGTCGACTTTGAGTTCAACTGATTCACACAGTACGAATCACTGAAAAAGATGAAATTATAATCAAGAGTAATGATAATATTCAAATTTATCTAAGTGACCTCTGACCTCACTGCTTAGGCTGCTGCTCTTAAGACACGACCCTGGATTAAGCAAGATGATGATAATTATGACCTCTGACCTTTAAATTCCAAGCCTTGACCTCTGAGACAGTGGAAATTGAATGGGAGGAGCCATGGTAGTCTTTTGTTCGATTGGTAACGAAAGCATCTGCTAACAGTAGGTGGGCATTGTAAAAAACACTCATCATTCATTCATCAAACTACGAATCCTGCTACGGTCACAGGGAGGCTGGCACCTATCTCAGCCACCTCTGGACAGATTTAATAATAAGTCTGGTTGTTTTCATCATCATTGCCGAGCTTCGCACATGCCCACGGTTCAGAAGAGCCAATCAGCATCACGTCAGTAATGTGGAAGGCTGACCGGGTTTCCTGTACTGGGACAGAACACGGAACACCAACCACGCTCCGGGTTCCTGGGCTTCACTCGGGAACTCCGCCAAAATGAGTTGTGTTTTTGCAGTTGAAAATGAAGTGAAACAAAAACTGAGAAATAAACATCACCAGATGTTGGAATCGTCTCTGTGATGTTCTGCCAGAACTTTAACGCAGCCAGTTCCACTTCCTGTTCCAGAGGCTTATCGTTTCCTGTCCTGGTAAAGGAAACTCGGGTCAGTTTAGTGACAGGCCTGAACGATGATAAACTTTCTGTTCCCGAAAATAGATATATATTAAAATAAAAAATAAATAATTATATACCTGCATCTGGGACAATTTCAGTTTCAGGGGTTCAGGGTGGGGTTCAGTGTGGGACGCTTTGGTCAGTTTCCAAATCACTTTAATTCTACTGCTCTCTCTCTCTCTCTCTCTCTCTCTCTCCCCCCCCTCTCTCCTTCTCTCTCTCTCTCTCTCTCTCTCTCTCTCTCTCTCTCTGCCCCCCATCTCTCAAAACTGTTGGTTGTTTCTTGTGGTTGAGTTATTTATTTATTTGTTTACTTTTTATTTTTCTATTTATTATTTTTTATGTGTGTAGTGGGTTTATTTTCTACATTACTTCATTTAATGTACCCTTTCTGTTTATGCTTTAATAACTCGTGTTTGCTTTTTTTTTGTGTTAAAATAAATTACCTTTTAAAATTTCTCTCTCTCTCTCTCTCTCTTTCTCTCTCTCTCTTTCTCTCTCTCTCTCTCTCTCTCTCTCTCTCTCTCTCTCTCTCTCTCCCCCTCCCCTCCCTCTCTGTCCTGGTCCATGTGTGTACATGACTGATTACTGTGAAATCAGTATTACTGATACTATACTGCGATTCAGGTGCTAACAATCATGTGACCTGCTTAGGTGAAGTGCGGAGGCTGATGAAAGTGGCGATTGGCGTCCTGTACTCTGCGTGAGATTTAATATAAACACACCAAAATATTTTTATTTATTAAACACCTACACGGCCAAGCCGTCACTATAGAAACGATAAGGTACCCAAAGGAGTGCAGTCATATAAACCTGCAGCACTCAAGAGCTGCTGTTAGAAAATACTAGTAAACTGTTAAATATATAATAAATAAATAAATAATAAACGGGTTCTTCCTTCTGGATTTAGTCGTGCTGTGAATAAAAACACTGAATTCAGGACAGGTTGTGACTCGCGTGGTACTGATTTCCATCCAGCAAGAACCTTCAGGAACAGGAAAAACTGCCCTCATACCATGAGGAGAGAGAGAGAGAGAGAGAGAGAGAGAGAGAGAGAGAGCATGCATGTGTACATGCATAATGTGTGTGTGTGTGTGTGTGTGTGTGTGTGTGTGTCTGTGTGTGTGTGTGTGTGTGTGATTGAGAGTGTACTAGTGTGTGTTTGTGTGTGTTACTGTTTGTGAGTTGTCATTGTGTGTGTGTTTGTGATTGTGTGTGCATGTGTTTGTGTGTGTCACTGTTTGTGTGTTGATGTGTGTGTGATGGTGTGTATGTGTGTGTGTCACTGTGTGTGAGTTGACATTGTCTGTGTGTGTGTTTGTGCGTTTGTGATTGTGTTTCTGTGTGTGTGTTTGTGTGATTGTGTCTCTTTGTGTGTGTGTGATTATGTGTGTGTTTGTGTGTGATGATTGTGTGTGTATGTGTGTGTGTCACTGTTTGTGTGTGTGTGTGTGTGTTTGTGATTGTGTTTCTGTGTGTGTGTACGTGTGTGTGTTTGTGTGATTGAGTCTGTGTGTATGTGATTATGTGTGTGTTTGTGTGCGTGTGATTGTGTGTTTGTGTGTATCTGTGATTGTCTGTGTTTGTGTGTATGTGTGTATGTGTGTGTGTGTGTGTGTGTGTGTGTGTGTGTGTGTGAATGTGTGTGTTTGCGTGTGTGTGATTGTGTGTGTGTGTGTATGTGTGTGTGTTTCTATCTGTGATTGTCAGTGTGTTTGTGTGTATATGTGTGTGTGTTTGTGTGTGAGATTGTGTGTTTGTGTGTATGTGTGTCTTTATCTGTGATTGTCAGTGTGTTTGTGTGTATATGTGTGTGTGTGTGATTGTGTATGTTTGTATCAGAAAAAACAAGTTGATATATTGTATCTTTTTTCAGAGATGAAAATGTTGAGGTTATCTTTGGGCGTAACGAGGATGGATAGGATCAGGAATGAGCACATCAGAGGGACAGCACATGTAAGAGGTTTTGGAGACAAAGTCAGAGAGGCTAGATTGAGATGGTTTGGACATGTACAGAGGAGGGATAGTGAGTATATTGGTAGTAGGATGCTGAGGCTGGAACTACCAGGCAGAAGGCCTAGAGGAAGACCAAAGAGACGATTCATGGATGTGGTGAAGGAGGACCTGAAGGTCGTTGGTGTAAGAGAAGAAGATGCAAAGGATATGGTGAGATGGAGGCAGATGATTCGCTGTGGCGACCCCTGAAGGGAACAGCCGAAAGGACAAGAAGAAGTATCTTTTTCATTTTTCTCTTTTTTTACTCTCTTCTCATTTGTTTAGTTTGCCAAAAACAAACATTCATCCTTCTGTTATTTTTCTGTCATTCAAATCTTGACAGCTTCACACAGATTTTCACTAAACTTGGTGGGGACACCACACTATGCTCAGACCAGTCAAGTCTCAGAGGAGAATTGCTTTTGGATTGTTGAGGTCAAAGGTCAAGGTCAACAGGTTTTGGAGATAAAGTGCTTCTACCTTCAAAACAAGTGGATGGAAAAAAACAAGCTGTGGCTCACTGTCGTCACCGTTATGCTGCTAGCTGGTGGGAAACCAAGTATTTAGCACTAGCATGCTAACCGCTAATGCTGTACAACCAGCACTTTTATTCTTTCAAAATGCATCAACATTCAAAAAAAAGAGATTCACTATTAAAATTATATATATATATATATATCTTCTTCTTTTCCTTTCGGCTTTTCCCTTCAGGGGTCGCCACAGCGAATCATCTGCCTCCATCTCACCCTATCCTTTGCATCTTCTTCTCTTACACCAACGACCTTCATGTCCTCCTTCACCACATCCATGAATCATCTCTTTGGTCTTCCTCTAGGCCTTCTGCCTGGTAGTTCCAACCTCAGCATCCTATTACCAACATAATTAAAATTATATATATATATATATATATATATATATATATATATATATATATATATATATAGTCGAAGAAGGAGAGGCGGGAGGCGTGTCCGTAGGCAGAGAGAGAAAAAATGTGTGAGCCTAGGACTGAGGGTCGGGACTTTGAATGTTGGAACTATGCAAGGAAAAGATAGGGAGCTGGCTGACATGATGCAGAGGAGGAAGGTGGACATACTGTGTGTTCAGGAGACAAGGTGGAAAGGTAGAAAGGCTAGAAGCTTAGGAGCAGGGTTTAAACTGTTTTATCATGGTGTGGATGGGAAGAGAAATGGAGTAGGAGTCATCTTGAAGGAGGGGTTTGTCAGGAATGTTCTAGACGTGAAAAGAGTGTCAGACAGAGTGATGAGTCTCAAGTTAGAAATTGAAGGCGTGATGGTCAATGTTGTTAGTGCTTATGCCCCACAGGCAGGATGTAAGCTAGAAGAGAAGGAGAGATTCTGGAGTGAGTTAGATGAAGTGATGCAGAGTACCCCCAGAGGTGAAAGAGTGGTCATTGGAGCAGACTTCAATGGACATGTTGGTGCAGGCAACAGAGGGGACAAGGAAGTGATGGGCAGGTTTGGTATCCAGGACAGGAACACAGAAGGACAGATGTTGGTCGATTTTGCAAAAAGGATGGAAATGGCTGTGGTGAATACTTTCTTCAAGAAGAAACAGAAGCATAGGGTGACTTATGAAAGCGGAGGTAAGAGCACACAGGTAGACTACATCTTGTGCAGGCGATGTAATTTGAAGGAAGTCAGTGACTGCAAAGTAGTAGTTGGTGAGAGTGTTGCCAAACAGCATAGGATGGTGGTGTGCAGGATGACACTGATGGTGAGAAAAGTGAAAAAGGCAAAGGCAGAGCAGAAGACAAAGTGGTGGAAGCTGAAAAAGGAAGAGTGTCGTGTTGTCTTCAAGGAGGAGTTGAAACAGGCTTTGGGTAGTCAGGAAGTGCTTCCAGAGGACTGGACAACCACAGCCAATGTGATCAGGGAGACCGGTAGGAGAGTACTTGGTGTGTCCTCTGGAAGGAAAGTAGATAAGGAAACTTG
>CM045730.1:72322846-72327846 GCA_024760905.1 Plotosus lineatus
CTCTGTGTCCCACTTCTTCTTAGCTAACCTCTTCTTTTGTACACACTCCTGCACTTCCTCATTCCACCACCAAGTTTCCTTATCTACTTTCCTTCCAGAGGACACCCCAAGTACTCTCCTATCATTCTCCCTGATCACATTGGCTGTGGTTGTCCAGTCATCTGGAAGCACTTCCTGACCACCCAAAACCTGTTTCAACTCCTCCTTGAAGACAACACGACACTCTTCCGTTTTCATCTTCCACCACTTTGTCTTCTGCTCTGCCTTTGCCTTTTTCACTTTCCTCACCATCAGCGTCATCCTGCACACCACCATCCTATGTTGTTTGGCAACACTCTCACCTGCTACTTCTTTGCAGTCACTGACTTCCTTCAAATGACATCGCCTACACAAGATGTAGTCTACCTGTGTGCTCCTACCTCCACTTTCATAAGTCATCCTATGCTCCTGTTTCTTCTTGAAGAAAGTATTCACCATAGCCATTTTTATCCTTTTTGCAAAATCGATCAACATCTGTCCTTCTGTGTTCCTCGTCCCCCTCTGTTGCCTGCACCAACATGTCCATTGAAGTCTGCACCAATGACCACTCTTTCACCTCTGGGGGTACTCTGCATCACTTCATCTAACTCCCTCCAGAATCTCTCCTTCTCTTCTCACTCACATCCTGTCTGTGGGGCATAAGCACTAACAACATTGACCATCACGCCTTCAATTTCTAACTTGAGACTCATCACTCTGTCTGACACTCTTTTCACTTCTAGAACATTCCTGACAAACTCCTCCTTCAAGATGACTCCGACTCCATTTCTCTTCCCATCCACACCGTGATAAAACAGCTTAAACCCTGCTCCTAAGCTTCTAGCCTTGCTACCTTTCCACCTGGTCTCCTGAACACACAGTATGTCCACCTTCCTCCTCCGCATCATGTCAGCCAGCTCTCTACCTTTTCCTTGCATAGTTCCAACATTCAAAGTCCCTACTCTCAGTCTTAGACTCGTGCCTTTCCTCTTCCCTCTCTGCCTACGGACACGCCTCCCGCCTCTCCTTCTTCGACGTCTTCAACCAACAGTAGTCCAATTTCCATCAGCACCCTGTTGGTTGACAGCACTGATGGCGGTTGTTGTTAACCCGGGCCTCGACCGATCCGGTATGAATTTTGTTTTGACCATTTGCATTTTTAATGTGGCAGAAGTTTTAAGCCGGATGGCGTTCCTGTCGCAACCCTCTGCATATATCCGGGCTTGGGACCGGCATAAGGGGGAGAGACACTGGTTATTGCCCCCCCGCCTCATGGCTGAATTGTGTGTGTATATATATATATATATATATATATAGAGAGAGAGAGAGAGCCATACTATAATTAAGGGGTGGAGCGGTACTGCAGTCATTAGCACGTCCGCCTCACAGCAAGAAGGTCCTTCGTGTGCCTCCCAGGCTTGAGATGTTCTGTTCTTTTCTTTTTTGATTTTTTTCTCCATTTTCTCCCTAATTTATTCATATCGAAATCCCACCCATCAGGTATTACCTTCCCTGGGCAGTGGTGGTCTCGTGGTATAGGGCGCTGGATCGCTGATCCAAAGGTTTGGGGTTCGAGTCCCACTCTCCACAGGGTTGTCACTGTCCCCCCCAGTGCAGCTAACTGGGTTATCAAAGGCGGGCCATGTCTCTCACTGTCTATGATGAGAGGCATGTAAAAGAACCATTGCTGACTTTCGTAAAGAGTAAGCTGCAAAGTCGTCAGTGTGTTTCTGTCCCTTGCTAAAAGGGTTGTGACAGGAAGGGCATCCGACGTAAAAACCTCTGCCAAATCAAACGTGCGAATCAGATGATTCGATGTGGCGACTCCCGAGTAAAAGGGAAAAAGCCGAAAGGAAGACAGACAGACAGGTATTACCTTCCCTATCACATGAGCACCACCGACCAGAGAGGGGTGAAAACATAGACATGCCCCCCTCCATGACATGCACCGTGAACCACCTGCCTCATTTCGAACTGCCGCACGTGCGTATTTGGGTGCAGTTCTACCACACTCAGTGGGAAAGTGCTGTCTGCCCCATCGTACGAATGAGATTTCAGGCACCCGTGATTGGCCGATGATCATTGTGAGGGACAGGGAGGTGAGCATATGCCATCCCTCCCAAGCGAGGTCTGCCAATCAGCTCTCACGGTCTCCTGAACAGGTGTAGCATCAAACCGGCTTCGAACTTGCAATCTCCGGTTTAATAGTCGCACACCACACTGATGCACCACTCAGGAGCCACACGAGGCGTTTGTGTGGGCAGTTCTCATGCTCTCCTGTGGCCTGCGTGGGCTTCCTCCGGGAAACCTGCTTTCCTCCTGAAGTCCGTCCAGACAGATTGAACCCAGGTTTGAGTGCAACTGTGCACAGTCATGTGTGTAGGTTCTGTGATGAATAACGATCCGGAAACAAAGAAGAACTGTATGCATTTTGAATCTCTTCTCGTTATTTTTATTCTTGTTCCTCTCTTCTTCTCCTTTATTTAATCGAATTCAGGTGAATTAATTTCAGATTTTATTAGAAGAAATGAAAAGCACTCCGTGTTCTCTAGTTTTATTCGAGCTGGAAAACAGAAAATAAATCAGAATGAGTTCCGAACTCCTTGAAGCCAGAAGTGAAGTGAAGTGTCCCACGCTGTCCCTTTATTCCGACTTCACCTCTGCAATTGACAGATTCAGAATAAAAGAGTCACGCGTGAGTCGCTGTTCCAGATGACGCACACCATCAGCTATTTATCGACGCGCTCATGCAAGTCAAACGGTTTCATAAGAGCGATGATGTGTTTTTCTGATGAAATGACCAGAGTTTGTTTTCAGGATTGTTTGTGAGGACGATAAAAATCTCTTTGTTTCTTTTATTCCCAGAACAATGAGAGATTTCTGCACGGGTTCTCCCGAACCTTATGGGCTCAATGGTGTAATGCTTAGGGTTCTGAGCTGATACTCAGGAGGTTGTCAGTTTGGATCCCTGTCAGATCCCACTTAATCCTATTAGGGTTACGGGAAGCCTGGAGACTACTGCAACCAACTCTGAAGGAAGGCGGAGCACACTTGGAACAGCTTGCCAGATTATTGCAGTATCAAAACACACACACACACACACACACACACACACACACACAACACACACACACAATACACACACACGCACACACAACACACACACACGCACACACACACACACACACACACACACACACGCGCACACACACACGCACACACACATACACGCAAACACACACACACACACACGCACACACATACACGAAAACACACACACACACGCACACACGCACACACACACACACACACACACACACACACACACACACGCACACACACACACACACACACACACACACACACACACACAGGCACACACACTCACACACACACACACACACACACACACACACACACACACACACACAGACACACACATGTTCATTCATTTTTTGAACCGCTTACGCCTAATTAGCATCGCAGAAAGGCTGGCACCCATCTCAGCCAACTCCGGGCGAGGGCAGAGTACACCCTGGACAACTCGCCAGGCCATTGCTGGCCAGAAACATGCTGAGGGCTTTGCAGGTCCTCTTTACCAAAGTCAGCACTGGTTATTTTACATGCACCTCCACCACAGACTATGAGAGACATGGTCACCTTTGATAACCCAGTTAGCTGCACAGCCCGGTTATGTTGGGCTTGGTCCACCAACCTTGAGATTAGTAATCCAGCACCTTATCACTGCCTTCGCACGCAAACACACACACAAAACCATTCACACCTAAACCTACGGTCAGTTTCAAACAGCCAATAAGCCTACAGTGCCCGTCTTTGGACAGTGGGAGGAAACTACAGCACCTGGAGGAAACCCCAACAAGCACAGGGAGAGCTGCACACTCCACACACAAACACAGAGCTCGGGACTTGAACCCAGGACCTTCTTTCTGTAAAGTGAACATGCTAACCACTGCACCACGGCTTCGCCCCTGGGCCCTCGGTGTAAACCCCCAGTTCTTGGTGTCACAGGGTTTTAGATGAGTTCTGGTAAAACCACAGCTGGTTATTTGTTACTTTTTCACCCAACATTTCCCGAGTCGCCATATTTAAAAGATTCCATCTCGATACGGTCAGTGTTTGTTTTAATTCCTTCCACAGCTCTGTTTTTCCTTTAAAGGAACTTCTGGAGTCCGTTCAACCCCAAAAGAAAAGCTGGTGGTGACTACACAGGAAATCAGTTTTTATTATTGGCACGGTGACTCATATTTTTATTCTTATGCTGATTTGATTACAAATACTTTCATCCTGGATTCTTGTCAACATATTGATCATAAAAAATGCTTCAGTTTTCTGTAATTAAATCTGTATAAGTCATAAAATCCAAAAATAGATTAAATCTACAGTTTGAACGATGTTAGAATTGAAATATTTATGTGTGTATATATATATATATATATATATACATATATATATATATATATATATATATATATATATATATATATATCTTCTTCTTTTCCTTTCGGCTTTTCCCTTCAGGGGTCGCCACAGCGAATCATCTGCCTCCATCTCACCCTGTCCTCTGCATCTTCTTCTCTTACACCAACGACCTTCATGTCCTCCTTCACCACATCCATGAATCTTCTCTTTGGTCTTCCTCTAGGCCTTTTGCCTGGTAGTTCCAACCTCAGCATCCTATTACCAATATACTCACTATCCCTCCTCTGTACATGTCCAAACCATCTCAATCTAGCCTCTCTGACTTTGTCTCCAAAACGTCTTACATGTGCAGTCCCTCTGACGTGCTCATTCCTGATCCTATCCATCCTCATTACTCCCAAAGAGAACCTCAACATTTTCATCTCTGCTACCTCCAGCTCTGCCTCCTGTCTTTTCCCCAGGGCCACTGTTTCTAAACCATACAACATCGCTGGCCTCATCACAGTCTTGTACACTTTTCCTTTCATTCTTGCCAATACCTT
>CM045730.1:72332846-72392846 GCA_024760905.1 Plotosus lineatus
ACAGCCTACTGTGCATGTGTTTGGACTGGGGGAGGAAACCGGAGAACCCGGAAGAAACCCACGCAAGCACGGGGAGATCAGGCATCTCCCAACAGAAGCACGCGAGGTGGGAATCGAACCCAGGACCTTCTTGCTGTGAGGCGGACGTGCGAACCTCTGTTCCACCGTGACTCCTAAATTCTATATATGAAATAAAAACATATGTTGCTTTGGGTTAGGGCTTCTGCCAAATGTGATAAAAGTAAATGTGACTCACGAGTGTGTTGCGTGGTGGTGTCGTGGGTCGCATCCTGCATTAAAGCAAGAAGGTCCTGGGTTCTAGTCCCAGCCCAATGAGGACATATCAGTGTGGAGTTTGTTATTCATCCTGTTGCAATTAATTTTCATCATGAAATAGAACTATTCTCAATTATCCGCCGTGTTCCCTGAGCGCTCTCAATATATATATATATATATTCACCTCACAGCGGGTGCCAGGGTGCCAGGGTGTCCTCCTGGTACTCCGGTTTCCTTCCACATGCCAAAAACATGCACAGTAAGCTCACGGGCTGTTCAAGTGCATGTGAATGGTTGTGAGTGTTGGCCCTGCAAAGGTCATGTTGATCTGTTCAGGGTGTACCCCAGAGTCAGCTGTGATGGGCTCCAGCCCGCCCGTGACCCTAATAAGATTAAGTGCCTTAGTAAATGAATGAATTTTGAACAAAGTTCACCAATATTGATGGAAATCTGAGTGAGATCCCACCTTCAAGACTTGATATTATTCCTATGAACTTTGACCCCTGCTATTTTATTCTATAAACACATAGGCACTGCAGGGACTGATCCACGAGCAGCAGCAGGTTGTGGGATGTAATATAAACATCTGTAAACCTCTGTGCTGTGTCTGTTTCCACTCTGCTACTTTGTTATGAACTTATCCTCGTCATCCTCAGTACGAGCTCAGAGCCACTTTGCGGTAAACAAGTTGTTGAAGAGAGACACGCCGAAGTTCTGACGTGAGGAGAGGAATCTCCGAGCGCCGTGCTTCAGGTTCTCCATTTAACTGATTCCGTGAGTCTTCCTCCAATCAGAGCTCTGCAGGAACAGGTAGGACACACCAGACTCGCGCGGAAGCCACAGTCCGCCATAACAACACATGCTTTCCTCGTTGCCGTGTGAAAAGTGCCAGCGGGTCGGCATGCAGAGCACATCAGCGCCGGGTCCGAGCCCTTACCCTCCCGCTCGGGACACAAAAGCTGCCTTTGAGGCCGAATGAGTGTGTCTTTGTGCTCGGCACGTCCCTCTCGTCACGCTGCGGGAGGAAATGCTGTTTCGAGCCAGCGTGCAGACTGCACCGCACCCTTCTCTCAAACTTACAATTACCGCGTGCACAGAGAGGCCCGTCTGGTGTGGAAAGCTGGCAGGTGGTGCCGTGTGCTGCGGAATCAAAGTGATGTGAGCGAGAATCAAAAACCCTGCAGGATCAAAACAACCAGCCGTGTTTCAACTCATTAAAAATAACTCTGTTTTCATTCTCAGAAGGTTTTATTAAGGAGGGCGGGGCCTGAGCACGCCCGGATTAGGATCAGCAGGGCTGCACAGTGCATAAGAGTTTAAATACTTCCTGACAGCTTTCTGGAAAAATATCATCACAACACCAGCTCACAGATCACACATCAACTTTATTTATTTATTTGTTTATTTATTTATTTATTTACCAAAGCATTTAATCAACTAGGGTTGTGAAGAGGCCGGAGCCTGTTTTCACCAACTTTGGCAAATACAGAGTACACTCTAAACAGCTCGCCAGTCCGTGGTAGGGATGAACAGGGACTCGAACCTAGAACCTTCCCATTGTGAGGTGGACCTGATAACCAATACATCACCATATGTAATTAATTTATTCATTTTCTGAACCGTTTAATCCGAATTAGGGTCGCAGCACATCTCCGCCGACTTTGGGCGAGGGCAAGGGTACCCTGGACAGCTGGCTAGGCCGCCACAGGGTGTTATGGAGATATTCCGGATCAAATTCAGGCTCTAGAAATTTTTAAAAAGATTCTTTAACATAGTGAGAGAGTGGAGGGTTTTTGGAAATGTACTACAGCAGAACCAGCAGTGGACCCTGTGCACCTTCTTTCGGTTATTTTTATCTCAACTTGGCGGAGGTTTGCAATCCGAGTGCTCTCAGTTATCGAGCTAATTTGATGAAGAGATTTCAGGTTTAATTCAAGGCCCCTTAAAATGTACACATGAACAAGCGCTGTGTGCAAGAGTTCTGTACAAACACACTGTCAGTTGTATATAAAAGTTGTGTGCAGTTCTTGTGGTGAATGGACAGAACGCTGCTTGTTCCAGATCATTCCGCGGTGTGTTTTCCGTCTTGTTTGCTTCCTGTACACTGAGAGGTTTCTGTTCCGTTTCCCTTAATATATTCATGCAAACATTTTCCCAGCAAGAAACTTTCATGTGCTTGATGAGTATTCTGGATTATGATTGGTCAGAGAACACTGGGCTCTGGATTGCGATTGGTCAGAGAGAACTGGGTTCTGGATTATGATTGGTTAGAGAGCACTGGGTTCTGGATTGTGATCGGTCAGAGAACACTGGGTTCTGGAATGTGATTGGTCAGAGCGCATTGAATAGTTTCATTATAATGAAACATAACTTTGTGCATACATTTTTAGAAACTATAAGGATGAACTGAGGAAATGTTAATAAATTCCTGGACACGCAGAATTCAATTGTTTTTCCTGTTAAATTTGATTTTAAATACAATCTTTATTAAATTCAGGTAAAATAAATTAAAGGCTGAGAGAACTCTTCTTCTTCTTCTTCTTCTTTTCCTTTCGGCTTTTCCCTTCAGGGATCGCCACAGCGAAACATCTGCCTCCATCTCACCCAATCCTTTGCATCTTTTTCTCTTACACCAACTGCCTTCATGTCGTCCTTCACCACGTCCATGAATCGTCTCTTTGGTCTTCCTCTAGACCTTCTGCCTGGAAGTTCCAACCTCAGCATCCTATTACCAATATACTCACTATCCCTCCTCTGTACATGTCCAAACCATCTCAGTCTAGCCTCTCTGACTTTGTCTCGAAAAATGTCTTACATGTGCTGTCCCTCTGATGTGCTCATTCCTGATCCTATCCATCCTCGTTACTCCCAAAGAGAACCTCAACATTTTCATCTCTGATACCTCCAGCTCTGCCTCCTGTCTTTTCCCCAGGGACACTGTTTCTAAACCATACAACATCGCTGGCCTCAACACCATTTTGTACACTTTTCCTTTCATTCTTGCCGATACCTTCCTATCACACATCACACCGGACACTTTTCTCCAAACATTCCAACCAGCCTGCACATTCTTCTTCACTTCTTCTCCACACTCTCCATTGCTCTGGATTGTTGAGCCGAGGTACTTAAAATCCTCCACCTTCCTTATCTCTGCTCCCTGTAACCTCACCGTTCCTCTTGGGTCCTTGGCATTCATACACATGTATTCTGTCTTACTGAGGCTAACCTTCATTCCCCTCCTTTCCAGGGCATCCCTCCACCTGTCTAGATTTTCCTCCACTTGTTCTCTGCACTCACTACAGATCACAATGTCATCTGCAAACATCATAGTCCATAAAGATTCTTGTCTAACCTCGTCTGTCAGCCTGTCCATCATCATAGAAAACAAGAAGGGGCTCAGAGCTGACCCTTGATGCAGTCCCACCTCCACCTTGAACTCTTTTGTCACACCGACAGCACACCTCACCACTGTCTTACATCTCTCATACATGTCCTGCACCACTCTAACATACTTCTCTGCCATTCCAGACTTTCTCATGCAATACCACAGTTCCTCTCTCAGCACCCTGTCATATGCTTTCTCCAGATCCACAAAGGCACAATGCAGCTCCTTCTGACTTTCTCTGTACTTCTCTATTAAAATCCTCAAAGCAAACACTGCATCTGTGGTGCTCTTTCTTGGCATGAAACCAAACTGTTGTTCACAAATGCTGACCTCTGCCCTTAGTCTAGCTTCCACTATTCTTTCCCATAACTTCATCGTGTGGCTCATCAACTTTATCCCTCTGTAGTTGCCACAACTCTGCACGTCTCCCTTGTTCTTAAAAATGGGTACCAGCACACTTCTCCTCCATTCCTCTGGCATCCTCTCACTCTCTAAGACCTTGTTGAATGTTCTTGTCAGGAAATCTACTGCTACCTCTCCTTGACACTTCCATACCTCCACCGGTATGTCATCAGGGCCAACTGCCTTTCCATTCTTCATCCTCTTCAATGCCCTCCTCACTTCACCCTTACTAATCTTTGCTACTTTCTGGTCCTCAACAGTCACTTCTTCTACTCTTTTTCTCTCTCTCATTTTCCTCATTCATTAGCTCTTCAAAGTACTCTTTCCATCTTCCCAGCACACTTCTGTCATCAGTCAATGCATTTCCCTCTCTGTCCTTAATCAATCTAACTTGCTGCACGTCCTTTCCATCTCTATTTCTCTGCTGTGCCAACCTGTATAAATCATTTTCTCCCTCTTTACTTTTCAACCGAGAATACAAGTCATCATACCCCCTCTGTTTGGCTTTTGACACCGCTACCTTCACCTTACGCTGTGTCTCCCTGTACTCCTGTTTACTCTCTTCGGTCCTCTCTATGTCCCACTTCTTCTTAGCTAACCTCTTCTTTTGTACACACTCCTGCACTTCCTCATTCCACCACCAAGTCTCCTTATCTCCTCTCCTTCCAGAGGACACACCAAGTGTTCTCCTACCTGTCTCTGATCACATTAGCTGTAGTTGTCCACTCATCTGGAAGCACTTCCTGACCACCCAAAGCCTGTTTCAACTCCTCCTTGAAGACAACACAGCACTCCTCCTTTTTCAGCTTCCACCACTTTGTCTTCTACTCTGCCTTATTAAAGGCTGAGAGATGCATGAATAAATTATTCATATGGAACATTTGTGCTGTAAATTGAGTTAAAGTGTGAAGAGAAGAGATTGACATGATGTATAAAATATAAATAAATATAAACATACATAAGGTAAAGCAATAGAATAAGAATGAAAGAGAGAGTGATTTCCTTTCGGTTTTCCCATTTATAATTGAATAAGAATAACGTGTTAATTAAAGTATAATTACTACACGATATGGCGAGTTTTGGGCAATCGGGACCTCTGGCGGACACAAATGGTATTGCAGGGTGTAGATCCGAACAGTTGGTTCATTATTAAACAAAATAAATCTTCATCTTATGAACCAGTGTTTATTAGTGTTTGGATTTATTCTTTGTTACTTCTTTGTTTGTATCAGCTGCTGAGTATGAAAGTGTAGCAGAGAGAGAAGAGGGGGAGTTACAGACAGAGGGACAGGAAGAGAAAGGAAGAGAAAGACAAATGGGGAGGAAGAGAGGGATAAAGGGGAGACATAGAGAGGGGGAGAGGGAGGGAGAGAGAAAGAGAGAGAGAGAGAGAGGGGGGGATGGAGGGAGGGAAGGAGGGAGGGTGAGAGAGAGAGACAGAGAGAGAGAGAGCGAGGGAGAGAGAGAGAAAGAGAGAGGGGAGAGAGAGAGAGGGGGAGGGAGTGAGAGAGAGAGAGACAGAGAGAAAGAGAGGGAGGGAGGGAGGGAGGGAGGGAGAGAGAGAGAGAGAGAGAGAGCGAAAGAGTGAGGGGGGGAGAGGGGGGAGAGAGAGAGAGAGAGAGAGAAGGTAAGAAAAAGAGTGAGATAGACATGACTGGGCTTTGATAAGCATGGACGTACTTTCATTCATTCATCTCTTTGTGTGTTTCTTTCTCACCAGAACACTTCCAGGCCGCTGCTCTTTCTCCTTCAGCGCGTATTTTCTTCCTCTTCCACTGATTATGAGAAAGGTGAGTCTGAGGATGAGGGAGGATCGACTCTGGATACTGAAAGTGATGAAAGAGTCAAAGAGTGAACTAAGCTTGACTTTCAAAACAAATCTTCTCCGGGGAAGGTGTGTGTGTGTGTGTGTGTGTGTGTGTGTGTGTGTGTGTGTGTGTGTGTGTGTGTGTGTGTGTGTGTGTGTGTGTGTGTGTGTGTGTGTGAATGTCGGTGGGTGAGTGAGTGTTCGTAAAGGAGATAGACATGCAGTGTGCATGGTCTGGAGGTGTAGAGGAGATAGAAGTGTTGTATATATGATGTGAAGCTGAAGAGAAAATAGAAATGTATTAAATATGATCTTGAACTGTAGAAGAGATAGAAGTGTAGTGTATATGGTTTGGAGGTGGAGAGGAGATAGAAGTGTAGTGTATATGGTTTAGAATTGTAAAGGAGATAGA
This sequence comes from Plotosus lineatus, assembly GCA_024760905.1. Classification (NCBI taxonomy): domain Eukaryota; kingdom Metazoa; phylum Chordata; class Actinopteri; order Siluriformes; family Plotosidae; genus Plotosus; species Plotosus lineatus. The sequence goes on from CM045730.1 coordinate 72,339,129, forward strand.
AGTGTAGTGTATATGGTTGGAGGTGAAGAGGAGATAGAAGTGTAGTGTATATGGTTTGGAGGTGGAGAGGAGATAGAAGTGTAGTGTATATGGTTTAGAATTGTAAAGGAGATAGAAGTGTAGTGTATATGGTTGGAGGTGAAGAGGAGATAGAAGTGTAGTGTATATGGTTTGGAGGTGGAGAGGAGATAGAAGTGTAGTGTATATGGTTTAGAATTGTAGAGGAGATAGAAGTGTAGTGTATATGGTTGGAGGTGAAGAGGAGATAGAAGTGTAGTGTATTTGGTTTGGAGGTGTAGAGGGGATAGAAGTGTAGTGTATATGGTTTGGAGGTGGAGAGGAGATAGAAGTGTAGTGTATATGGTTTAGAATTGTAAAGGAGATAGAAGTGTAGTGTATATGGTTGGAGGTGAAGAGGAGATAGAAGTGTAGTGTATATGGTTTGGAGGTGGAGAGGAGATAGAAGTGTAGTGTATATGGTTTAGAATTGTAGAGGAGATAGAAGTGTAGTGTATATGGTTTGGAGGTGTAGAGGAGATAGAAGTGTAGTGTATATGGTTTGGAGGTGTAGAGGAGATAGAAGTGTAGTGTATTTGGTTTGGAGGTGAAGAGGAGATAGAAGTGTAGTGTATATGGTTTGGAGGTGTAGAGGAGATAGAAGTGTAGTGTATTTGGTTTGGAGGTGTAGAGGGATAGAAGTGTAGTGTATATGGTTTGGAGGTGTAGAGGGATAGAAGTGTAGTGTATATGGTTTGGAGGTGGAGAGGAGATAGAAGTGTAGTGTATATGGTTTAGAATTGTAGAGGAGATAGAAGTGTAGTGTATATGGTTGGAGGTGAAGAGGAGATAGAAGTGTAGTGTATTTGGTTTGGAGGTGTAGAGGGGATAGAAGTGTAGTGTATATGGTTTGGAGGTGTAGAGGAGATAGAAGTGTAGTGTATATGGTTTGGAGGTGTAGAGGAGATAGAAGTGTAGTGTATTTGGTTTGGAGGTGTAGAGGAGATAGAAGTGTAGTGTATATGGTTTGGAGGTGTAGAGGAGATAGAAGTGTAGTGTATTTGGTTTGGAGGTGTAGAGGGGATAGAAGTGTAGTGTATATGGTTTGGAGGTGTAGAGGGGATAGAAGTGTAGTGTATATGGTTTGGAGGTGTAGAGGGGATAGAAGTGTAGTGTATATGGTTTGGAGGTGTAGAGGAGATAGAAGTCTAGTGTATATGGTTTGGAGGTGTAGATGAGATAGAAGTGTAGTGTGTATGGTTGGAGGAGTAGAGGAGATAGAAGTGTAGTGCATATGGCTGGAAGTGTAGAGGAGATTGAAGTGTAATGTATATGGTTTAGAATTGTAGAGGAGATAGAAGTGTAGTGTATGTGGTTTGGAGATGTAGACAAAATAGAAGTGTAGTGTATATTGTTTAGAAGTGTAGAGGAGATAGAAATGTGGTGTATATGGTTGGAGGTGTAGAGAAGATAGAAATATAGTGTATTCGGTTTGGAGGTATAGAGTAGACGGAAGTGTAGTGTATATGGTTTAGAAGTGCTGAGAAGATAGAAGTGTACTGTATATGGTTGGAGGTGTAAAGGAGATAGAAGTGTAGTGTATATGGTTTAGAAGTGTAGAGGAGATAGAAGTGTAGTGTATATGGTTGGAGGTGTAGAGAAGATAGAAGTGTAGTGTATTCGGTTTGGCCGTGTAGATGAGACAGAAGTCTAGTGTATATGGTTTAGAAGTGTAGAGGAGATAGAAGTGTAGTGTATATGGTTCAGAAGTGTAGTTTATGTTGTTGGGATGTGCAGAGAAGCCAGAAGTGTTGTATATATGGTTTGAAGTTGTAGAGGATATAGAAGTGTAGTATATAGGCTTTAGAAGTGTGGTGTGCATGGTTTGGATGTATAGTGTATATGGTTTGGGGTTGTAATACGGTGTTGTTGGACCTGTGCTGTGTTTTTATTTTAATATCTCATGATGAGGGTTTGTTGCTGATCCTTTGCATTTCCAGGAATATTGAAATCAGAAGCTGCTGATAGTTTGGGTATGAAGTGAAAGTGGATGTTTTGCTGGATATAAAATCTCCTGATTCACATTTTCAGGAAACTCCATCACACTCACGCTGAGCTGAAAGAGCAGAGAAAGCTGGTGATGACTTTTCTACCTTTTTATTCTTCACTAATGTTCTTGTTCAACCTCCGACTCCTGATCTTTATTTTCATGTTTATGTTTAACAGGAACATACCCATGGACACGAAGGGTAAACAGTGGGTTCTCCTGGCAGGAGGTTCGAGCGGTTGGCAAGACTATAGTGTTCAGGTGTTAAGACTAAATTGCATGCTATATGTTTTAGAGAAGAAATGCAAATAATTTATCACACAATTTTTACAAAAATAAACATTTGTGTTTTAGGCCAATGTGTGTCACGCTTATCAGGTTGTACACCAGAGCGGCGTTCCAGATGAGCAGATCGTGGTGATGATGTATGATGATATCGCTTTTGATCCACAGTGAGTACAGAGAGCTGATATTAAAGTGGGCGGGGTTAAACAATGAGGGGGTAAAGAATTCAATTAGATCACATAAAATGAAAAAAAAAAATTGTTTTGCTTCCATTACAAAATGATTGCCTGTGTCAACATGAAAGTATTATTTCAAATCCCTTTAATTTTCACATAATTATTTTAAATTTTACTTTTAAAAACATTCCTAAATTTTTGTAAAACCACATTCATCTTTAAATTATTATATGTGTGTCAGGTCAGGGTGAAACACTCTGCTTCAGAATGACGGTGGACTGTACTACCTCCATCTGTTTCCACTGCCTTGTGGATACCTCTTGGTTGGGGAAAGGCTATGGGAGTTAACCCAGACAGAAAATCCTGCAGCCGCATACTGCAGCAAGAGAAAAGACAGGCAGTAAACCCTGAAAAAAAAATCCGGAGTGGGGCCCCTAAGGAGGTTGAATGGCATACTTGTCATCTTCCGACAGCCCCTGCATCCTGATACGTCCTCCAGCCGTCTTAACCTTGTCTTGCCACTGGACCCGGCATCTCAGGACGAGAGAGTGAGTCCGATCCAGCGCAATACTTCTTCACTTTAATCAAAGTTCAGCGCAAGTCACGGCATCATCATTTTCCAAGTCCTGTGGTGATAGGGGAGCGGCGAAGCAGCAGGTGCGGATACACCAGAAGCCGACATTTGGTCGCTTTTCACTGGACAGAGACAGCAGTGGAGTTCGGCAGCCTTCTGAGAGACCGAGCAGCCCTCTTTAGGATCGCTCTGCTCGCCTCCTTAGAATGAGGAAGGGTATAGAAAAGGTGCCCCAAACATAGTCTGTCTCACCTCACCCTGGTCAGCATACCACGGCATGCAGGGATCCCTTTTAACAGTCGAAACACAAGAAAAAAGAAAACAAAGGCGCTCACCGTAGCAGCATGGAACATAAGAACCATGCTTGATAATGTAAAAGACCAGAAAGACGGACTGCACTGGTGGCCAGAGAATTGGCTCGCTACAATGGTGACATTGCCGCTCTAAGAGAGACATGCCTTGCAGATGCAGGCCAGCTTACAGAAATTGGTGGTGGCTATACTTTCTTCTGGAGTGGTCGTAGCAGTGAAGTGAGGTATGAGTCAGGTGTTGGGTTTGCCATCAAATCCACCCTTGTGCAGAAACTTGCACGCATCTCTATGGGTCTCAACGGCCGTCTGATGACAATGCAGCTCCCACTTAAAAAGAAAGTGCAACCATCATCAGTGTCTATGCTCCAACCATGACGAATCCTGAAGGGGTCAGGGATGGGTTTTATGAGGAACTTGACTCTCTTATAGCCTCAGTAAGGTCCGAGAAGCTCATTATCCTTGGCAATTTTAACGCTCAAGTAGGGGCCGACCATCACACCTGGCACAAAGTACTAGGAAAACATGGTATTGGAAACTGCAACAGCAATGGTCACCTCCTCCTTAGATTGTGCACCTCTCATGATCCAGCCATCACTACCACCATGTTTCACCTTCCAACCCAGAACAAAACATCTTGAATGCACCCTTACTCGAAGCATTGGCATCTGATTGATTATGTCATTGTCAGGGCAAGGGACAGACAGGGCGTGAGAACAACCAAGGCTATGTGTGGTGCCGACTGCTGGACAGACCACTGCCAGATCATCTCAAAGATGAACCTTCAAACTCAACCTAGGAGGAAACCACAGGGAACACATACACAGCCAACTGGCAGATCTCCAGCCCAACCAATCATGTATTGAAGATCAGTGGGCAACCTTCAGGGATGTTAATTTTTCTGCTGCCCTAGAATGCATAGGCTCAATCACCAGAAACCACCAGGACTGGTTCGATGAAAATGACCCAGCAATTCAGGAGCTCCTAGTCGAGAAGCATCGCCTTCTGCGGGCCCATCAGCATGACCCTGCCAGCATGGTAAAAAAAAGCAGCATACACAAACATCCGCAGCACAGTACAAACAAAACTACGCCATATGCAAAACTCCTGGCTTAGTGCTAAGGCCAACGAGATCCAAAGCTTTGCTGACAGGCACGACACAAAGAGGTTCTATGACGCCCTGAAGGCAGCTTATGGACCTCGGTCTTCTGCGTCATGCCCGATCCTTAGTGCTGATGGTTCTACCCTTCTAACAAAAAAGAAGATGATCCTCGAGAGATGGGCAGAACACTTCAACAGTGTGCTCAACCGGCCAACCCAAGTCAATGATGAAGCCATCGCCCGCCTCCCACAAGTGCCCACAAATCAAGAGCTTGATGTTCCCCCTTCAGAAAAGGAAGTCAGCAAAGCTATAAGGCAGCTGTCCACTAGGAAAGCTCCAGGCTCCGATGCTATTCCTGCAGAAGTATACAAGACAGGCGGTCCAACCATACTTAACCAGCTCACCGTCCTGTATCAGAACATGTGGGGCAAGGAACAGCTGATTCAGGAGTTCAGAGATGCTATACTTATTCATATATATATATATATATATATATATATATATATATATATAAGCGGAAAGGAAATCGACAGTCCTGCGACAATCACAGAGGGATCTTACTTCTGTCCATAGCAGGTAAAATCCTGTCGTGGGACCACTAACATGATCTTTACGTCTTGCCAGCTCCAGGAAAAATGGACTGAGCAGTACCAAGACCTCTTCAGAACATTTGTTGATCTGACCAAGGTCTTCGACAATGTCAGTCGTGATGGACTATGTAAAATCATGGGGAAATTTGGCTGTCCCCGCAAGTCACCACAATCGTCTGCCAGTTCCATGACAGAATGACAGCCAGAGTTCTTGATGACAGCGATTTCTCCGAGGTAACTAATGGAGTTAAGCAGGGCTGCGTCCTAGCCCCAACATTGTTCAGCATGTTGTTCTCAGCAATGCTCTCAGACGCCTTCAGAAACTGTGAGACCAGCATTGGCATCAGGTACAGGTTTGATGGAAAGCTACTGAACCTTAAGCATCTACAAGCGGTCACAAAGGTGAAAAAAACTGTCCTCAGAGAGTTTTTGTTTACTGACGACTGTGCCCTCAATTCCAGTGACGAGCAAGGGATGCAGCTGCAGATGGATAAGTTTTCCTTCGCCTGTAAAAATTTTGGCCTTACCACTCGCACCAAGAAGACCAAAGTGATATTCCAGCCAGCTCCAGGGAACCAGTATTGCGAGCCAAAGATACAGGTAAATGGACAAACTCTTCAGGCAGTGAAGAAATTTACCTACTTTGGCAGCACTCTTTCCCGTAGTGCGATCATTGATGTCGAGGTCAACAACAGAATCGCCAAAGCAAGTAGCGCCTTCGGAAGACTCGGGAAAAATGTCTGGGAGAGAAGAGGGATCAGCATTACAACTAAGCTGAAAGTCTACCGTTCAATCGTCTTTACCACATTACTCTATGGTTGTGAAACTTGGACAATATACAGAAAGCACGAGTGGCAGATTAACCACTTCCACCTCAAGTGTCTTCGCAGCCTCCTTCACATCCGCTGGCAAGACAAAGTACCTGACACAGAGGTTCTGAAGCAGGCAGATATTCCAAGTGCCACCACCAACATACAAAAGACTCAGCTGAGATGGGCAGGTCATGTCTCCCGCATATCAGATGACCGCATTCAGAAACAGCTCTTCTACGAAGAACTCACTGAAAGGAAGCGCAAGGCTGGAGGGCAGAAGAAACGTTTCAAGGACAATCTGATGTTCACCCTTAAAGACTTTTCAACTGACGTCAAATCATGGGAGAGGCTCGCTGTCCACCGCTCTTCCAGGCGCTGCGTCATTTCATCAGGAGCCCAAAGAGCAGAGGAACAACATGTCCAGCAAGCTGAACAGAAACTCCAGCTGCGGAAGGACAGAGCAGCCAGAACTAAAAACACAGCTCTTACCCACTCCTGTCCTACTTGTGGGAGAGGCTTTCTTGCCAGGATTGGGCTTGTCAGTCATATCCGGTCACATAAGTCCAGCTCGAATACCTAAAGCGATGCCTGTTGTCCTACTCGAAGACGAGTGACGAACAACATTATAAAAATATATTTCCACACAATTTTTCCTGTTTTTTTTTCAAAAGTACTTTAAAAAAATATTTTAAATTACTTCATTAAATATTCAAAAGTGTAAAATCACCCTGATGACAAAAAAACCCCCAATCTTTAAAATAAAAAATAAAACATGCTACAATGCAGCACAAACAAAACTTATAATAAATAATTAAATTGGACATTAAAATACCAATTATTGTACTTTTTAAATGATTATTTTATAAAATATGAAGACTGGATCTTATAAATCACATAAAAAACATTACAAATATATATTGATTGTAGATTATTAAATCACAGGTGGGATTGCGGCTCAATGGTGAACACGTCTGCGTTACAGCAGCCTGGGTTCGATTCCCCGGCTCAGCGTGTTTCTGGGTAGAGTTTATATGTTCTACCAGTGCTCGAGTTTCCTCCGAGTACTCTGGTTTCCGCCCACAGTCCACAAACATGCATGGGGAGCTGATGGGCTGTTCCAAATCTCCCCAAGGTAGGAGTGTGTATGGTTATATTTGTGGTGGTCCTGCGATGGCCGAGTGAGACATACAGGATGGACTCCGCCTTCACCCTTCGGTTGAGATGGGCGCCACCCTCCCCATGACCCTAATTAGGATTAAGTGACTGAGAAAATTAATGAATATTTATTGCACCACTCGTCTCTCTTTGATTTTTATGTAGAAATCCATTTCCTGGAAACGTAATCAATGTTCCAAACGGCCCAAATGTTTACCCCGGGGTTCTAAAGGACTACAGCGGACAGGTAATCAGTTCTGACTGTTTCAGAAATCCATATTCTCATCAAGTTGGTCCTTTTAAGCAGAATGATACATTTTCTGTTGTGTATAATCAGGAGGTATCAGCGGATAATTTTCTGGCTGCATTGCGTGGAGATTCGGCCGCAGTCAAGAAAACAGGAACAAAAAAAGTCATTCAGAGGTAAAAAGCCATTATTCATATAACTCACCGTATAACCATCACATCACATTCGCCTCACAGCAAGAAGCGCCTCCTTTGGGTCCTGGGCTCAGTGAGGGTGTTCCTGTGCACGGTTTGCATGCTCCTCCCACAGTCCAAACACATGCGCATTAGGTTCACGGGTTTGCTTTCCATTGCCTTGAAGTGGGAGTGTGAGGGTGAATGGTTCTGAATGTTGCCCTGTGATGGAATGGCAAGCTGCTCTGGGTGTATCCTGATTTCTCTCAGAGTTGGCTGACATAGGTTCCAGCCTGCTTGGGACCCTAGTAAAATATAGTGGAGAAAGAAATGCATGTGTGGATGGATTGTTGGGGGGATTGAAGGATGGATAAATAGTTAAATAGTTGGATGAAGGGATGGATTGTTGGATGGATGGGTGGATGGCTGAATTGTAGATGGATGTATAAATGGGTTGATTGTAGATGGATGAAGAATGGATGGATAGTTGAATAAATAATAATAATGCAAGAGTAGATGGATTGATGGCTGGAAGAATGGATAGCTGAATTGTGAATAGATGGCTCTTTGGATGGCGGAACGGTGGCGTAGTGAACAGCATGTTAGAGTAAGAAGGTCCTGGGTTTGAGTCCTGGTTCAGGTGTCTCTGTGTGGAGTTTGCATGTTCTCCCCATGCCTGCTTGGATTTTTTCCGGGTGATCTGGTTTCCTCCCGCAGACCAAAAATATGCACAGTAGGTTAATTGACTGTTCCAAATCGCCCCTTGTGGTGAATGTGAGTGTGAGTGTTGGCCCTGCAATGGCCTGGGGAGCTGTCCAGGGTGTCCCCTGTCAGATGGGCACCAATGTCCCCACAACCCTAAATTGGTTAAAGTGGTTCAGAAGATGAATGAATGGATAGTTGGACAGAAATATGGATGGATGATGGATGGCTGTATTGATTGTTGGATGGGCAGCTGAATAGTAGATGGAGAGATGGCCAGATGGATAGAAGAATGAATGAATGGATGGTTGGATGGATGGATGGATGAATAGATGGGTGATTGAAGACGTAGCAATTTTGATCCAGTAATACAATGTGGAGCTCTATCAGATCTCATGAGAAGGTTGTCGGCTGGATAATTTTGTTGTGAGTTTTTATCATCTCCACTCTCCCAACTTTAAAATCCCAGAAGTAAACATCACATGATTTAATATTTTTCTGAATATCTTTTATTATGATGGATTTATTTCTCCTCTTTCAGTGGTGAAAATGATTCAATCTTCATTTACTTATCAGACCACGGAAATAAAGGGATCTTTCACTTTCCGAACTCTACAGTAAGTTTAGCGAATTTTTCCTCCTTCAGAATGTTTTGGTAGCTCAAGCGCTGCAGGAGCGCTGCTGTGCACGGTTCAAACATCACATCCTCAGACTCATTTCATGTCATTCATCCTGAATCTCTGGAGCTTCTGATCTTCGGTGATTATCAGCCCTGCTGACCTCCTGAGAGATGATGATCTTTGCTCTCTGTTCCAGCTCTATGCTCATGATCTCATCAACACCATCAAGGTGATGTCAGAGAGTCGCAAGTTTTCAAAGGTACAGATTTTACTTCCGAATTTACATTTCAGGAAGTGTCTGTAACTCGGGCCTCACGGAGGACGAGAAAGAAACCGTCTGTGTAGAGCTCGTGAACCTCCAGATCGGTTTCAGTACACGAAATAGCAGGAAGAGCATCTGAGGGAGTCATTTCAAACATTTTTAAATAAAGAACAGTTGACGTCAGAGCATTTAGAATTAGGGCTCAGGAGGCATTGCGAGTTTCTTCTTTCCTTCCTTGTTCTCTTTTGTACATCCACACTCGACCCTTTCCAGAAATATCTCTGGATTAATCGGGTTTACTATTGTCTATAAAGCCAGTCTGACACTAGTACGCATTTTATATCCTCAGTGGCACTCATTCATGCGTACCATGGCGGAATGATTTTGTGTTTATTTCACCTGTCAGTCAAACAGTTTGTGCCAGAGAGGAATAAGCTTTGCTCATAGCTTCTTCATTCGTACCATTGAGGATGTCCCGCGACGTTCCACTCGATTCCTCACCATTGCGGTATTTTTGCGAATTGTTTGTGCTGGGGTGCTCCAAGTTCCTCAACGTCACTCAATGGCCAGACAAGTTTGCCCCACATCACGCTAAAAGGTGACCGTGCTTCCGTTTGATGACACTCCTTGTCACGCCTCACAAGTGATGAGCTTTGAGGAAACAGTGAGAAACACAGTTCTGTCCACAACTCACTCCCTGGTCCGCCAACAGTTAATGTTGGACAATGCATAGAGTATAAGAGGAAACATTGCGCAGTCAATGAACACCACTGAGGACAGAAGAGCACCATTGAGGATACAGGTGTAACGTTGCGGCATTGATTACCCGTGACGTGGTGGGCATTTACACGCGTGCCCTCACTGTTTCCTCACAGTTTCCTTATAGTTTGCGGAAAGGTACGCAAAAGAGTGCGTGGCACAATTAATAAACATGTTTCATTTTTTGGGTCAGCAATGCCCCTCAATGGCACTCATCTCGCTCATAGTTTCCACATTGTTCCCGTGATGGCGCTCACAATTCCCGCAAAAGTACTCACTTTGGCGTACCGTGGAGTACCATGAATGCGTACTAGTGTCCGGCTGGCTTAAGCTGCTTCTGTCACCAGCGCTCAAGCTCCATTTTAATGGTGTGCACCATGTGAGCTTGAAGTGTTCGATGTGACAAACGTAGCCGACATTCCCGGCGTATGGTCTACGCGGCATTAACTCAGTGAAGCGTTCAGTTTCAGAACAATTCCACCAACATCTCGCTTTATTTATAAACAATAAAACTCGGAGAATCTCACGATACGTTCTACCCGTGCATGTCAGGGGTTTCCCTCGGGAATCCGGTTTCCTCCCACAGTCCAGAGACATGTGCAGTAGGCTGATTGGCTGTTCCATATCACCCCAAGGTGTGAATGGTTGTGGGAGTGTTGGCCTTTCTATGGTTTGACGAGCTGTCCAGGGTGTACCCTGCCCTCACTCGGAGTCGGCTGGGACGGGTGCCAGTCTCCCCACGACACTCATTAGTATTAAGAGGGTCAGAAAATGAATGAATGAATAAATCTCACGATGCAGCTTCACGCTGGAGAAGTCCTGCAGACGTCGATGTAGATGAGTAAAGATTTAAATTCCACTCCGGTGGCTGTGAGACGGAGCTGTTCCTGTAGATCAGGAAGTGTCTGTATCTGTGTGTATTTATGCGGGTTGTTGTGGGCGTATTGGCTGCAGATGGTGATTTATTTGGAAGCGTGTTGCTCCGGATCGATGCTGGATCAGCTGTCCGACAGTAACGGTTAGTACCAGATCTACTTCCTGTAAAGTTCCACTGCTGATGTGTTTGTTTAGGCTCCTCCCACGCCTCTGAAAAGCTCTTCGTCTTTGGTTTCAGTGTACGCAGTTTCATCCTGTAAGCCTGATGAATACACCTACGCCTGTTTCTACGATGAGAAAAGAAACGCCTTTCTTTCAGATATGTTCAGCTTTAACTGGCTCCAGCACATGCACACAGTCAGTGTTTGTAGTTTTATTCTGAGGAAATGATTCTCGAATAAACACCGTGAAGGTGTCACTTCCTTTCCTACATGTGTGGAAAGGCTCTGAATTCCACAGCGTTCATTTCCTTCTGTTCTTCTTCGCTTCACTCTGAAGGTAAAACTTCGACATCACCTCGTTTGGAGATCAGTTTTCCTACCTCGAGAAAAAGTGAGTGGCGACGCCAGGAAGGCCGGAGTGACAGAGACGCCGTGTAACTATGGCAACAAGGTGCGCGGAGCAAAACTACACTCATACAATCGTACATTACCGTCTCGTCATGATTCACCAGTTAAAGAACCAAACAGAACCCAGAACTCCAAGCAACAGAACAATGGCGTCAGTAATCTGGTGAAGGTTCTCTGAGCGTGCACCTCAGATCTACAAGTGCTGCTGAGTTTCGTGCTTCAGGGCACGCGATGTTATTCTGAGTGTAATTTCGTATTTATTTTTCTGTACTCGATGTTATGTAGGACATGCTGAAGTTAATGTTGAGCGAATTTCTCGGAGATTCCCCGGACGGGTCCTGTGCTCCTCAGGCCCTGAACGTCTCGGTGTTGGACGCGATAAACACTACAGAAGTTCCGCTGATACTCCAGGAGAACCGGATTAAAAATGAGCAGGATGTGGAAAGAAGACAGGCTCTGCAACGACAGTATGATGATCTGAAACGAGTGAGTAAAGCACTTCCTGATTTCTGATCTCACTCGGTACTCGCACTCGCCCGATCCGGATCCCGAATCGTGATCACCGGCAGAACTCTATATTAGATCAGTCATAACCTCTGTATGAAGAGAATAAAGGAAAAGTGAGAGATGTTCGTTCTGTTGATGGTTCTGGTGGTTATATTGATGTCGGGTCTCAGGGAGAATGTTTTACAGGGTCTCACTATCAGGCTTCTTGGGTTTTCTTAAACAACAGGAGGCGTTGAATGAAAAACTAGGAGGTGGGGCCTAACTTAAACTTTTTAAATTTTGTTTCAACCCTGTTCACCTTCAGCAGACAATGAAAGTCCCTGTTGATTTCTATGCGCTATTTATTTGGTCGGCTGTTGGCTGGAAGGGTCGGAGGACCACGATTTGGCAGTTACCTTCTGTAAAAGTCCATCAGACTCACCACGAGACACTCGGGTTCTGCCAAGAGGAACCGTTCATGAGCAAATTAACAGGGTGAAAAGTAGCCTGCAGAGATTCGGACTGAGAGTTCTGCGCTCGAGCCGCGTCAGTGCCGGCTGTCTTGTTTCGTGCTTCCCGCAGCCGGTGCGGTTTCACTTGTTGTGGCCCATGTGTAACATTTTGTGAATTATTTTTCAGCCATTAAGTAAAAAAAACTAGCATTTATTGGAGAAACATTTCCTACTGTTGCCTTAATGAATGTGATGATGATAATAATGATGATGATGTTTGTAGAAGAGGAAGACAGTGGATGAGGCACTGAAGAAGATCGCTGAGCTCATAAACGCTCCACATGTTCTGAGGGAAAACTGTGGCGTGACTCATACGCATTTAACTCAAAGTGGTCGCCGAACATTTCAGGAAAAATCTCTTTGACTGGGAGGCGGAGTCGGTATGTTTACAGTATTTCTGCTACTTGCGTGTGTTTACTTGTTGGTTCATGATGACTTGAAGTATAATGGAGTAAAAATGCTGAAATGTTTGTATGTTCTTTATTTACGTTGTTGGACTTTTCGGGGTATTACGGTTTCCTCCCAAACTCGAACACGGCTATCAGGTCGTGATAAATTGCCCCTCAGTGTGAACGTAAGTGTGGAGAGCTGACTGCGTCTGTTTTGTCACTCGGTGGATCGGCAGCCTGTCCAGGATGCGTCTTTATAACTAGACTTGTCTCCAGCTCACATGCCGCCCACAAACGGTGAAGAAACACACAGAATTCATGGATGGATATGATCTCCAATTCTGAAAAGATGAAGACAAACCTCTATTCATTTTTTTAATGCGAAAGAAAATCAGACTTTTTTTCATTCTCGGCTCCTCAGAATAGCACAAAAGTCAAGCATCATCTAAGTCAAATCAAGTCACCTGTTCCTGAGGAGATGGAAAGTGTAGAGAGAAGCATGAATGTTTCAGGATGGGACTGACCCAGAGTGGATCAGGCGGGTTGAGAATGAAGGCCAGTTCGGTTGATGGCGCTGAGGAATGTTCCTGAAGGTATGGAACAGTGGGATACTTGACAGCAAACAAACAAGCAAATAGCAACATTAGCAAGAAACACAGCGGCTAAGAGAAGGTGCTAGCACCGTGACTGGAGCGATGACGCGGCGTTGAGCAAGAACACCAAGAGATTCAGAAGTTCCATCAATCGGTCCAATGCTCAACAAACCTGCACTGGAATACACACCAACAGACAGGAACAGGCACCACAAGAAAAGAGGACGACAGCAGGGAGTGTGGACCCCCCATATACATATACATTATAATTAGGACCAGGTAAGTTCAATACTAGGCCTCTCCTATGGGAGTAAATTGTGTCGTTTATTGCTGTACATCATGGTGCTTCAGAAATACAGCTCGGTGTTCTGGTTGGTCGCAGCATGGAACAAAAAATAGAAGTAAACCCAGTGAAGGCCTCAACTTCAAATGGACTGAGAGAATAAATACCGGCCAAGAAGGCCGTCACAGAGGGTCTGGCTGGGTACACTGGGCTTTCATTATGGACATTCTGGGCTGAAGGCAGTCCCTTCAGGAGGAGCCTCAGCTTAGGGTGACCTTGTGCTATTTTGTCCTCAAGTGTCCAGCCTCATCGATACTGCTGAGTGAAGGAATGTGGACTGTGGAACTCGAACTTCTCAGGCTTGATCAGGAGTTTGCTGTTCAAGGATTGTCAGATGATCTGGGGTCATGGTGAGAGGGTCCCTGGGGATTATGAGGGAACAGGAGAAGGTTTTGGAGGACATCATGAACTGTTGCCTGGAAGATAATGGAGATATTGATAAAGCCGAAAGACTGAATTTTGATCAGACGGTCGGTGTTCTATTGGTTTAACTGTGTGAAGATGGTCACGTCACTGAGAAAATAAGAAGAGGGAAGTCAGAGAGGGCACATAGTCTTCACTGTATAAAACTGAGCCTGTGGAACTCACTGCATGGATGAAGTGAACCATCGTTCATCCTGATTAAGAAAAAACCTCCAGGTTCTCCTCGAACATCTGATAGGGTTCAAGAATATATCATAAGCTGGTCCAAATTAAACCCAAAGTCTGTGATTAGTGTTGGAGCATGCTCTGTCGACACCACACAGAAGGGAAGAAACCTTGAAGTAGTTTTCCAATCAACCATGTCAATGGATGAGCGCATCAACTCTTTGTGTAGAAGCTGCTACTTCCACATTCACAATATTGGCCAAATCAAATATTTGTTGACTTTCGACACTATCAAACTTCTTGTTCAAACGCTAATCATCAGCTGCCTGGATTACTGCAACTCCCTTCTTGTCGATCTTCATAAAAATCCTTATCACGCCTCCAAAGACTACAAAATTCAGCAGCCAGACTCATCACTCGTCAACGCCGCAATGACCGCATCACTCCAGTTCTACAGTCACTGCATTGGTTACCAGTCCAACAGCGAATCTCCTATAAAATTCTCCTACTAACCCCTCAAGCACTATATCAGCCAAACTGCCCTCTTTACCTTCAAGAACTAATCAGTGTCTACAAGCCATCCAGAGCCATAAGATCTTCTGAACAGTCCCTCTTGTCCCAGCCTGTATGTGCCAATAAGATCAACGAGAGAGCGCTCTCCATTGCAGCACCTCGACTATGGAACAATCTACCATCAGACAGCAAAACCAACATCTGTGAAACCTCCTTTCAAAGCCAAAACAAAACTCATCTCTTCAGAACTGCTTATAATATTTGACAATTTTCTCAGCCTCCCGCATAACTCTTTAACAGCGCCAGTGAGCAACTAGCCAGATGGAGTCTAGGCGTTATAGAAATTAATTATTATTATTATATTATATAGAGCTGAGGAACATAACTTAATCTCTCTCTCTCTCTCTCTCTCTCTCTACCCCCCATCTCTCTCCGTCTCTGTCTCTGCCCTCCTCTCTCTGCAGTTGGTCGTTACTCATGCTCACCTGCAGGTGTTAGTGAATCTATGTGAATGTGGGTTGGAGGTAGAGAGGTATGTGATGAGTTTACTTATTTTTTTTAATTTTCAATCAATGACTTTTTAAATTAATTAATTACTATTTATTTTTTCCCATCAGCATCATTGAAGCCATCAGTCAAGTGAGCCAGGAAATTACTTTCTGAACAACCTACAACACTTTACACTCATTTTCTATTATATATTCTAATAGTTTTAATAAAATGGTATTCAGATTTTTTTTTTTAATTCGGTTTTAATTTATGATTTTTTTTTCCCTTTGTTCTGACACTGCTGACCAAAAAATTACTGAGATGCATTAATGATGAGATATATCAACCTTTTAATTTTGTTCCTTTCTATTGTAACTGAAATCACAATCACAACCTGAATCAGAGACCATAATAAAGATCAGAGGAACAGAAGTTTGGGTTCTTCTTCTTCTTTAGGCTTTTCCCTTCAGGGGTCGCCACAGCGAATCATCTGCCTCCATCTCACCCTATCCTCTGCATCTTCTTCTTTTACTCCAAATACCTTCATGTCCTCCTTCACAGTCAATATATTTATACAGCACTTTACTGCAGTACCCCGTCTAACCACTAGAGGGGACAATCTATTGATTCTTAGTGGATGAGTGTTCACAGTTTCCTCTCACAATGCAGTGTGTGTGTGTGTGTGTGTGTGTGTGTGTGTGTGTGTGTGTGTGTGTGTGTGTGTTTCGTGGCCTGAGGTCATATCAGTCAGAGTGATCAGGGCTTGTGTCAGACACACTTGAGTGTGCGGTTCTCAAAGTCACAGTTCATGGCTAGCATGGGTCCATATCTGAGTCACCAGGAGTGTCAAAACAAATGTCCGCAGTCGTTAAGTCAGTCCAACTGTCGGTCTGGTCAAGGGGCACCCACGCTTTCAACCACAGTCCCCGCGTCAGTGTGTCGTGACGTCACAGCAATACTCCCACCGTAGGAAGCAGAGTCCCAAGTGTGGAAAGTTTACAAGTTCTCTCCATGAAAGACACCTGCATCTGTATCATTGTCCAGTCTGGCCAGACTGGAGTTGACATCTCCCAGCTTCTAGTTTTCACAGAGTGGACCCATGAACAGGGGTGAATTTGGATTGTTCATTCGATGGTGGTTCTAAACCCTAACAAGTTCATTTCCAGCATCGCAGGTTGGACCGTGTCTCAAGTAATAGTCGCGTGACTATTACTGCCCTGGCATGATCGTGAGTCTCGTGCAGGCTCTGAGAGTCTCTGGGTATGGCACACCAAGTTCATCCGTGCCATCACTGGGGGAATATGTTATGAATTCAAAGCTCAGTGTCCAGCTCTTGACATACAGCATCATGGAATTGCTGAGGCCTGTCCACCAATATAGTCACATATGGTTGTTTTGAGTGTCCAGATCACATGCTCACTTTCAGGGTGGTCAGCAGTGGTGAGCCTCTGCATGGTTATCAGGGTGGAAACAACATGTTCGAAGAACTCATTGATGAAGAGTCAGCCTCTGTTGGCGATAAGGTAGGATGGGGCACCATGTCCGGCAAATACCTCACACACAAATTTTCCAGCTGCCACCTGGGCCATCGCTTCCCTGACTGCACACGTTTCAATTCACTTCGAGAAACAGTCAGCGTTGACCAACAAGTAGACATTTACAGTAGGCCCTTGACTAGTCGCAGTTTTGCGTTTGCGGTTTGAGTATTCACGGACTGCAAGCTCACATGTGATTCAAATTCAGCCAATGGCTGTCCTCCTTCCTGCTGACTGGTTGAGATGATGTCACGCCCCTTTTTCCTCATCCGCGCACAAGTTGTAAATGAGCCTTTTTTAGTGTGTTTTAATTACCAGTTAAGTTCTATGATGTCACTCAAACGCTTGCTTTAGCAACAGAAAAAGGTAATGAGGTTGGATGTCTGTTCTGAAGAAATAAGACTTTCTCCGGAAGAAACGACAGTTTCCTTTGAAGCACGTCATTGCTGAAGAGGAATACAGCTTGAACTGTTGTAAAACACTCCACTATTAAAGTCTTTTTAAATTATTATTCCAGTACATGACATCAGGTAATGTTTAAAATGTTTGTGTGGTATATTTTATTTACTGTGGTGGAGCATGTTTCTCATTGTGTTTGGTTTATCCAATTTATTACATTTCTTGTTCTTTTATGTCCTTTTTGTTATGGTCTGTGTTTTTGGGGACTTTGATTTTGGCGCTGTGCCTCTCACTAACTGTTTACTTCCTGAGGGGCGTGGCTGGGCTGCTCACACACACACACACACACACACCTGGATTCACTATTCTCATTTACAACCAATAAACAAAAGCTCGCTTCACATCAACATCACCGCTTCTTTTTTTTTTTGTAACGCCTCTTACTCTATCACTCGAAATTTCTGTTTTGTTCTCCGGCTCCGGCTGGGCGTGGCTGAGCTGCTCGGACTTAATGCAGTTCATACCTGAATTCAGTCGTGTCATGCCTAATGCAATACAGTACGTTCCTCTAGTGGGCATTTTTGAAACTACAGTGCTGTATGTTTATAAACAGAATGCACTGAAAGGTGTTTTATGTGTATGCTGTATAATGTTTATATTTTAGCATCAATAAATATAACAGTAAAAAGGGTGGGTCTGTGTGTGTATGTGTATGTCTATGATTGTGTGTGTGTGTATGTGTGTGTGTTTGTCTATGATTGTGTGTGTGTGTGTGTATGTGTGTGTGTGTGTGTGTGTGTGAGTTTTTGTTTATGATTGAGTGTGTGTGTGTGTGTGTGTGTTTGTTTATGATTGAGTGTGTGTGTGTGTTTGTGTGTCTATGATTGTGTGTTTGTCTATGTTTGTGTGTGTTGTGTGTGTATGTGTGTTTGTATACGTTTGTGTGTGTGTGTGTGTGTGAGTGTGAATTTGTGTGTGTGTGTATGTGTTTGTGAGTGTGTAGGTGTGTGTGTGTGTGTTTGTCTATGTTTGTGTGTGTTGTGTGTGTATGTGTGTTTGTATACGTTTGTGTGTGTGTGTGTGTGTGTGTGTGTGTATGTGTTTGTGTTTGTGAGTGTGTAGGTGTGTGTGTGTGTGTTTGTCTATGTTTGTGTGTCTTTGTTTTTGTGTGTCTCTCCTCTTCTTCTTTTTTTTTTTTTTCTTTCGGCTTCTCCCTTCAGGGGTCGCCACAGCAAATCATCCACCTCCATCTTACCCTGTCCTCTGCATCTTCTTTTTTGACGCCAACGACCTTCATGTCTTCCTTCACCACATCCATAAATCTCTTCTTTGGTCTTCCTCTAGGCCTTCTGCCTGGTAGTTCCAACCTCGGCATCCTACTGCCAATATAATCACTATCTCTCCTCTGTACATGTCCAAACCATCTCAATCTAGCCTCTCTGACTTTGTCTCCAAAACATCTTACATGTGCTGTCCCTCTGATATACTCATTTCTGATCCTATCCATCCTCGTTACTCCTAAAGAGAACCTCAACATTTTCATCTCCGCTACCTCCATCTCTGCCTCCTGCCTTTTTCTCAGCGCCACTGTTTTTAAGCCATACAACATCGCTGGCCTCAACACCATCTTGTACACTTTTCCTTTTATTCTTGCTGACACTCTCCTATCGCACATCACACCAGACACTTTTCTCCAACCATTCCAGTCTGCCTGCACACACTTCTTCACCTCTTTTCCACACTCTCCATTGCTCTGGACTGTTGAGCCGAAGTACTTAAAATCCTCCACCTTGGTTATCTCTGTTCCCTGTAACATCACCGTTCCTCCTGGGCTCTTCTCATTCACACACATGTATTCTGATTTTCTGAGGCTAACCTTCATTCCCCTCCTTTCCAGGGCATACCTCCACCTCTCTAGATTTTCCTGCACTTGTTCTCTGCTCTCACAACAGATCACAATGTCATCTGCAAACATCATAGTCCATGGGGAATCTTGGCTAACCTCGTCTGTCAGCCTGTCCCTCACTATAGCAAACAAGAAGGGGCTCAGAGCTGACCCTTGATGCAGTCCTACCTCCACCTTGAACTTTTCTTTCACACCGACAGCACACCTCACCACTGTCTTACATCTCTCATACATGTCCTGCACCACTCTAACATACTTCTCTGCTACTCCAGACTTCCTCATGCAATACCACACTTCTTCTCTTGGCACCCTGTCATATGCTTTTCCAGATCTACAAAGGCACAATGTAGTTCCCTCTGACCTTCTCTGTACTTCTCTATTAACATCCTCAAAGCAAACATTGCATCTGTGGTGCTCTTTCTTGGCATGAAACCAAACTGTTGTTCACAAATGCTGACCTCTGCCCTTAGTCTAGCTTCCACTATTCTTTCCCATAACTTCATCGTATGGCTCATCAACTTTATCCCTCTGTAGTTGCCGCAACTCTGCACGTCTCCCTTGTTCTTAAAAATGGGCACCAGCACACTTCTCCTCCACTCCTCCGGCATCTGCTCACTCTCTAGGACCTTGTTGAATGTTCTTGTCAGAAAATCTACTGCTACCTCCCCAAGACACTTCCATACCTCCACAGGTATATCATCAGGACCAACTGCCTTTCCATTCTTCATCCACTTCAATACCCTCCTCACTTCACCCTTACTGATCTTTGCTACATCCTGCTCCTCAATGGTCACCTCTTCTACTCTTTTTTCACTCTCATTTTCCTCATTCATCAGCTATTCAAAGTACTCTTTCCATCTTCCCAGCACACTTCTGTCATCAGTCAATACATTTCCCTCTCTGTCCTTTATCACTCTAACTTGCTGCACGTCCTTCCCATCTCTATTTCTCTGCTCTGCCAACCTGTATAGATCATTTTTTCCCTCTTTACTGTCCAACCTATCATACAAGTCATCATACGCCCTCTGTTTGGCCTTAGCCACTGCTACTTTCGCCTTATACTGTGTCTCCCTGTACTTCTGTTTACTCTCTTCGGTCCTCTCTATGTCCCACTTTTTCTTAGCTAACCTCTTCCTTTGTACACACTCCTGCACTTTCTCATTCCACCACCAAGTCTCCTTATCTACTTTCCTTCCAGAGGACACACCAAGTACTCTCCTACCTGTGTCCCTGATCACATTTGCTGTGGTTGTCCAGTCATTTGGAAGCACTTCCTGGCCACCCAAAGCCTGTTTCTACTCCTCTTTGAAAACAAGACACTCTTCCTTTTTCAACTTCCACCACTTTGTCTTCTGCTCTGCCTTTGCCTTCTTCACCTTCCTCACCATCAGCGTCATCCTGCATACCACCATCCTATGCTGTTTGGCAACACTCTCACCCACTACTACTTTGCAGTCACTGACTTCCTTTCAAATTACATCGCCTACACAAGATGTAGTCTACCTGTGTGCTCCTACCTCCGCTTTTATTAGTCACCCTATGCTCCTGTTTCTTCTGGAAGAAAGTATTCACCACAGCCATTTCCATCCTTTTTGCAAAATCTATCAAAAGCTGTCCTTCTGCGTTCCTGTCCTGGATACCAAACCTGCCCATCGCTTCATGTAAGCCACTCCAGAATCTCTCCTTCTCTTCTAGCTCACATCCTGCCTGTGGGGCATAAGCACTAACAACATTGAGCATCACACCTTCAATTTCTAACTTGAGACTCATCACTCTGCCTGACACTCTTTTCACTTCTGGAACATTCCTGACAAACCCCTCCTTCAAGATGACTCCTACTCCATTTCTCTTCCCATCCACACCGTGATAAAATAGCTTAAACCCTGCTCCTAAGCTTTTAGTTTTGCTACCTTTCCACCTGGTCTCCTGAACACACAGTATGTCCACCTTCCTCCTCTACATCATGTCAGCCAGCTCTCTACCTTTTCTTTGCATAGTTCCAATATTCAAAGTCCCCACTCTCAGTCCTAGACTCATGCCTTTCCTCTTCTCTCTCTGCCTACGGACACGCCTCCCACCTCTCCTTCTTTGACCAACAGTAGTCCAATTTCCATCAGCACCCTGTTGATTGACAGCACTGATGGCGGTCGTTGTTAACCCGGGCCTCGACCGATCCGGTATGGAGGTAATACTTCTGATTTGCATCATAAAAGTTTGGCATTGGTTTTACGTCGGATGCCCTTCCTGACACAACCCTCTGCATTTCTCCGGGCTTGGGACCAGCATGAGGGGGAGAGACACTGGTTAGTGCCCCCCCCCACCTCATGGCTGCATTGTTGTCTACATTAACATGACAATGAATATTTTCAGGTGAAAAAAACTGTCCATAGAATATGATCTCATATGTTTCTGTGAATCTTTTGTGAAAGCTCAGAACGAATATTCTTCATTTATGCCCGGTTTTTGATCAGAGAATGCGATGCAAGACAATAGGAAATGACTTGGTCAGAATAGTGGGGGCGTGACTCTCTTAATAAAAGAGAAATGGCTACAAGTTATTTTAATTAAACGACTTTATGCTCATTTGCAGAATACTATTGTTCGACTATTTTCAACCAAGTATTTCCTCTGGGATAAACCCAATGTATTGATATTTCCATATCTCTCCCCAGAGGGCTCCCCATTGTATGATTATAGTGATATTGGTGCTATTGATGAGCTGGAACATTGCTTAAGCACTACTATCTCTGATCACCCAGGCAAGCAAATATTTCTAGCTGGTGACCTAAATGCTCGGACTAAGACTTTATGGGCTTTATCAATAATCATAATATTGATATATCGGAAAAGATGATGATATCCTTCAGATGATTTTGAAATGCCTAGATCAAGTAAGGATGGTTCCTGCCATAATTACTATGGCAAAAAACTTGCAGACTTGTTGCATTTCCCGGTATGAATATTAATGTAGACAAAACTAAAGTTATAGTGTTTAGAAACAGTAGAGCTCTCAGACATAATGAAAAATTGTTTCTTTTTGATCAAAGGCTTAAGTTGTTTCTGATTACAGGTATTTAGGGTCACACCAAGGCTAGCATGGACTGAAGCTGAGATCACTTTTGCCGCTCAAGCCAATAAAGCCCTTCTGGCTATTTATAGATATCAAACAAGAGTAGGCTATTTATCTATTCAACAAGGTCTAGGAGAGTGAGCAGATGCCAGAGGAATGGAGAAGTGTGCTAGTGCCCATTTTTAAAAACAAGGGAGATGTGCAGAGTTGTGGCAACTACAGAGAGATAAAGTTCATGAGCCATACAATGAATACATGGGAAAGAATAGTGGAAGCTAGACTAAGGGCAGAGGTCAGCATTTGTGAACAACAGTTTGGTTTCATGTCAAGAAAGAGCACCACAGATGCAGTGTTTGCTTTGAGGATGTTAATAGAGAAGTACAGAGAAGGTCAGACAGAGCTGCATTGTGCCTTTGTGGATCTGGAGAAAGCATATGACAGGGTGCCGAGAGAGGAACTGTGATATTGCATGAGGAAGTCTGGAGTAGCAGAGAAGTATGTTAGAGTGGTGCAGGACATGTATGAGAGATGTAAGACAGTGGTGAGGTGTGTTGTCAGTGTGACAGAAGAGTTCAAAGTGGAGATGTGATTGCATCAAGGGTCAGCTCTGAGCCCCTTCTTGTTTGCTATGGTGAGGGACAGGCTGACAGACGAGGTTAGACAAGATTCCCCATGGACTATGATGTTTGCAGATGACATTGTGATCTGTAGTGAGAGCAGAGAACAAGTGCAGGAAAATCTAGAAAGGTGGAGGTATGCCCTGGAAAGGAGGGGAATGAAGGTTAGCCTCAGTAAGACAGAATACATGTGTGTGAACGACAAGGATCCAAGAGGAACAGTGAGGTTACAGGGGGCAGAGATAAAGAAGGTGGAGAATTTTAAGTACTTGGGCTCATTAATCCAGAGAAATGGAGAGTGTGGAAAAGAGGTGAAGAAGCGTGTGTAGGCAGGTTGGAATGGCTGGAGAAAAGTGTCCAGTGTGATAGGAAGATATCAGCAAGAATAAAAGGAAAAGTGTGCAAGACGGTGTTGAGGCCAGTGATGTTGTATGGTTTAGAAACAGTGACGCTGAGGAAAAGACAGGAGGCAGAGCTGGAGGTAGCAGAGATGAAAATGTTGAGGTTCTCTTTAGGAGTAACGAGGTTGGATAGGATCAGGAATGAGTACATCAGAGGGACAGCACATGTAAGAGGTTTTGGAGACAAAGTCAGAGAGGCTAGATTGAGATGGTTTGGACATGTACAGAGGAGGGATAGTGAGTATATTGGTAGTAGGATGCTGAGGTTGGAACTACCAGGCAGAAGGCCTCGAGGAAGACCAAAGAGAAGATTTATGGATGTGGTGAAGGAGGACATGAAGGTAGTTGGGAGTAAGAGTAGAAGATGCTAAGGATAGGGTGAGATGGAGGCAGATGATTCGCTGTGGTGACCCTGAAGGGAAAAGCCAAAAGGAAAAGAATAAGGCTATTTATCATGTGTAGATTTATTTAGAATATTTGATGCTATGGTTTAAATCTATCCTTTGTTCCGGCTCAGAAATTTGGGGCATTACGTAATGTAAAATTATCGAACAAATCCAAATAAAAACATGAAAACATTTCCTCAAAGTTAGTAAAAGTAGATGTAACATTATGGTTCTTGGAGAATGTGGGCAGTTCCCTCTTCAGCTTACTTACATGTCTACGACAGTGAAATATTGGTGTAGACTCTTAACGTCTTCCAGATTTAGAATCCCTCATCAGCTCTATTTAATGTTAAAATCTTTAAATGAATCAGGGAGCTTAACACAAGTGTCTCATCTTTAAAATATTAAAGACACTGTGGGGATTCGAACCCCCAACCTTCGGATCAGCGATCCTACGCCCTATCCACTAGACCACCACTGCCCGTGGCAGACTTATGGAAGCAAACATGTTGTCAATCCGCAAAACGTTCCGCAATTATTCTGTCATCTTCCGTGTCATTCCGTATGATTTCATATGTGTTCCTCCACTTCCAGCAGACCAAAATCTTCTGTGAACGTGCTTTTGAACATGTTCAAAAGTACATTCACTGAAAAAAATTCCATGAGTGTTCCCTTTGGTTCCTTAATCCTTCTGTAAACATTCCATAATTTCCACAAACGGTCCATCATCTTTTCTTTTATACTGCAAGTGTTCCGTAACTTATCCGCAAGTCTCCCCACCCCCCCTTCAGTATAGTTAAAAGCAGCTATGGAACAGTCCCATTCATCTACGGATCCCCACGGAATACTCACAGAAGGCACGGAATACATACGGAACGTTTACGGAATAGCTATGGATAGCACGGAAGACTTACGGAACAGTCACGGTACTCACTTCAACTATAAATACAGGCGTGAAAGACAAAGAACCATTCATTTTGAGAGAAACTACAATGCCGAAAGTCAAGAGGAAAACAAACACCAAGAGGCCATGGTCTCCCACTCCGGAAAACCCAGTGGAAGAGCATTCTCAGGAGGCCGAGGTTGACGCCGAGTCGGATGTCGCTTCTGATATTGCCACTGACCCAAACAAGAAGTCATGCGTACATATCAAGCTCATTGACGATGAGGAGCGGGTACTGGTGGAGTTCATCCAGGTGAACGAGTGCCTTTACAAGAAAAAACTCCGATCCTGGATGGACAAACAACACAAGGCCAAGCCCTGGGCTGATCAGGCTTCACGCATAGGGAAGACCAACGAGGAGCTGAAGCAGTAGTTCCAGAATGTGTGGACAAGGCTGGCAAAACTGAGATGTTGGAAGTCGGGGCAAGCTGACATGAACATGTCTCAGAGGGACCAGTGGATACATGACAGCTTTAGCTTCCTATGTCCACACATTGTGGCGGTACAGCAGAGGAACGTTGTCTCTCTGAAGCCAAAGATTGCTGCTGCAGCTGACTCCGGTGGTTCCACTCCCCCACCACCACTGGAGAACCTCCACTGCCATCAATATCAGAGAGGGCACAGGACATTGCAGCTATCGACCTCCAGCTGGCAGAAGAGGCAACACCCATCATCCCCCTTGACGCAACGCCTGTCACCACAGCATCCAGGTCCACCTTGGCAAGGTCTGGATCTGCAACGTCCAGCTTTGATGACAGAGCTGACCGGATTCTCACAGCAGCCGAACAGCTGGTGATACAGAGAAGAGTGACTGATGAGTCAGAGAGGGAGAGTTTTACCAGTTGGCAGCATCTGTGCTGCAG
Source organism: Plotosus lineatus (assembly GCA_024760905.1). Taxonomy (NCBI): domain Eukaryota; kingdom Metazoa; phylum Chordata; class Actinopteri; order Siluriformes; family Plotosidae; genus Plotosus; species Plotosus lineatus. Next base: position 72,364,416 of record CM045730.1, read on the forward strand.
AATTTCCCAAAACCTGTGTACAGGCATGCCAAGCTGAAGATTCAAGAACTGTTGAATGACTGCTTGGACAGAGCTGAGGCCTTGGAGATGCAGCCGCAGGAGCAACCACCTCCCACACAGCAGCAGTCAAGGCAGCTCCAGCCTCAGCAGTATTCGTAGCAACACCACCAGCAGCTTTCTCAGCAGCATCAACCACCACCTCTGGACCACCAGTGGCATCAGCAGCATTACTGGCCACCCCCCACCAAGGCAATGGACCACACAGCTGTCTGGTCCATCTGTGCCTGTTTGGGGACCTCAAGACGCGAGGTGGGCAACACAACCGTGCCCACAACAATCGATGTCATCTGCAGGATAGCAGCAACCACAACCCAGCAAACCAGTCAGTTGCCCTCTGGTTACATGCACATCAATGCCTGCGATCACCCCTGTGGCGAGAGAGATAAGTGAAAGTGAGCCCAGCCAGTTGAACATTTCCAGTGTGCTCAGGTGGTGTTGTGAAGACTTGGAGGACTCAAACTCCACCTGTGACCTGTGAGACTTTTGTGTTTTGATTTCAATTTATTCAATTATTTCAATTCATTCACTTTATTTTTTCTGGGGTTTTTTTGTTAATGTAATAATGTTTTGAAGTTATAATCACTATAGTTTTGACTTCTGTGCATTTTTTTTGAGTTAGGAATGATTTATTGAAGGTGCAAATAATAGTAGCATATTGGCAGAATGAGAGTCCTTGGTCGAATCTACAAATTTATAGGGGGAATCGGGAGCAAATCCTTTGATCTTTGCCGATTTTTTTTTTTTTTTTTCGGTATTGAAACGTGGTTACACCGGGTATTCCTCATCCATTCCGTGTTCAACGTAAACATTCTGCTTTCATTTCGCATGTTTCCACAATCATTCCGAAACTCTTTGTTCTGAAATGGAGTAGTGTCGTAGTTATCCCTCGAGTGTTCTGTGCTTTCCGTGAATGTTCTGTGAATTATCCAAAAATCTTCCTTTGCAATCCATAACTATTCATACTTGTTCCGCAGTTTTCCATATTTATTCCTAAATTGTACCGTAGTCTTTCCGTGTCTGTTCCGCACATGCCGTGAACTTTCCGAAAGTGTTCCAAATGTACAATTTTCCGTAGGATTTTGACCCATTTTCCATGTAAAAATGTCGAAGCTCTTCCGTAGACTGCTTTCTGCACCGTTCCGCGACGATTATTGCGTTCCGTGCTACAGTGAAATGAGGCATTAGTTTAGATTTAGCTCTATATGTGAATATGTGTGTGTAATGCAGCCGTGAGAGGGAGCACAAACAAGTGTCCGTCCTCATGCCGGTCCCAAGCCTGGATAAATGCAGAGGGTTGGGACAGGAAGGGCATCCGGCGTAAAAGTTTTGCCAAAATACTGAATGCGAACCATCAATACAAATTTCATACCGGATCGGTCAAGGCCCAGGTTAACAACGACCACCATCAGTGCTGTTAACCAACAGGGTGCTGGTGGAAATTGGACTACTGTTGGTCGAAGAAGGAGAGGTGGGAGGTGTGTCCAAAGGCGGATAGAGAAGCGGAAAGGCATGAGTCTAGGACTGAGAGTGGGGACTTTGAATGTTGGAACTATGAAAGAAAAAGTTAGAGAGTTGGCTGGCATGATGCAGAGGAGGAAGGTGGACATACTGTGTGTTCAGGAGACCAGGTAGAAAGGTAGCAAGGCTAGAATGAGAGTGACAGCACATAACAAGGTATGAGAGTGACATGGTGTGACAGGGAATGAGAGTGACAGCACATAACGGGATATGAGAATGACAGCACATGACAAAGTATGAGAGTGGCAGGGTGTGACAGGGTAAGAGAGTGACAGCATATGACAGGATATGAGAGTGACAGTATGTGACAGGGTATGAGAGTGACAGTACATGACAAGATATGAGAGTGACAGGGTGTGACCGGGTGTGAGAGTGACAGCACATGACAAGATATGAGAGTGACAGGGTGTGACCAAGTATGAGAGTGACAGAGTATGAGGGTGACAGCACATGACAGGGAATGAGAGTGACAGCACATGAGAGGGTGTGAGAGTGACAGCACATGACGGTATGAGAGTGAAAGCACATGACAAGATATGAGAGTGACAGGGTGTGACAGAGTATGAGAGTGACAGAGTATGAGGGTGACATGGTGTGACAAGGTATGAGAGTGACAGCACATAACAAGATATGAGAGTGACAGGGTGTGACCGGGTGTGAGAGTGACAGCACATGACAAGATATGAGAGTGACAGGGTGTGACAGAGTATGAGAGTGACAGAGTATGAGGGTGACATGGAGTGACAGGGAATGAGAGTGACAGCACATGACAGGATATGAGAGTGACAGGGTGTGACAGGGTAAGAGAGTGACAGGGTGTGACAGGGTAAGAGAGTGACAGGGTGTGACAGGGTAAGAGAGTGACAGGGTGTGACAGGATAGTTTTCAGTCTCATCTTATTGTGTATTATTGGCAAATTTCAGTTGCAGAGAAATCACAACCAAAAGCAATCTTTATTTCTGATTGTGGTCTTTTCCAGTCTGTGTAATCTTTTTGGCTCTGTAACACGCCGCCCACATTTTGGATGAACCCTGTGCTTTCTGGTCTCATCTGCAAAATATGTGCTGTGACGACATTGTTGTTGCTTCTCCCACATTCCACCCATACAAAACTGACCTGGACGAGGTGCTCGATAGGCTCAAGGCTTCTGGATTGTTTCTGAAACAAAAAGAAACTGCTATTGCCGTCTGAATGAGCTCGCATTTCTTGGTTACTGTCTCAAGTGGCTCATGTTGCCTCCCTAAGAGCTCTGGTCGACAAGCTCGCTGGTCACCGTGACTACAAGACTTTGACTTTTTTTTTTTTTGCACATGCCTGGCATGTTGGATTGCTTTAATACACTGGCCAAGAAGCTAAATGTGGTTTGTACCCCCTGAAAGAACTGAAGCTCGATGCTCCCCACATTGATCCATGGCACACTTCTCAGCTATTATCACGATCACCCCACTGCAGGCCAACTAGGCTTTTCAAAAGCACTGGCATGCCTCAGGTTGAGATTTTTTTAGCCAAAAATGGCAGCAGACATCAAGAGATATGTCACTTCCTGCTCAGTGTGTCAACTCATCAAGCCAAGTCAGAGAAAAACTGCCAGTCTCATGGTTGTTCCCATCTTATCTCAGAAGCCTTCGGAGAATTGAAGAATTTGGAGAAATGCAGGAGAAGATTTTATTGACCCATTGTGCTGAACTTCATCTGGAAATGTCTACTTGTTCGTCCATGTTGACTGTTTCTCGAAGCGAATTGAAACGCGTGCAGTCAGGGAAGCGATGGCTCAGGTGGCAGCAGGGTATTTTCCAGACATGGTGCTCCAGCCTACCTTATCTCCAAGAGAAGTTCACCCTTCATCAGTGAGTTCTTCGAACATGTTGTTTCAACCCTGAGGTCCGTGCATAGGCTCACCACTGCTTACCACCCTGAAACAGAGCATGTGATCTGGACAATCAAAATAGCCATACCGGACTATATTGGTGGACAGGCCTCAGCAATTCCATGATGCTGTATGTCAAGAGCTGGACACTGAGCTTTGAATTCATAACATATTCCTCCAGTGATGGCACGGATGAACTTGGTGTGCCATACCCAGAGACTCTCAGAGCCTGCACGAGACTCACGATCATGCCAGGGCAGTAATAGTCACGTGACTATTACTTGAGACACGGTCCAACCTGCGATGCTGGAAATGAACTTGTTAGGGTTTAGAACCACCATCGAATGAACAATCCAAATTCACCCCTGTTCATGGGTCCACTCTGTGAAAACTAGAAGCTGGGAGATGTCAACTCCAGTCTGGCCAGACTGGACAATGATACAGATGCAGGTGTCTTTCATGGAGAGAACTTGTAAACTTTCCACACTTGGGACTCTGCTTCCTACGGTGGGAGTATTGCTGTGACGTCACGACACACTGACGCGGGGACTGTGGTTGAAAGCGTGGGTGCCCCTTGACCAGACCGACAGTTGGACTGACTTAACGACTGCGGACATTTGTTTTGACACTCCTGGTGACTCAGATATGGACCCATGCTAGCCATGAACTGTGACTTTGAGAACCGCACACTCAAGTGTGTCTGACACAAGCCCTGATCACTCTGACTGATATGACCTCAGGCCACGAAACACACACACACACACACACACACACACACACACACACACACACACACACACACTGCATTGTGAGAGGAAACTGTGAACACTCATCCACTAAGAATCAATAGATTGTCCCCTCTAGTGGTTAGACGGGGTACTGCAGTAAAGTGCTGTATAAATATATTGACTGTGAAGGAGGACATGAAGGTATTTGGAGTAAGAGAAGAAGATGCAGAGGATAGGGTGAGATGGAGGCAGATGATTCGCTGTGGCGACCCCTGAAGGGAAAAGCCTAAAGAAGAAGAAGAACCCAAACTTCTGTTCCTCTGATCTTTATTATGGTCTCTGATTCAGGTTGTGATTGTGATTTCAGTTACAATAGAAAGGAACAAAATTAAAAGGTTGATATATCTCATCATTAATGCATCTCAGTAATTTTTGGTCAGCAGTGTCAGAACAAAGGGAAAAAAATCATAAATTAAAACCGAATTAAAAAAATCTGAATACCATTTTATTAAAACTATTAGAATATATAATAGAAAATGAGTGTAAAGTGTTGTAGGTTGTTCAGAAAGTAATTTCCTGGCTCACTTGACTGATGGCTTCAATGATGCTGATGGGAAAAAATAAATAGTAATTAATTAATTTAAAAAGTCATTGATTGAAAATTAAAAAAAATAAGTAAACTCATCACATACCTCTCTACCTCCAACCCACATTCACATAGATTCACTAACACCTGCAGGTGAGCATGAGTAACGACCAACTGCAGAGAGAGGAGGGCAGAGACAGAGACGGAGAGAGATGGGGGGTAGAGAGAGAGAGAGAGAGAGAGAGAGAGAGATTAAGTTATGTTCCTCAGCTCTATATAATATAATAATAATAATTAATTTCTATAACGCCTAGACTCCATCTGGCTAGTTGCTCACTGGCGCTGTTAAAGAGTTATGCGGGAGGCTGAGAAAATTGTCAAATATTATAAGCAGTTCTGAAGAGATGAGTTTTGTTTTGGCTTTGAAAGGAGGTTTCACAGATGTTGGTTTTGCTGTCTGATGGTAGATTGTTCCATAGTCGAGGTGCTGCAATGGAGAGCGCTCTCTCGTTGATCTTATTGGCACATACAGGCTGGGACAAGAGGGACTGTTCAGAAGATCTTATGGCTCTGGATGGCTTGTAGACACTGATTAGTTCTTGAAGGTAAAGAGGGCAGTTTGGCTGATATAGTGCTTGAGGGGTTAGTAGGAGAATTTTATAGGAGATTCGCTGTTGGACTGGTAACCAATGCAGTGACTGTAGAACTGGAGTGATGCGGTCATTGCGACGTTGACGAGTGATGAGTCTGGCTGCTGAATTTTGTAGTCTTTGGAGGCGTGATAAGGATTTTTGCGGAAGATCGACAAGAAGGGAGTTGCAGTAATCCAGGCAGCTGATGATTAGCGTTTGAACAAGAAGTTTGATAGTGTCGAAAGTCAACAAATATTTGATTTGGCCAATATTGTGAATGTGGAAGTAGCAGCTTCTACACAAAGAGTTGATGCGCTCATCCATTGACATGGTTGATTGGAAAACTACTTCAAGGTTTCTTCCCTTCTGTGTGGTGTCGACAGAGCATGCTCCAACACTAATCACAGACTTTGGGTTTAATTTGGACCAGCTTATGATATATTCTTGAACCCTATCAGATGTTCGAGGAGAACCTGGAGGTTTTTTCTTAATCAGGATGAACGATGGTTCACTTCATCCATGCAGTGAGTTCCACAGGCTCAGTTTTATACAGTGAAGACTATGTGCCCTCTCTGACTTCCCTCTTCTTATTTTCTCAGTGACGTGACCATCTTCACACAGTTAAACCAATAGAACACCGACCGTCTGATCAAAATTCAGTCTTTCGGCTTTATCAATATCTCCATTATCTTCCAGGCAACAGTTCATGATGTCCTCCAAAACCTTCTCCTGTTCCCTCATAATCCCCAGGGACCCTCTCACCATGACCCCAGATCATCTGACAATCCTTGAACAGCAAACTCCTGATCAAGCCTGAGAAGTTCGAGTTCCACAGTCCACATTCCTTCACTCAGCAGTATCGATGAGGCTGGACACTTGAGGACAAAATAGCACAAGGTCACCCTAAGCTGAGGCTCCTCCTGAAGGGACTGCCTTCAGCCCAGAATGTCCATAATGAAAGCCCAGTGTACCCAGCCAGACCCTCTGTGACGGCCTTCTTGGCCGGTATTTATTCTCTCAGTCCATTTGAAGTTGAGGCCTTCACTGGGTTTACTTCTATTTTTTGTTCCATGCTGCGACCAACCAGAACACCGAGCTGTATTTCTGAAGCACCATGATGTACAGCAATAAACGACACAATTTACTCCCATAGGAGAGGCCTAGTATTGAACTTACCTGGTCCTAATTATAATGTATATGTATATGGGGGGTCCACACTCCCTGCTGTCGTCCTCTTTTCTTGTGGTGCCTGTTCCTGTCTGTTGGTGTGTATTCCAGTGCAGGTTTGTTGAGCATTGGACCGATTGATGGAACTTCTGAATCTCTTGGTGTTCTTGCTCAACGCGCGTCATCGCTCCAGTCACGGTGCTAGCACCTTCTCTTAGCCGCTGTGTTTCTTGCTAATGTTGCTATTTGCTTGTTTGTTTGCTGTCAAGTATCCCACTGTTCCATACCTTCAGGAACATTCCTCAGCGCCATCAACCGAACTGGCCTTCATTCTCAACCCGCCTGATCCACTCTGGGTCAGTCCCATCCTGAAACATTCATGCTTCTCTCTACACTTTCCATCTCCTCAGGAACAGGTGACTTGATTTGACTTAGATGATGCTTGACTTTTGTGCTATTCTGAGGAGCCGAGAATGAAAAAAGTCTGATTTTCTTCGCATTAAAAAATGAATAGAGGTTTGTCTTCATCTTTTTCAGAATTGGAGATCATATCCATCCATGAATTCTGTGTGTTTCTTCACCGTTTGTGGGCGGCATGTGAGCTGGAGACAAGTCTAGTTATAAAGACGCATCCTGGACAGGCTGCCGATCCACCGAGTGACAAAACAGACGCAGTCAGCTCTCCACACTTACGTTCACACTGAGGGGCAATTTATCACGACCTGATAGCCGTGTTCGAGTTTGGGAGGAAACCGTAATACCCCGAAAAGTCCAACAACGTAAATAAAGAACATACAAACATTTCAGCATTTTTACTCCATTATACTTCAAGTCATCATGAACCAACAAGTAAACACACGCAAGTAGCAGAAATACTGTAAACATACCGACTCCGCCTCCCAGTCAAAGAGATTTTTCCTGAAATGTTCGGCGACCACTTTGAGTTCGTACGTATGAGTCACGTCACAGTTTTCCCTCAGAACATGTGGAGCGTTTATGAGCTCAGCGATCTTCTTCAGTGCCTCATCCACTGTCTTCCTCTTCTACAAACATCATCATCATTATTATCATCATCACATTCATTAAGGCAACAGTAGGAAATGTTTCTCCAATAAATGCTAGTTTTTTTTACTTAATGGCTGAAAAATAATTCACAAAATGTTACACATGGGCCACAACAAGTGAAACCGCACCGGCTGCGGGAAGCACGAAACAAGACAGCCGGCACTGACGCGGCTCGAGCGCAGAACTCTCAGTCCGAATCTCTGCAGGCTACTTTTCACCCTGTTAATTTGCTCATGAACGGTTCCTCTTGGCAGAACCCGAGTGTCTCGTGGTGAGTCTGATGGACTTTTACAGAAGGTAACTGCCAAATCGTGGTCCTCCGACCCTTCCAGCCAACAGCCGACCAAATAAATAGCGCATAGAAATCAACAGGGACTTTCATTGTCTGCTGAAGGTGAACAGGGTTGAAACAAAATTTAAAAAGTTTAAGTTAGGCCCCACCTCCTAGTTTTTCATTCAACGCCTCCTGTTGTTTAAGAAAACCCAAGAAGCCTGATAGTGAGACCCTGTAAAACATTCTCCCTGAGACCCGACATCAATATAACCACCAGAACCATCAACAGAACGAACATCTCTCACTTTTCCTTTATTCTCTTCATACAGAGGTTATGACTGATCTAATATAGAGTTCTGCCGGTGATCACGATTCGGGATCCGGATCGGGCGAGTGCGAGTACCGAGTGAGATCAGAAATCAGGAAGTGCTTTACTCACTCGTTTCAGATCATCATACTGTCGTTGCAGAGCCTGTCTTCTTTCCACATCCTGCTCATTTTTAATCCGGTTCTCCTGGAGTATCAGCGGAACTTCTGTAGTGTTTATCGCGTCCAACACCGAGACGTTCAGGGCCTGAGGAGCACAGGACCCGTCCGGGGAATCTCCGAGAAATTCGCTCAACATTAACTTCAGCATGTCCTACATAACATCGAGTACAGAAAAATAAATACGAAATTACACTCAGAATAACATCGCGTGCCCTGAAGCACGAAACTCAGCAGCACTTGTAGATCTGAGGTGCACGCTCAGAGAACCTTCACCAGATTACTGACGCCATTGTTCTGTTGCTTGGAGTTCTGGGTTCTGTTTGGTTCTTTAACTGGTGAATCATGACGAGACGGTAATGTACGATTGTATGAGTGTAGTTTTGCTCCGCGCACCTTGTTGCCATAGTTACACGGCGTCTCTGTCACTCCGGCCTTCCTGGCGTCGTCACTCACTTTTTTCTCGAGGTAGGAAAACTGATCTCCAAACGAGGTGATGTCGAGTTTTACCTTCAGAGTGAAGCGAAGAAGAACAGAAGGAAATGAACGCTGTGGAATTCAGAGCCTTTCCACACATGTAGGAAAGGAAGTGACACCTTCACGGTGTTTATTCGAGAATCATTTCCTCAGAATAAAACTACAAACACTGACTGTGTGCATGTGCTGGAGCCAGTTAAAGCTGAACATATCTGAAAGAAAGGCGTTTCTTTTCTCATCGTAGAAACAGGCGTAGGTGTATTCATCAGGCTTACAGGATGAAACTGCGTACACTGAAACCAAAGACGAAGAGCTTTTCAGAGGCGTGGGAGGAGCCTAAACAAACACATCAGCAGTGGAACTTTACAGGAAGTAGATCTGGTACTAACCGTTACTGTCGGACAGCTGATCCAGCATCGATCCGGAGCAACACGCTTCCAAATAAATCACCATCTGCAGCCAATACGCCCACAACAACCCGCATAAATACACACAGATACAGACACTTCCTGATCTACAGGAACAGCTCCGTCTCACAGCCACCGGAGTGGAATTTAAATCTTTACTCATCTACATCGACGTCTGCAGGACTTCTCCAGCGTGAAGCTGCATCGTGAGATTTATTCATTCATTCATTTTCTGACCCTCTTAATACTAATGAGTGTCGTGGGGAGACTGGCACCCGTCCCAGCCGACTCCGAGTGAGGGCAGGGTACACCCTGGACAGCTCGTCAAACCATAGAAAGGCCAACACTCCCACAACCATTCACACCTTGGGGTGATATGGAACAGCCAATCAGCCTACTGCACATGTCTCTGGACTGTGGGAGGAAACCGATTCGAGGAAACCCCTGACATGCACGGGTAGAACGTATCGTGAGATTCTCCGAGTTTTATTGTTTATAAATAAAGCGAGATGTTGGTGGAATTGTTCTGAAACTGAACGCTTCACTGAGTTAATGCCGCGTAGACCATACGCCGGGAATGTCGGCTACGTTTGTCACATCGAACACTTCAAGCTCACATGGTGCACACCATTAAAATGGAGCTTGAGCGCTGGTGACAGAAGCAGCTTAAGCCAGCCGGACACTAGTACGCATTCATGGTACTCCACGGTACGCCAAAGTGAGTACTTTTGCGGGAATTGTGAGCGCCATCACGGGAACAATGCGGAAACTATGAGCGAGATGAGTGCCATTGAGGGGCATTGCTGACCCAAAAAATGAAACATGTTTATTAATTGTGCCACGCACTCTTTTGCGTACCTTTCCGCAAACTATAAGGAAACTGTGAGGAAACAGTGAGGGCACGTGTAAATGCCCACCACGTCACGGGTAATCAATGCCGCGCAACGTTACACCTGTATCCTCAATGGTGCTCTTCTGTCCTCAGTGGTGTTCATTGACTGCGCAATGTTTCCTCTTATACTCTATGCATTGTCCAACATTAACTGTTGGCGGACCAGGGAGTGAGTTGTGGACAGAACTGTGTTTCTCACTGTTTCCTCAAAGCTCATCACTTGTGAGGCGTGACAAGGAGTGTCATCAAACGGAAGCACGGTCACCTTTTTAGCGTGATGTGGGGCAAACTTGTCTGGCCATTGAGTGACGTTGAGGAACTTGGAGCACCCCAGCACAAACAATTCGCAAAAATACCGCAATGGTGAGGAATCGAGTGGAACGTCGCGGGACATCCTCAATGGTACGAATGAAGAAGCTATGAGCAAAGCTTATTCCTCTCTGGCACAAACTGTTTGACTGACAGGTGAAATAAACACAAAATCATTCCGCCATGGTACGCATGAATGAGTGCCACTGAGGATATAAAATGCGTACTAGTGTCAGACTGGCTTTATAGACAATAGTAAACCCGATTAATCCAGAGATATTTCTGGAAAGGGTCGAGTGTGGATGTACAAAAAGAGAACAAGGAAGGAAAGAAGAAACTCGCAATGCCTCCTGAGCCCTAATTCTAAATGCTCTGACGTCAACTGTTCTTTATTTAAAAAATGTTTGAAATGACTCCCTCAGATGCTCTTCCTGCTATTTCCGGTGTACTGAAACCGATCTGGAGGTTCACGAGCTCTACACAGACGGTTTCTTTCTCGTCCTCCGTGAGGCCCGAGTTACAGACACTTCCTGAAATGTAAATTCGGAAGTAAAATCTGTACCTTTGAAAACTTGCGACTCTCTGACATCACCTTGATGGTGTTGATGAGATCATGAGCATAGAGCTGGAACAGAGAGCAAAGATCATCATCTCTCAGGAGGTCAGCAGGGCTGATAATCACCGAAGATCAGAAGCTCCAGAGATTCAGGATGAATGACATGAAATGAGTCTGAGGATGTGATGTTTGAACCGTACAGCAGCGTCTGCAGCGCTTGAGCTACCAAAACATTCTGAAGGAGGAAAAAATTCGCTAAACTTACTGTAGAGTTCGGAAAGTGAAAGATCCCTTTATTTCCGTGGTCTGATAAGTAAATGAAGATTGAATCATTTTCACCACTGAAAGAGGAGAAATAAATCCATCATAATAAAAGATATTCAGAAAAATATTAAATCATGTGATGTTTACTTCTGGGATTTTAAAGTTGGGAGAGTGGAGATGATAAAAACTCACAACAAAATTATCCAGCCGACAACCTTCTCATGAGATCTGATAGAGCTCCACATTGTATTACTGGATCAAAATTGCTACGTCTTCAATCACCCATCTATTCATCCATCCATCCATCCAACCATCCATTCATTCATTCTTCTATCCATCTGGCCATCTCTCCATCTACTATTCAGCTGCCCATCCAACAATCAATACAGCCATCCATCATCCATCCATATTTCTGTCCAACTATCCATTCATTCATCTTCTGAACCACTTTAACCAATTTAGGGTTGTGGGGACATTGGTGCCCATCTGACAGGGGACACCCTGGACAGCTCCCCAGGCCATTGCAGGGCCAACACTCACACTCACACTCACATTCACCACAAGGGGCGATTTGGAACAGTCAACTAACCTACTGTGCATATTTTTGGTCTGCGGGAGGAAACCAGATCACCCGGAAAAAATCCAAGCAGGCATGGGGAGAACATGCAAACTCCACACAGAGACACCTGAACCAGGACTCAAACCCAGGACCTTCTTACTCTAACATGCTGTTCACTACGCCACCGTTCCGCCATCCAAAGAGCCATCTATTCACAATTCAGCTATCCATTCTTCCAGCCATCAATCCATCTACTCTTGCATTATTATTATTTATTCAACTATCCATCCATTCTTCATCCATCTACAATCAACCCATTTATACATCCATCTACAATTCAGCCATCCACCCATCCATCCAACAATCCATCCCTTCATCCAACTATTTAACTATTTATCCATCCTTCAATCCCCCCAACAATCCATCCACACATGCATTTCTTTCTCCACTATATTTTACTAGGGTCCCAAGCAGGCTGGAACCTATGTCAGCCAACTCTGAGAGAAATCAGGATACACCCAGAGCAGCTTGCCATTCCATCACAGGGCAACATTCAGAACCATTCACCCTCACACTCCCACTTCAAGGCAATGGAAAGCAAACCCGTGAACCTAATGCGCATGTGTTTGGACTGTGGGAGGAGCATGCAAACCGTGCACAGGAACACCCTCACTGAGCCCAGGACCCAAAGGAGGCGCTTCTTGCTGTGAGGCGAATGTGATGTGATGGTTATACGGTGAGTTATATGAATAATGGCTTTTTACCTCTGAATGACTTTTTTTGTTCCTGTTTTCTTGACTGCGGCCGAATCTCCACGCAATGCAGCCAGAAAATTATCCGCTGATACCTCCTGATTATACACAACAGAAAATGTATCATTCTGCTTAAAAGGACCAACTTGATGAGAATATGGATTTCTGAAACAGTCAGAACTGATTACCTGTCCGCTGTAGTCCTTTAGAACCCCAGGGTAAACATTTGGGCCGTTTGGAACATTGATTACGTTTCCAGGAAATGGATTTCTACATAAAAATCAAAGAGAGACGTGTGGTGTGTGTGTGTGTGTGTGTGTGTGTGTGTGTGTGTGTGTGTGTGTGTGTGTGTGTGTGTGTGTGTGTATGCAAGAGAGAGAGAGAGAGAGAGAGAGAGAGCAAGAAAAAGAAAGTCCATCAATAATGTCAGAGACCAGGTGTGTGAGGTGAGACCAGGTCTGTGAGGTGAGACCAGGTGTGCTGAGTCAGTAAACAGGTTACTGTGAGCGTCATGTTCGCCTGCCGTAAGGCATTGTGGGAAAAGTCGAGAATGGACTCCGGTGCCGATGTGATGTACATTCTACATTGTTATTTTTCTTTAATTCATTATATCGCTGTAGACTAAGGCTGGAGTGACATCACACACACACACACACACAGCCACAGGGACGTGGAGTTCTCCATGGAACAAAAGTACCAGGAGATGCTGATGGTGAGTCTACAGCTGGTGGCAAAGCTCTTCACAATTTATGAGAGAGAATGATGTCAACAACATATCATGTGAGGGAAGCAGTGCACGCAACGATGCAAGGGAGGGAGTGATGAGGCGCAGCAGGAAGATGAAGTGGAAGAAGGTGAAGCTACGCTCAAAGCTGAGCAGAGGTGGTACAAAGTGGAGCTGTGAGGCACAGCAGTATCTCGTCGGGGCAGGGTGGGGCTCGCCATGCCTGAGCTCAGTTCTGATCTGTGTTGGACTTCCTGAACCAGAATCATTAAAAAAAACATTAAATCTGCTATTTCAAACGAAACCTTCTGTCAGTTCTACAGGGAGGAGGCCGATCCAAAGCAGAATCAAATGTGGAATCATCCATTCTTCATGAAATACAGCCAAAAGCAAAACACGATAAATATGCGGCTTAACGATAATAACAGAGACTTCAAGAGAATTGTAGAGTGGATATAGTTAATATTTTTATATTCCTATAGTTTAATGCAAAAACTTTTCCTCCTTCTTCATTTAACCCCGCCCACTTTAATATCAGCTCTCTGTACTCACTGTGGATCATAAGCGATATCATCGTACATCATCACCACAATCTGCTCATCTGGAACACCGTTCTGGTGCACGATCTGATAAGCGTGACACACATTGGCCTAACACACACACACACACACACACACACACACACACACACACACACAAAAACAAAAAAAATTGGGAATCCAACATGAAAGCATTTTATTTTAAACGATGATGTTAGATCGTATCACTCCTTGTGAACATTAAAATGAACAGTAAATTTAAACATGTAATATTCACACCTGGACATCATAGTCCTGCCAACCGCTTGAACCTCCTGCCAGGAGAACCCACTGTTTACCCTTCGTGTCCATGGTGATGTTCCTATTAAACATAAACATGAAAATAAAGATCAGGAGTCGGAGGGAGAACAAGAATATCAGTGAAGAATAAAAAGGTAGAAAAGTCATCACCAGCTTTCTCTGCTCTTTCAGCTCAGCGTGAGTGTGATGGAGTTTCCTGAAAATGTGAATCAGGAGATTTTATATCCAGCAAAACATCCACTTTCACTTCATACCCAAACTATCAGCAGCTTCTGATTTCAATATTCCTGGAAATGCAAAGGATCAGCAACAAACCCTCATCATGAGATATTAAAATAAAAACACAGCACAGGTCCAACAACACCGTATCACAACCCCAAACCATATACACTATACATCCAAACCATACACACCACACTTCTATCTCCTCTATACCTCTAAACCATATACACTACACTTCTATATCTTCTACGACTTCAAACCCTATACACTACACCTCTATCTTCTCGACACCTCCAACCATATACTACACATCCAAACCATACACACTACACCTCTAAACCATATACACTTCTTCTTCTTCTTCTTCTTCTTCTTCTTCTTTTACTTTCGGCTGCTCCCTTCAGGGGTCGCCACAGCAAATCATCCGCCTCCACCTCACCCTGTCCTCCGCATCTTCTTTTCTGACTCCAACGACCTTCATGTCCTCCTTCACCACATCCATAAATCTTCTCTTTGGTCTTCCTCTGGGCCTTCTGCCTGGTAGTTACAACCTCAGCATCCTACTGCCAATACACTCACTATCCCTCCTCTGTACATGTCCAAACCATCTCAATCTAGCCTCTCTGACTTTGTCTCCAAAACATCTTACGTGGGCTGTCCCTCTGATGGCTCATTCCTGATCCTATCCATCCTCGTTACTCCCAGAGAGAACCTCAACATTTTCATCTCCGCTACCTCCAGCTCTGCCTCCTGCCTTTTCCTCAGCGCCACTGTTTCTAACCCATACAACATCGCTGGCCTCAACACCGTCTTGTACACTTTTCCCTTCATTCTTGCTGACACTCTCCTATCGCACATCACACCGGACACTTTTCTCCAACCATTCCAGCCTAAACCATATACACTACACTTCTATATCTTCTACGACTTCAAACCCTATACACTACACTTCTATCTTCTCTACACCTCAAACCATACACACTCCACCTCCAAACCATACACACTACACTTCTTATAGTTTAATCAGTGGCGGTAATCCTACCAGGAATTAAATGAATGTTCAGATTAAGACACATCCCTCCTCTTCCCCCAGGTTGATTTATTTTTAATCTCCTGTTTTGTCCATTGTTTTAGTTTCTGAATCACTTTTAATGTCCAGAGTCACTCTTCATGTTCTCCCCATGCTTGCGTGGCTTCCTGCCACAGCCCAAAGACATTCCCAGTGAAGTGGCAGTTTGAAATTGCCCATTGTTATGAGTGTGAATGATTGTGTGTGTTTTGGCCCTTGGATGTACCAATGTTTTGTTCAAGGTGTGCCCTGCCTTCAGCCAGCGTTAACTGAGATTGGCTGCAGCAGGGATGCCCAATCCTGTTCCTAATGATCTACTTTCCTCAAGATTTGAACTCAAACCCTCATGGAGCCCATCTGATAAATCCAATCATCACTATCGTGCTTCATTTCCAAGTCTTCAATCGGACAGTCAGGTGAGCATAGTGTGGGCAGTGGTGGTCTGGTAGTAAGGTGCAGGATTACCGACCCCAATGTTAGGGGTTCAAGCCCCACTATCACCAAGTTGCCACTGCTGTCCCCCAGCACACTAAATGGGTTCTCAAAGGCCGGCCATGTCCTTCACTGTCTGTGGTGGGAGGTTCATGTAAAAGAACCATTGCTGACTTTCATAAAGAGGAGCTGCGTAGCCGTCAGCGGGTTTCTGCCCTGTGATGGCCTGGTGAGCCATCCAGGGTGTTCTCACCCAGAGTCGGCTGAGATGGGTGCCAGCCTCCCCGTGATCCTAACTAGGATTTAGTGGTGCAGAAAACGAATGAAAAGAGGGGCATAATTATTCTCTGAGAACTGCCACAAGAGGAATAATATATTGATGCTGAAGCAGAAATCTTGATATCCCTTTGTGTCTTTGAAGGGACATTCAGGATTGTCGATCCTAAGGTTGGGGGTTCAAGCCCCGTTATCACCGGGTTGTCACTGTCCCCCCAGGGCAGCTAATTTGGTTATCAAAGGCTGTCCATGTCTGGGCTGAGAGGTTTATGTGAAAGAACCTTTGCTGGCTTTTGTAAAGAGAGGCTGCATGGCCGTCCACATGTTTCTGCCCTGTGATGGCCTGGCGAGCTGTCCAGGGTGTAGTCTGCCCTCGCTCAGCGTCGGCTGGGATGGGCGCCAGCTTCCCCACCACCCTTATTAGGAGTAGAGTAAGCAGTAACAGAAAATGAACTGAACGTTACATTACACACAAAATATATGATGTGACTTATTTTCATTGAGTGAGAAATGAATGTGTTTCTCGTTTCTTATAAAGATGTGTCTTGATATGTAGTCATGATTAATGGTGATGAAATTCGTGTGGTTGGGCTCAATGTAGCGTTAAAACAAGGCCTACAGTTTAGCGAATGTTTCCATGGGAGTTAAAGCTATACACCAAAAGTACATAGCTACTCATCCGGGGAACTTGGCCCCTCCACACCCTCGTCAGATTCATACGCCTGAGATTATATACACATCCCTGCTAATCTAGTCAGCATCAGAGCGATCAGCTGATCCTTAAAGTAAACAAAGTATGCGCGTAGTTGCTGCACTGCGGTCCATGAAAGTCAAACTTCTGCCACGATAAAATGTAAAAAAACCTTTTTGTAGCCCACATATTGTGATGGCAGCTATTTATAAATAATAAAATAAGTGCAAGAAAAAGGGCAGCACAGTGATGCAGTGGGCCACACATCCACCTCACAGCAAGAAGGTCCTGGGTCCGATTCCCAGCTCAAGCGTTTCTGTGCAGAGTTTTCAGGTTCTCCCCGTGCTTGCATGGGTTTCCTCCATGGTGCTCCGGTTTCTTCCCACAGTCCAAAAACATGCACAGTAGATTAATGATCTGATCCAAATCGCCCCTAGGTGTGAGTGTGAGTATGAGTGGTTGTGTGAGTGTCAGGCCTGTGATGGCCTGGCAAGCTGTCCAGGGTGTACCCCGCTCTCGCTCAGAGTCAACTGAAATGAGCGCCAGTCTCCCTGTGACCCAAATTAGGATTAAGCGCTTCAGAAAATGAATGAATGAACAATAAAAAAGTTAAAGTATGAAAGAGAAAAGAGTACAGGAAGGGCAGGAGCAACTGAAACAGACTGCATGCAGTAAACCCATATGTGCTGATTATTTAATCACTATTTATTTTATTTTTTTGTTCTGTATTTTTGTGCTTCAGCTAAGTCTGTGTATATTTGGATACCTGTTCTATGTTTCATACTATCAGTAAATCACCAGCCTTTCTATTTAAAGCTGCGGTTTTTGGTGTAATTATTACTTTGCTCCCCACTCCACAGGGTGATACAATTTGTGAAGGGCCAGCCGGGAGTGGCCTAAAGCACCTAAATTTAGTAACCAGAGACCGAATTACATTGTCAAGTGATTCAGTATCGGTGTAATTCTAATAAGTGGTGTAAAAATCCCTAACTCACTCAGAGTTATACCCCCATTTCATTGGAGCACGGCAGACTCACGAAAGCAAAAATGTCATCATCCTCCAACGTTCCTTGTCGTTTCGTCATCTTTCGTGTCCTTCCGTATGATTCCGAATGTATTCCTCCACTTCAGGCAGGCCAAAGTCTTCCGCAAACGTGCTTTTGAACATGTTCAAAAGCACGTTCACGGAAAAAATTTACGACAGTGTTCCCTTAGGTTCCGCAGACTATCCACAAACGTTCCGTCATTTCCTCAAACGTTCCTCGATCATTCCTTTTATTCCGCCAGTGTTCCTTGACTGTTCTGCGATCCTTCCCCCTCTTCCGAATGGTCAAAAGCGGCCACGGAACGTTCGAGTTCATCTACAGATACCCACGGAACACTCACGGAAAGTTTGCAGAATACATGTGGAACGTCTGCGGAATGGTTGCAGATAACATGGAAGACTTGCGGAACACTCACGGAAGTTACTTCCACTTCTTCTTCTTCTTCTTCTTTTACTTTCGGCAGCTCCCTTCAGGGGTCGCCACAGCAAATCATCCGCCTCCACCTCACCCTGTCCTCCGCATCTTCTTTTCTGACTCCAACGACCTTCATGTCTTCCTTCACCACATCCATAAATCTCTTCTTTGGTCTTCCTCGAGGCCTTCTGCCTGGTAGTTCCAACCTCAGCATCCTACTGCCAATATACTCACTATCCCTCCTCTGTACATGTCCAAACCATCTCAATCTAGCCTCTCTGGCTTTGTCTCCAAAACATCTTACGTGGGCTGTCCCTCTGATATACTCATTTCTGATCCTATCCATCCTCGTTACTCCCAGAGAGAACCTCAACATTTTCATCTCCGCTACCTCCAGCTCTGCCTCCTGCCTTTTCTTCAGCGCCACTGTTTCTAATCCATACAACATTGCTGGCCTCACCACCGTCTTGTACACTTTTCCCTTCATTCTTGCTGACACTCTCCTATCGCACATCACACCGACACTTTTCTCCAACCATGCCAGCCTGCCTGCACACGCTTCTTCACCTCTTTTCCACACTCTCCATTGCTCTGGATTGTTGAGCCTAAGTACTTAAAATCCTCCACCTTCGTTATCTCTGCTCCCTGTAACATCACCGTTCCTCCTGGGTCCTTCTCATTCACACACATGTATTCTGATTTTCTGAGGCTAACCTTCATTCCTCTCCTTTCCAGGGCATACCTCCACCTCTCTAGATTTTCCTGCACTTGTTCTCTGCTCTCACTACAGATCACAATGTCATCTGCAAACATCATAGTCCATGGAGATTCTTGTCTCACCTCGTCTGTCAGCCTGTCCATCACCATAGCAAACAAGATGGGGCTCAGAGCTGACCCTTGACGCAGTCCCACCTCCACCTTGAATTCGTCGGTCACACCGACAGCACACCTCACCGCTGTCTTACATCTCTCGTACATGTCCTGCACCACTCTAACATACTTCTCTGCCACTCCAGACTTCCTCATGCAATACCACAGTTCTTCTCTTGGCACCCTGTCATATGCTTTTTCCAGATCCACAAAGGCACAATGTAGCTCCCTCTGACCTTCTCTGTACTTCTCTATTAACATCCTCAAAGCAAACATTGCATCTGTGGTGCTCTTTCTTGGCATGAAACCAAACTGTTGTTCACAAATGCTGACCTCTGCCCTTAGTCTAGCTTACACTATTCTTTCCCATAACTTCATCATATGGCTCATCAACTTTATCCCTCTGTAGTTGCTGCAACTCTGCACGTCTCCCTTGTTCTTAAAGATGGGCACCAGCATACTTCTCCTCCACTCCTCCGGCATCTGCTCACTCTCTAGTACCTTGTTGAATGTTCTTGTCAGAAAATCTACTGCTACCTCTCCTAGACACTTCCATACCTCCACAGGTATATCATCAGGACCAACCACTTTTCCATTCTTCATCCTCTTCAATGCCCTTCTCACTTCACCCTTACTGATCTTTGCTACATCCTGCTCCTCAATGGTCACCTCTTTGCCTCTTTTTTCTCTCTCATTTTCCTCATTCATCAGCTGTTCAAAGTACTCTTTCCATCTTCCCAGCACACTTCTGTCATCAGTCAATACATTTCCCTCTCTGTCCTTTATCAATCTAACTTGCTGCACGTCCTTCCCATCTCTATTTCTCTGCTGTGCCAACCTGTATAGATCATTTTCTCCCTCTTTACTATCCAACCTATCATACAAGTCATCATACGCCCTCTGTTTGGCCTTAGCCACTGCTACTTTCGCCTTACGCTGTGTCTCCCTGTACTCCTGTTTACTCTCTTCGGTCCTCTCAATGTCCCACTTCTTCTTAGCTAACCTCTTCCTTTGTACACACTCCTGCACTTCCTCATTCCACCACCAAGTCTCCTTATCTACTTTCCTTCCAGTACTCCCCTACCTGTGTCCCTGATCACATTTGCTGTGGTTGTCCAGTCATTTGGAAGCACTTCCTGGCCACCCAAAGCCTGTTTCAACTCCTCCTTGAAGACAAAATGACACTCTTCCTTTTTCAGCTTCCACCACTTTGTCTTCTGCTCTGCCTTTGCCTTTTTCACCTTTCTCACCATCAGAGTCATCCTGCACACCACCATCCTATGCTGTTTGGCAACACTCTCACCCACTATGACTTTGCAGTCACTGACTTCCTTTAAATTACATCACCTGCACAAGATGTAGTCTACCTGTGTGCTCCGACCTCCACTTTTATAAGTCACCCTATGCTCCTGTTTCTTCTGGAAGAAAGTATTCACCACAGCCATTTCCATCCTTTTTGCAAAATCTATCAACATCTGTCCTTCTGCGTTCCTGTCCTGGATACCAAACCTGCCCATCACTTCCTCGTCCCCTCTGTTGCCTGTACCAACATGTCCATTGAATACTGCACCAATGACCACTCTTTCACCTCTGGGGGTACTCTGCATCACTTCATCTAAGTCACTCCAGAATCTCTCCTTCTCTTCTATCTCACATCCTGCCTGTGGGGCATAAGCACTAACAACATTGAACATCACACCTTCAATTTCTAACTTGAGACTCATCACTCTGTCTGACACTCTTTTCACTTTTAGAACATTCCTGACAAACTCCTCCTTCAAGATGACTCCTACTCCATTTCTCTTCCCATCCACACCGTGATAAAACAGCTTAAACCCTGCTCCTAAGCTTTTAGCTTTGCTACCTTTCCACCTGGTCTCCTGAACACACAGTATGTCCACTTTCCTCCTCTGCATCATGTCAGCCAGCTCTCTACCTTTTCTTTGCATAGTTCCAACATTCAAAGTCCCCACTCTCAGTCCTAGACTCATGCCTTTCCTCTTCTCTCTCTGCCTACGGACACGCCTCCCACCTCTCCTTCGACGTCTTCGACCAACAGTAGTCCAATTTCCATCAGCACCCTGTTGATTGACAGCACTGATGGCGGTCGTTGTTAACCCGGGCCTCGACCGATCCGGTATGGGGGTAATACTTCTGATGTGCATCATAAATATTTGGCATTGGTTTTTACGTCGGATGCCCTTCCTGACACAACCCTCTGCATTTCTCCGGGCTTGGGACCGGCATGAGGGGGAGAGACACTGGTTAGTGCCCCCCCCCCCCACCTCATAGCTGCATTACGGAAGTTACTTCCAGTATAAATATGAAATTATTGCAAATCATTCACTTTATTTTTTCTGTTTTCCTGTTCATATAATAAAGATTTGAAGTTATAATCACTGTGGTTTGGACTTGTGTGCATGGTTTTTAGTCTGGAATGATTTATTGAAGGTGCAAATAAGAGGAACGTATTGACATTATTGATATTAAACATAATAACATATTTTACATTTATTGTGATGCCGAGAGCATATCAGTCGGACCCAAAGATGCAGGAGACCAGGTACGATGAAAGAAAAACTTTATTGAGCTCAGGGGAAGCACGGGAGTACGGGAAAGTCGTGTTCAAGCGGTGAGGGAATAACACAAAAGCAAAATCACTGGGAAAATATCAACACGGGAAACTGGTCGAGCACGGAATTGCATGAAAGCATCGATCTTCTGATGCCGAAGGGGAGCGTGCTGCTCCTCTTTATAGCTCACTGATGGCTGAGTGAATTCAGGTGCGCTCTCTGGATTTCGCCTGTGGGTAACAGCCACGCCCCTCGCCAGCACCTGCAGTGTATGGGGAGAGAGAGAAGAAAGTTAAACGCTGCCAACAAGCTGCCCAAAGGGGCGCTACCTGGTGCCCAAGCAGGCTTGTCCATTCACTGACAATAGAGCTCCGTCAACAAGTCTGGGTCCAGGATTAGGGAACGAGGAATCCAGGAGCATTCCTCGGGCCCATACTCCTCCCAGTCCACCTGCGCACATCGAGGATGCGATTCACTGTGTATGCCAGATGTCCATCAACCAGCCAGGGAGGAGGTGCTGGGGGGTTGGTAGGGGGCTCGAGGGAACTTTCCACCACAGGCTTGATCAAGGATACATGGAATACCGGGTGCACTTTCACAGAGGCTGGGAGCTTGAGTCGGACGGCACTGGGGTTTATGATTTGTTCGATGACATAGGGCCCAATGTACCTGGGAGACAATTTCTTTGAGTTAACTTGCAGGGACAGGTCCTGGGAGGAGAGCCAAACTTGTTGCCCGACAGTGTAGGAAGGTGCCGGGGTTCGGTGGCGATCGGCGATTCTCTGATTTTGGGCTGCTGTCCATTCCAGGGTGGCACGGGCTTCTTTCCAGACCCGGCATGCTCTGCGGAAATGCGCCTGGACAGATGGAACTGCCACTTCGACCTCCTGACTGGGGAACAAGGGAGGCTGGAACCCGTTGATCACCATGAAGGGGGACATCATGGTGGCGGCACAGACCAGGGAGTTGTGTGAGTATTCGATCCAAGGGAGGTGTGTGGACCAGGGGACTGAGAGGCGGGAGGCGACGCAGCACAGGGAGGATCAGAGGCTCTGATATGTTCGCTCCGCCTGCCCGTTAGATTGAGGGTGGTAGCCGGAGATCAGACTCCAGGAGACTCCCAGGGTGTTGCAGAGCGCCTTCCAAACTCTAGATGCAAACTGGGGGCCTCGGTCCAAAGCGACGTCCTGGGGGATTCCATGGAGGCGAAAAACGTGTTGAACCAGGAGACCAGCTGTTTCCATCGCCGAGGGAAGTTTTGGTGACGAAGTGGACTGCCTTGGAGAAACAGTCTACTACCGTCAGAATGACCATGTTGCCCTCGGATTGAGGTAACCCTGTAACAAAGTCCACCGCAATGTACGACCAGGGGCAATGAGGAATGGGTAAGGGTTGGAGGAGGCCTGAGGGTGCACAATGGGAAGAATTGCTCCAGGCACAGGTGGCACAAGCTCCAACGAACTCCCTGGTGTCAGCTGTCATAGTTGGCCAGCAGAAGCATTGTTGGAGAAGCAGCTCACAGTTTCCAACATCATAGTTTTGTTCCTCCAGGGACAAGCGACAGGAGAAGGCGCATGGGTGTGATTTCTGATCTGTAGGAGAGCACTGGGAGAGGACTGCCCCCATCCCCAAGTCCAAGGCATCCACTTCCACGAACTGCAGCGAGGGGTCTGACTGGATCAGGACCGGAGCATTAACAAATTTCACCTTCAGTCTGTCGGACGCCGCCTGGGAACTCGGGGACCATTGGAAAGGCACTTTGGGTGATGTCAGCTGTGTGAGGGGGACTGCATCCCGCATGAACCATCGATAGAAGTTAGCAAACCCCAAGAACCTCTGCAGCTGTTTTTGCGTCCCCAGAATCGGCCACTCCGCCACTGCCTTCACCTTTGGCGGATCGGGTCTTATCCACCCCTTCTCAACGATGAACCCTAGGAACGAGAATGAGGGGACATGGAACTCGTACTTCCTCTGCTTTGACAAATAACCTGTTCTTTAGGAGTCTCATTAAAACCATTCTTACGTGACAGAGATACTCATCATGGTCCTTAGAGAAAATCAGGATGTTGTCCAGCTAAACGAATATGAAGCGGTTTAACATGTCTCTGAGCATGTCGTTGATCAGGGCTTGGAAAACTGCCGGGGCGTTGGTTAGACCGAATGGCATGACCAGATATTTGAACTGACCCAGGGGCGTGTTAAAGGCCGTCTTTCACTCAATGACCCCCCCGAATCCAGACTAAGTGGTAGGCATTTCTCAGGTCCAGCTTCAAAAAGATGGTTGTATTGTGGAGAGGGGTGAAGGTCGAATCTATGAGAGGGAGAGGGTACTTGTTCTTTATGGTAATACTGTTCAAGCCCGTGTAATCAATGCAAGGTCTCAGAGTTTTGTCCTTTTTCTCTACGAAGAAAAACCCCGCGCCTACCGGGGACGATGAGGGCCAGATGAGATCTGCAGTCAGCAACTCGTTTATATAGGTTTCTATGGCCCCTTTCTCCGGCTTCGAGAAGTTATATAGTCGCTGAGAAGGGATCATAGAACCTGGGAGTAAATGGATGGCGCAGTCGTATGATCGATGAAATGGTAGTGAACTAGCCCGGTCCTTGCTGAACACCTCTTTCAGATCGTGGTATTCACTCGGAATTCCGGCCAAGTCCATATCTCCCAGATCGACCAGGGTTTGTGAAACTTGGGAGGGTACGGCAGCCAGCAGGCACTGCTGGGGGCAGTAGTCACTCCAACTGCATATGATGAGGGTGCGCTAGTCGATGTGGAGGTTGTGGTTCTGCAGCCACAACCACCCCAGCACCAGTGGAGAGAGAGGGGCAGAGAGGACAAACAGCTCCAAACACTCATCGTGATTCCCGGACAGACTGAGCTTGACAGGCCTCGTTTTGTGCGTGACACGGGCTATGAGTTGGCCGTCAATGGCTACTACCTCCTTGGGCATTTCAAGTTTATATACGGGTAGGTTGTAGAGCTCAACCATCCCCGAATCGATGAAATTAGCGTCGGCACCTGAGTCGATGAATACGTCGACTGAATTGGTGTGTTGTGTGGAGTGCAGTGTACCTTGAACATGCAGGCGCTTCCCAGGCATCTTGGAGGGTTCTCTCATTGCTGCTCCTCTCCTAAGATAAGATAAGATAAGATACAGCTTTATTAATCTCACAATGGAGAAATTCACTGTTACAGGCTCTTGAGGTACTATCAGTAGGGGGTGCAAAAATAGATACAAGTACAAACATACACACATACATATATTATATAAGTAAATAAATAAATAGATACATAAATAGTATAAATTACTAAACAATAAAAGAAAAGAATGGAGCAACTTTATAGACTGGCCTATATTAAAGTGTAATGTATCTGAGTGCAGAGTAGATGGGTTGATATGGTTCACAGTCAGTGGGGTAGATGTGGTTGATTAAAGTGCACGGGTTTTTATTGCACATAACCGGTATTTTCACAGACAGTTACAAAGTGGCGTTGTACAGTCTGGATAGCGGTGGGAATGAGCGACCTGCGGTAGCGCTCCTTCCTGCACTGAGGATGTCTCAGTCGTCCACTGAAGGAGCTGCTCAGCTCCTCTACAGTCTGGTGCAGTGGGTGAGAGCTGTTGAACAGGATGGATGTGAGCTTTGCTACCATCCTCCTCTCACTCACCTCCTCCACAGAGTCCAGTGGGCAGCCGAGGACAGAGCTGGCCCTCCTGACCAGCTTGTTCAGTCTCTTCCTGTCCCGCTCTGTGCTGCCCGGGGCCCAGCAGATGGCAGCGTAGAGGATTGCAGAGGCTACCACAGAGTCATAAAATGTCCTGAGCAGAGGTCTGCATATGCCGAAGGACCTGAGTCTCCTCAGAAGGTGGAGGCGACTCTGGCCCTTCTTGTACAGGGCGTTGGTGTTGTGGGACCAGTCCAGTTTATTGTTAAGGTGAACACCCAGGTACTTGAAACTGTCCACTGTCTCAATGTCCTGTCCCTGGATGTTCACTAGTAAATGTGTGTGTGTGTGTGTTTGAGTGCTTCTCCTGAAGTCGACCACCATCTCCTTCGTCTTCCTAGTGTTCAAGCACAGGTGGTTGCGCTCACACCAGTCCACGAAGTCAACGATGACCGACCGGTACTCCAGCTCGTTCCCCTCTGACACACGGCCCACGATGGCGGAGTCGTCCGAGAACTTCTGGAGGTGGCAGCTGTTTGTGTTATATATGAAGTCCGAGGTATAGATGTTAAAAAGGAAGGGTGAGAGGACGGTGCCCTGCGGTGCCCCCGTGCTACAGACTACCACCTTTGACTTACAGCCGCGCAGCCGCACATACTGTGGACGGTTAGTAAGGTAGTCAATAATCCAGGCAGCAAGATGCCCGTCCACTCCCACGTCCTCCAGCTGCCCGCGCAGGCGCGCTGGCTTGATGGTGTTGAGGGCGCTGGAGAAGTCAAAGAACATGACCCTCACAGCGGTGCGGGGGGACTGCAGGTGGGTGAGTGCCCGCTGCAGAAGGTAGATGACGGCGTCTTCTACTCCGATGTTGGGCCTGTAGGCAAACTGCAGCGGGTCTAGGGTGGGGCTCACCATAGAGCGGAGGTGTTCAAGGAGGAGCCTTTCCATGGTCTTAATGAGGTGGGAGGTCAGGGCGACAGGTCTGTAGTGGGCTGGTTCCTTCGCTTGTGCTGTTTTGGGAACCGGAACCACACAGGAGGTCTTCCAGAGGACTGGAACCTTCTCCAGGCTGAGGCTCAGGTTGTACAGGTAGCATAGTACCACACAGAGCTGGTCTGCGCAGGTCCTCAGCAGCCTGGGACTGATGCCATCAGGTCCTTCAGATTTCCTCTGATTTAGTCGCCTCAGCTGTCTCCTCACCTGGTCTGATGTGAGGGAGAGGGGGCTGGGGTGGGCTGCAGAGGAGGGGATGTGTCTGTCGGGCTGTAGCAGTCAAGTGAAGTTGGCCTGGGGAGGGGAGGTGTCAGCTGGTCTGGAGACGTGTGAAGAGGGGAGGGAACGGGAGGGGTGCAGAGGGGGAGGGGGGAGAATCAAACCTGTTGAAGTAGCAGTTTAGTTCATCCGCCCAGCGCTGGTCACCATCAGCTGTCCCTCTGACACTCTGCCCAAATCCAGACATAGTCTTTAGTCCTCTCCAGACGTCCCCGCACGTTGTTCTGAGCCAGCTTCTCCTCCTTCTTCTTCCCATAGTCCTTCTTTGCCTTCCTGATCCTCCACTGGAGCTCACGCTGGACCTTCTTCTGCTCCTCTCTGTCCCCCGAGATGAAAGCCCTCTTTTTCTGGTTCAGGAGGACTTTGAGCTCAGGGGTGACCCATGGGTGGTTGGTGGAGAAGCACTGCACCCTCCGTGTTGGCACAGTGCTGTCCACGCAGAAGTTCATGTAGTCGGTGATGCAGTGTGTGAGGCCGTCGATGTCATCACCAAAGGAGTTACAGAGCATGCTCCAGTCTGTGGTCTGGAAACAGTCCCTAAGCCTCTCGTTGGTCTCCTCGGTCCACACTTTCACAGACCTCTTCTGTGCAGGTTCCTTTCGCACCCTGGGTGTGTATTGGGGGAGCAGATAGACCAGGTTGTGGTCTGAGCGTCCCAGTGGGGGGAGGGGGGAGGAGCTGTAAGCGTCATTCACATTTGCATACAGCAAGTCCAGTGTTTTATTGTCTCTTGTGGCGCACTTCACGTATTGCGTGAACGTCGGAAGAGAGGCGGAGAGAGGGGCGTGGTTAAAGTCCCCGCTGATCAGAATCATGGCGCGGGGGTGACGAGTCTGTGTCTGATTAACGGCGCTGTGTAGACGCTCACACGCGTCGCCGTGATCAGCCGAGGGCGGAATGTACACGCAAAACACAATCACGTGTGAAAACTCCCTCGGTAGATAATATGGCCGCGCGCTTACCGCGAGCAGCTCCACGTCCCGCGTGCACAGCTGCTCCTTCACGTGCACGTTTGCCGGGTGGCACCATCGTTCATTCACATAGACCGCCACGCCCCCTCCTTTCTTCTTACCGCTCTCCGTTACACTCCGATCTGCACGCGCGAGTGTAAATCCGTTAAGAGAAACCACAGAGTCCGGTGTGAGTTCATTCAGCCACGTCTCTGAGAAACACATGAGGCTGCAGTCCCGGTACTGCCTCTGCTGCCGGAGAGCTGATGAGCTGATTTCTAGCTGTTGGACCCTGCCGTGCTGGGCACTGCGCGAGGTAATGCCCCTTTTCTGCATAATAAATGCAGAGATCGTTGGTCAGTCGCCAACGCCTCTTCTCTGCCGCTAGCCTGGTGCGACCAAACTGCATGGGTTCGTGAGAGTCATCCTCTCTTGGCGGGAGAAATTACGAGGAGGTTCGAGGTGAGGCAGTGTTGGGTCTTGAGGATGGGTAGACGAGACTAGTCCGCTCTTCCCGGGATCTGTCCCTCTCTCTTAGCCGGTTGTCAAGCCTTGCAGTTAGGGCGATCAAATCTTTGAGAGTCGCTGTCTCATCTCGTGCTTCAAGCTCGTCCTTCAGCCTCTTGTTCAGCCCCCGCAGGAAGGCCCCCCAGAGCGCGGGGTCGTTCCAGCCGCTTTCTATGGCGAGGATCCAGAATCGGATCGTATACTCCGACACTGACTGCGAGCCTTGCTGGATTCGTAGTAGCTGACTGCTCGCCTCCTCCCCTGTTGCCAGATGATCGAA
>CM045730.1:72397846-72402846 GCA_024760905.1 Plotosus lineatus
TATGTAACAAGTCTAATTCATTTCTGGTGATGGATGAAATCCGCCAAGGGTGTCCTTTGTCACCATTTCTGTTCCTAATTTTTATGCCGAGGTGTTGAGAGGTTTTGGTTTGGTGGCCATCGGATCTCGTATAAGTATGATGTTGTCCTTTTGGCTTCATCAGTCTGGGTCCCCCAGCTTTCATTGGAGCAATTCTTAACTGGGATGAGAATCAGCAGCTCCAAGCTCCGAGAATCTACAGTACTCTACACTATTCTACACTTGTGTACAGTACTCCACACTATACAACACTAGTGTACAGTACTCTACACTATTCTACACTATTCTACACTCGTGTACTGTACTCCACACTATACTATACTAGTATACAGTACTCTACACTATTCTACACCAGTGTACAGTACTCCACACTATTTTACACTTTTGTCCCACTTCTTCTTAGCTAACCTCTTCCTTTGTACACACTCCTGCACTTCCTCATTCCTCCACCAAGTCTCCTTATGTACTCTCCTTCCAGAGGACACACCAAGTATTCTCCTACCTGTCTTCCTGATCACATTAGCTGTAGTTGTCCAGTTATCTGGAAGCACTTCCTGACCACCCAAAGCCTGTTTCAACTCCTCTTTGAAGACAACACAACACTCTTCCTTTTTCAGCTTTCATCACATTGTCTTCTGCTCTGCCTTTGCCTTCTTCGCCTTCCTAACCATCAGAGTCATCCTGCACACCACCATCCTATGC
The DNA here is from genome assembly GCA_024760905.1 of Plotosus lineatus. Classification (NCBI taxonomy): domain Eukaryota; kingdom Metazoa; phylum Chordata; class Actinopteri; order Siluriformes; family Plotosidae; genus Plotosus; species Plotosus lineatus. The sequence goes on from CM045730.1 coordinate 72,398,588, forward strand.
TGTTTGGCAACACTCTCACCCGCCACTACTTTGCAGTCACTGACTTCCTTCAAATTACATCGCTTACACAAGATGTAGTCTACCTGTGTGCTCCTACCTCCGCTTTTATAAGTCACCTTGTGCTTTTATCTCTTCTGGAAGAAAATATTTACCGCAGCCATTTCCATTCTTTTTGCAAAATCTACCAACATCTGTCCTTCTGCGTTAATATCCTGGATACCAAACATGCCCATCACTTCCTCGTCCCCTCTGTTTCATGCACCAACATGTCCATTGAAGTCTGCCCCAATGATCACTCTTTCACCTCTGCATCACTTCATCTAACTCACTCCAGAATCTCTCCTTCTCTTCTAGCTCACATCCTACCTGTGGGGATCAGGAACATCACGCCTTCAATTTCTAATCACTCATCACTCTGTCTGACACTCTTTTCACTTCTAGAACATTCCTGACAAACTCCTCCTTCAAGATGACTCCTACTCCATTTCTCTTCCCATCCACACCATGATAACACAGCTTAAACCCTGCTCTTAAGCTTCTAGCCTTGCTGCCTTTCCACCTGGTCTCCTGAACACACAGTATGTCCACCTTCCTCCTCTGCATCATGTCAGCCAGTTTTCTACCGTTTCCTGTCATAGTTCCAACATTCAAAGTCCCTACTTTGAGTCCTAGACTCAGGCTTTTCCTCTTCTCTCTCTGCCTACGGACACACCTCCTACCATCCTATCGACTTCTTCGACGTCTTCGACCAACAGTAGTCCAATTTCCACCAGCACCCTGTTGATTAACAGCACTGATGGCAGTCATTGTTAACCCTGGCCTCGACCGATCCGGTATGAAATTCTTTGTTTTGACTAGCATTTTTTATTTGGAATTGGTTTTATGCGGGATGCCCTTCCTGTCGCAACCCTCTGCATTTATCCGGGCTTGGGACCGGCGTGAGGGTGGACACTGGCTTGTGACCCCCTCACGGCTACATTGTGCAGTACTCTACACTATTTAACACTATTCTACACTAGTGTACAGTACTGAACACTGTTGTGCAGGACCCTGCAGTATTGTATACTATTCCTTAGCTATGAAATTGACCTAAAACATGTCTGATGTGATATAATAGACCGCATTTAATAGGTGACATATATTAACACATGTAAACTTGAAAAGATTACAAACATTTTCCTTAATTCGCCTCACAGAACCTGAAAGGCATTACCTCAGCTGAGTCGTGTGTTCAGAGGAATCAGGATTAGCCATGTCTCAGTAAGCTTTGGTATGGGAGGTATTTATAATTATATGCCGATCTAAGTCCATCTACTAATTAGTGATGATCAAACTGTAAACATCTAACTATCATCCAGACACTAGTTTTATCCATCTCTTGTGATCTTTGGGGGTTTTTTTTCTCTGTGGGAAAATTGTGCTCTCAATCACAGACATCACACTGATTTACTCCACCTTTCAAGCCTCTAACAACCGCAGGCACATCTACAACAACCAAATGCGCACCACGTTTATACTTCACCCAAATTTAAGATTTAAACCCAGTTAGTTCTACACATCTCCATTAACACACAAAATCCTGCCGTGAGGATTTGTGAGCCAAACCTGAGGGCAGCTCAGAGTTTGCGCATGCGCAGACGAGATGCAGACATGACTTATTGCAGTGATTGATTGATTATTATTGTGTTTAAAGAGCAGCACAATAAACAGTACAGTTTAATAGAAGGTGACACTCCATTATAATTCAGTCCCAGCACTTAATCCGACAAGCTTTACACACTGAGGTAATTAATATACCTTCACATCCAATCAGAGCTTCCTTTAGGATTCCACCTATCACGTGCTCTGCACCAGCATCCTCATTTTGTCATGTCAACACCCTCATCCTTCCTCTGCTGCTCCACTTCAGCTCACGCTCTTCACCAAATACATCTCACTATCTTAAATCCCACGTGCACCTTGTGCTCAGATGAATAACAAATATCACCGAGCCGCACGAGATGGTCATGTGACCTTACTGAAGGAAGCCACCAGGAAAGAGCTGAACGCTGAGGATGAGGACAGTATGACCCCGGTCCTCTGGGCAGCTCATCACGGCAACCTGGAGGCTCTGAGAGTGATGTTGGGGAGAGGGTGAGCATTCAAAATCTATTCATCTATCTATCTAACTCGCAGTCTATATCCATCCATCTCTCTGTGTCCCTCTATCTGTCTGTCTGTCTATATATTCATTCACTCATTTTCTGAACTGATTAATCCTCATCAGGGTTGTTGGGACATCCATCTCAGCCGACTCCGGGCGAGAGCAGAGTACATTCCAGACAGCTTGCCAGGCCATCACGGGGCAGAAACATGCTGCAGGCTGTGCAGCTCCTCTTTGTGACAGTTAGCAATGGTTCTTCTACATGAACCTCCACCACAGACACTGAGAGACACGACCAGCCTTTGAGAGCCCAGTTAGTACACTGGGGGACAACAGTGACGACCAGGTGATAGTGCGGCTTGAACCACCAACTTTGGGCTCAGTAATGCTGCACCTTTCCCCCAGGCTGTCACTGCCTCGTTTATCCACGTTTAGATTTACAGCATTTATCACAAGTTCTTATCCAGAGTTACTTACAGAAGCTTTAAAGTCTCTACCAGTGAATTTCTTCTTATACTGGTTCATTACAACACCGACTAAATATAACATCCATCAGACTCAGGTGGGATGGATTATATATTTAATATTTCATATTCTGTATATGTCCATCTATCATCCGATCTAGCCACCCATCTATCTATCTATCTATCTATCTATCTATTTATCTATCTATCTATCTATCTATCTATCTATCTATCTATCTATCTATCTATCTGTCTGTCTGTCTGTCTGTCTGTCTTTCTGTCTGTCTGTCTGTCTGTCTATCTAGCAAGCTGTTATGCTTTTTTATTCATCTCATTAAAACATTTTATGCCACTTAACCCAAATTCGGGTGGTGGGGAGGCTGGCGTCAATCTCAGTGTGTGTGTGTGTGTGTGTGTGTGTGTGTGTGTGTGTGTGTGTGTGTGTGTGTGTGTGTGTTTGTGGGTGTGTGGGGGTATGTGGGGTTGTGTGCAGTTGGTGTGTTTTATGGAAACACGTTTGTAATATTTTAATAGAATTAATATTTGAAAAGGTCACAGAGGCAGAAAAGGTCAAGTGTGCAATGTCTATTCGCTTCCCGTTTCATTTAAACCACCATATAACACACACACACACACACACACACACACACACACACACACACACACACTCACACACACACACACACACACACACACACACACTCACACACACACACTCACACATGTAATGACGTTTAACCGGACAGATGGAGTGATATTTTCACTGGCGCTGTTGTAGATTTTTCTCTCACCATATTTCGTATTTTAATCAGAAATCTTCCAGCAGGATTAATAAAGGTTAAAAAAATAAAGTTTTTGTTTTTTAATAGTTTACATGTTGTCCGAGTGAATATTCTGTGATACAACACGCACTGTAGGGAGAAATGGTTATTCTAAAGGTCAAAACACAATGATGGATACATCAAAAGGGAATAAAGAAAAGAATGAATGTATCATCAGTCTGAGGCTGGATTACCAGAATATACCACACAAAAGGAACAAAACCGAGAGGTTTCACAAACAGTATCACAACGGTCTGAGTTTTATTACATCGTCCACAAGGAATAAAGAAAGTATGGAGAGCAGGAGCCACACTTAGAGTGATGTCTGGTGTGGGATCTGGAGTGGTGTCTGGGGTGGGATATTGAATGGCATCTTGGGTAGGATGTTGAATAGCATCTGGAGTGGGGTCTTCAAAGGCATCTGGGGAGGGTCTTGAATGGTGTCTGTGGTGGGATCTTAAATGGGGTCTGGGATGGTGTCTGGGGTGGGGTCTGGAGAGAGGTGTCCGGAGTGGGGTCCTAAATGGCATCTGTTGTGGGATCTTGAGTGGAGTCTCGGGTTGGATGTGGAATAACGTCTGGAGTGGCGTCTTGAATGGTATCTGGGGTGGCGTCTGGAGAGGTGTCTGGGGTGGAGTCTGCAGTGGCATCAGGTGAACTACTAAAACAATTTTTAATCATTGTTCATGTTTAAGTTAGTGTTGTTTTTAGTTTATTTGTCTGTTTGTTCGCAAAAAGTTATGGAAGAATTTGATGACTTGTTATGGCGGGGTGGAGTAAAACTTATAACACTTCATTAAATTAAAGTGGCGATGCAGATTTTTAAAAATA
>CM045730.1:72410346-72420346 GCA_024760905.1 Plotosus lineatus
TGCATGTTCTGTCTGGGCTTCTGTGCATTTCCTCCTGGTTCTCTGGTTTCCTCCTACACACAAAAGCCATGTGCATAGGCTCGCTGGCTGTTCCGTGTTCTCCCCAGGTGTGGATGTATGTGTTAATGGTTGTGTGTTGGCCCTGTGATGGTCAGTTGAGCTGTTCCTGGTGTATTCCATTTTCATTCAGCATCAGCTGATATGTTCCTGCCTCTTCATAGCCCCAATAGGATTAATGGTTTGGAAAATGAGCGAGTGTTTATGTAAACTTTCTCTCTGGGTTATGCCACCTAGTACACCTTTCAATATACTGTATGTGTGTGTGTATATGTATATATATATATATATATATATATATATATATATATATATATATATATATGTATATAAAATCCTATACAGTGATGTAATCATGTGCTTTACATTGATGGAGAGTTTTGGAAATTATCCCCTGTAGGCCACATTGAACTCCACGACCAAGGGAAGATCCCACAAAAAGATCCCGAAATGTGTGGAGAAGAACAAGCAGACCAGTGATGGCTTTAATATCTCTGAAGATGGAAGGAAGAGTGTAAGATCTCTTTCTGGGCTTCAGATGGGGAATCATGTGATGTTCCTCAAACAGGAAACACACAAAAAGCCCCGTCGGCGATTCCATGTCCGCAACATGTTCCCACAACAACAGACTGCTGAATGCGATGATGATGATGATGGTGGTGGTGGTGGCGGTGTGGGTGGTGATGGTGATGATGGTGATGTCATCCTGGTTTCACATGCAATGAGTGATCCAGGTTTGTACAATGACCTGGGACAGGACTCTCTCTTCTCCCGGCCTGGTTTCGGGATGCTTGTTTTCCAGCGTAATTATGGCAGTGATGGAGTTCAGGAGCTGGACTCATACAGTGCAGAAGGGGATGAGTCATTCTGGAGAGAATTGAATCAGGACACCATCAGCAGCTGCAAAAGTCTCCAGAACAGACGCTTAAAGGTACAAAAACACAACCGTACAACAGACTTCCCATCTTACCCTGCTGTCTAGAATAGAAATTAATTAGAAATGACTCAGATCACGGCATCATGGGTAAATTTGTGAGTCCCAGCCTCTTAAATCCAGCTTCCAATAAAAATGAGCCACAGATCAAGCCAGGTCATGATTTCATTGTGTTGTATTTCCTGAAAATTTTAAGATCATGTTGAGGCTTCTGAAGTCCAATCAGAAACAGCTCCAGTTACCTGATCCAGTTACTGTGGGATTCCGTGATTGTCCCAGTCTCATCCATATCATTCACTTGGGTTCATCCCAAAACAGAATCTTCATGCAAAGCTGTTATAATGTGCTCAATTTCTCATGATCTGTATAATATCAGTGCAGAGGGATTGACTACAGCATTGTTTTCATGTTAAACTGCTTTATACTGTATATAAATATTTCTTTCAGGCTCTGTGGAACTGCAATGACTTCATTAATGATGATGATGATGATGATGATGATGACATAGAGTACTTTGAAGATCTAGAGGCCTGCTTCTCTCCTCTGGAGGTGTTCTTGGTGTCTCATGGTCTTGGCGAGTTCCTGTCACTGTTCCTTAAGGAGCGGATGGACCTGGAAGCTTTGCTGATGTGTTCTGAGCCTAATTTAACCATCATCAATATTCCACTCGGACCGAGGAAGAAGCTTCTGGAAGTTTCTAGTCGGCGCACACACACTCTGCAAAGACCCAGGACAATGTGTGACACACAACTCTGATTATGTGTGTGTGTGTGTGTGTGTGTGTGTGTGTGTGTGTGTGTGTGTGTGTGTGTGTGTGTGTGTGTGTGTGTGTGTGCACGTGCGTGCAGGTGTGTGTGTATGTATTTGGTATCTTTGTGTGTGTGTGTTCATGTGTTTGTGTGTGTGTGTGAGTGTGTGTGTGTGTGTGTGTGTGTGTGTGAGTGTGTGTGTGTGTGAGTGTGTATGTATTTGGTATCTTTGTGTGTGTGTGTGTGTGTGTGTGTGTGTGTGTGTGTGTGTGTGTGTGTGTGTGTGTGTGTGTTCATGTGTATGTATTTGGTATCTTTGTGTGTGTGGGTGTGTTTGTGTGTATGTGTGAGCATGTGTTTGTGTTTGTGTTTGTGTTTGTGTATGTTTGTGTATGTGTGTGTCTGTATGCTTGTTCATGTGTGTGTATGTGGTATCTTTGTGTGTGTATCTGTGTATCTGTGTGTGTGTTCTGTATGTGTGTTCGTGGGAATGTGTGTGTATGTATGTGTAGATGTATGTGTGTGCTCCGTGCGTGTGTGTTTGTATGTGTATATGTTCTTGTGTGTGTTGATGTGTATGTGTGTGTGTATGTGTGTATGTGTGAGTATGTGTTTATGTGTGTGTTTGTGTATGTGTTTGTGCGTGTGTTTATGTGTGTGTGTGTGTGTGTGTGTGTGTGTGTGTGTGTGTGTGTGTGTCACGTGCGATGCAGGTGTGTGTGTATGTATTTGGTATCTTTGTGTGTGTGTGTTCATGTGTTTGTGTGTGTGTGTGAGTGTGTGTGTGTGTGTGTGTGTGTGAGTGTGTGTGTGTGTGAGTGTGTATGTATTTGGTATCTTTGTGTGTGTGTGTGTGTGTGTGTGTGTGTGTGTGTGTGTGTGTGTGTGTGTGTGTGTGTGTGTGTTCATGTGTATGTATTTGGTATCTTTGTGTGTGTGGGTGTGTTTGTGTGTATGTGTGAGCATGTGTTTGTGTTTGTGTTTGTGTTTGTGTATGTTTGTGTATGTGTGTGTCTGTATGCTTGTTCATGTGTGTGTATGTGGTATCTTTGTGTGTGTATCTGTGTATCTGTGTGTGTGTTCTGTATGTGTGTTCGTGGGAATGTGTGTGTATGTATGTGTAGATGTATGTGTGTGCTCCTGCATGTGTGTGTTTGTATGTGTATATGTTCTTGTGTGTGTTGATGTGTATGTGTGTGTGTATGTGTGTATGTGTGAGTATGTGTTTATGTGTGTGTTTGTGTATGTGTTTGTGCGTGTGTTTATGTGTGTGTGTGTGTGTGTGTGTGTGTGTGTGTGTGTGTGTGTGTGTGTGTGTGTGTGTTTATGCAAAGCATGCCTACTTTAATACTTTAATAATGATTTCAGTAGATAATGGGTTAATAATACGAATACAATACTATATAGTATAATATAGTTTAGTGTAGTGTAGTATATTGTTGTGTAGCCCAGTATAGTATAGTACAGTATAGTACAGTATAGTGTAGTATAGTACAGTATAGTATAGTACAGCATAGTATAGTATAGTACAGTACAGTATAGTATAGTACAGTGTAGTATAGTATAGTACAGTGTAGTATAAACAGTACAGTGTAATATGTTTGGTGGGCAGCGGTGACCTGGTGGTAAGGTCCTGGATGACTGATCTCAAGGTTGGTGATTTGAGTCCCACTTTCACCGGATTGTCACTGCTGTCCCCCAGTGAACTAACTGTGTTTTGAAAGGCCAGCCGTGTCTCTCACTGTCTGTGGTTGAGGTTTGTGTAGAAGAACCATTGCTAACTTTTGTAAGTAAGAGCTGCAGAGCCGCCATCATGTTTCTGCCCCGTGATGGCCTGGTGAGCCGTCTGGGGTGTACTCTGCCCTTAGCCAGAGTCGGCTGAGATGGGCAGCAGTCTCCCTGTTACCCAAATTAGGATTAAATGGTTCAGAAAATGAATGTATTATTGAGTGTCTTTAAAAATATAAAAAAAGATTGGTTCATTCTCTGTAACCGCTGAATCCTAATTACGGCCATCCCAGCCGAGTCTGGGCGAGGGCAGAGTACATCCTGAACAGCTCACCAAGCCGTCACAGGTCAGAAACACGCTGACGGTTGTGCAGCTCCTCTTGTCGATAGTCAGCAATGGTTCTTTTACATGAACCTCTCACCACAGACAATGAGAGACACGGCCGGCCTGTGATAACCCAGTGAGTGCACTGGGGGGACAGTGACAACCCGTGGAGAGTGGGACTCGAACCCCCAACCTTGGGATCAGTGATCCAGCACCTTCACCACCAGGCCACCATTGCCCAGATATGAACTAATAATTCGAACTTCTGTGATGTTGAGTTGTTATTGTTATGGTTTCTGGTTTTGTCTTTGCTGAATTAAATCCCACTGAGAAAAACACTGATGTTACGGCAGATGATTTAGAATACGAGATCATTATTATTGGAAACTGCAGCGTGAAAACAAAAATTATTACATCATATATTTCGATGTTAAGAAACAGTTGTGTGTGTGTGTGTGTGTGTGTGTGTGTGTGTGTGTTGGGCTGATGTTTACTATACACAAACATCGTGCAATCAAATAGGTTGTAACCAAAGTAGCTATAAGAAAACCTGCAGGCCGTTGTGGGGTACATTACAGGGGAATACGTATACGAGTGTGACGTAGGGAGGGTACCGTGTGGTTCTGGTGCACTCAGAGGTGGTGTACGAGGTCCGGATGGGTGCAGTGATGTAATGGTGTTGTACTGGGATTACCTCATAAAGCAGACACTAAAGTACTTTAGTGAAATTCTGCTCCCGTTTTGTTTTATTCAACTTTTTGTTTGTTTGTTTGTTTTTCCAAAATAAAAGCCTTTGTACCAAAACCATGAACAAGTATAACAGGGGTGTACGAAGGTTCCTGTAACCAGGCCTGCGCTCTACGAGCCAACCATGTTCCCTCCCAGTTACGGTACATTTATTAGGAAAATGCCAAGGCAGCATCTCAGCGTTTCATCTCTCGCATGACGTGAAGCTTTTATAAACATCCCAGAAACACAAAAGCTTTAAACAAAGCAGCACAAACAAGAGTTTTGAATCCTGAAGGTCCCGGTGGAAGCCACACCCACATACAGCGACAAAGAGGATAATGCCATCCTGTTGATTTGCGTTAAAGTTTGAATATAATGTGGATTATTACATCACAGTTTCCACCACAAGCCTTCAGGTGAAGTGAGGTCGGTAATAAAATGTAAATCTGGTGGTTTAAGGCTCTGAAAGGATCGTGGAATTACAACCTGTTTATAATGGACCCAGGAGTTATTCAGAGAACTGAAAGAACCACAAACTCCACCCATCACGGTCCTGATACATCATTTGAAGTCGTTTCCATGGTTACAGATGAAGGTGAGGCCATTTCCATCCAGTCGGTTTGTTTGTTTAGGGAGAGTACAGTCTCGCGAGCCTTCAGTAGAAACAGAACCAAGTCCAGACCTCCATCCACACCGGAACACCGAGTAACAATCTTCTTTTCCTTTCGGCTTTTCCCTTCAGGGGTCGCCACAGCGAATCATCTGCCTCCATCTCACCCTATCCTCTGCATCTTCTTCTCTTACACCAACGACCTTCATGTCCTCCTTCACCACATCCGTGACAATCTTCTATCTAACAATCTTCTAATAAATTCTGCTCGACCGACTCAGTGGTGAAAACTGCACACCTGATCAACTTCCTTCTTTCCGGATCGGAACAGATTTATTATTTAAAACGGAAGAAAAAAACCTCACTTGATTACCCGAAGCGGTTAAATCACGGGTTCTGGACCTTCATGTAATACAAAGTGAGCCATTTCTGGACAGAATCGAGTTTTCTCATTTAACAATCATTTTATCAATACGTAAATAAAATAGGGGCCTGGTGGTGGCGATGCTGGATCACTGATCCCAAGGTTGAGGGTTTGAGTCCCACTCTCCACAGGTTGTCACTGTCCCCCCAGTGCACTCACTGGGTTATCACAGGCCGGCTCTGTCTCTCACTGTCTATGGTGAGAGGTTCCTGTAAAAGAACCATCGCTGACTTTCGACAAGAGGAGCCGCACAGCCGTCAGCGTGTTTCCACCCTAAGATGATCTGGCGAGCCGTCCAGGGTGTACTCTTCCCTCGCCCGTAGTCGGCTGAGAGGGGTGCCAGCCTCCCCGTGACCCTAATTACAATTAAGTGGTTCACAAGACGAATGAGTTTTCAAGTTGCTTTTTAAAATTACAATCAGTGACTTCTTCTTCTTCTTCTTCTTCTTCACTTATCCCTTAACAACCAGGGATGTCGTTGGGGCACCTTCATGGTGAGACTTGGGCTGATTTGACCTGGCGGCGCCCATCCCTCTCCAGGTTGTAGAAATATGCTGACAGCTTTGCAGCTCCTCTTTACAAAAGTCAGCAATGGTTCTTTTACATCAACCGCTCACCATAGACAGGGAGAGACGTGGCCGGCCTGTGATAACCCAGTTAGTGCACTGGGGGGACAGTGACAATCCTGTGGGCACTCGAACCCCCAACCTTAGGATCAGCGATCCTGCACCCTACCACTAGACCACCACTGCCCTGTGACTAATGAAATACAAATTGAAAAAATAAATTAACAAACTTAAAATAGTAGCATTCATTTTATACACTTTTAAAATCAATAATAATAATAATAATAATAATAATAATAATAATAATAATAATAATAATAATAATAATACATTTATTTATTACTGTACAGAAAATTTTTTAAATAAGTAAATATTATCAAGATTTTTTTAAATCTTGTTTGAAATGTAAAGCAGCGATGGATAAAAACTTTAAAGATACCTGGAGCGATTTTGTTCTGATATGTTTATTACTGGAAATGAAAACAGTATTTGTAATTTATTTATTTATTTGTTTGTTTGTTTGTTTGTTTGTTTGTTCACTTATTCTCGGGTGATACAGTGGGTATCATAACTGCATTACAGCAAGAAGGTCCTGGGTTTGAGTCCCAGGCTCAGTGATGATGTTTCCCTCTGGGGTTTTGCTTGTGTTGATTTTCTCCAAATACTCCAGTTTCCTCCCAAAGTCCAAACACATGAAGTATTCTTTAATAATAATAATAATAATAATAATAATAATAATAATAATAGTCAATTTATATATATATATATATATATATATATATATATATATATATATATATATATATATATATATATATATATATATATACATACAGAGAGAGAGAGAGAGAGAACAAATAAAAATCAGGAGTGTAATAGGATCCCATTGGCTTGATACCGTATCCATAGTAACAGAAAAGAGTTACAGTCTCATATTTATGCTGTAAAAATAAAATCATCAAAACTCAACTTGATCTTTAATTTGTTTATTTGTTCTCAACTTACACACAAAAAACATTTTAATGAACACCGTCAGTCCTCCTTTCTTCCCTTAACGCTCCTCTCTCAGGATTTTCATCCAATCAGGTTTGGAAAGCAGAGCAAGAAGGCGGAGGCTTGTAGTTCATGATCAGTCTGGAAAGAAAGCACGTCACATCATCATCTCAGACAGGAACATCTGGAACATCGAACATTTGTGTCCTACGCATTTCAGGTATGTCTCTCCATCCCAGCATTGTACATGAAACGTTTCCTTCCATCAATGTGATATCAGCGTTGAAGAAGCACAGGGATGCGAAACCTTTCAGAATGTAGGGCTCCGTTTTGTTTCTGGAGCAGATGTTTACCATCAAAGTTATTAGAACATCGACTAGTTTACAGCAAAAGAGACACAATCCCTGATACATCGTTTAATTTTATTGATTTTATATTATATGTATATTTTATGTAATTTTATCAATATGGCTATAAAAGGATATAAGCGTATATTCCGTCTGTTTATTTGTAGTCGGGCAGCACGGAGTTGATTTAAACTCTATAGTAGCAGTTGAAGTCCACCTTGGTGTCCAGCTGTTTCCTCTGGAGCACAAATGCAGCTTTAATGCTCTAGATGTTTACGAGGTCACCCTGAACACTGTGTGTCTGGTTTGAAAGAAACGTTTGTTTGGTTGTCTTTCACCTGATGTTAATAGCATTAATACATAATGTTGCTCTGAACAATAACAGCATTCATATGTCGATAGCGTTTGTTAAACACCCTTAACATTTGCATATCTGAGCAGTTAAACCTTAAAGACTCATTCAAGGGCACAAGCAGTGGCAGCTTGATGTGACAAAAAATAAATAAGTGAGTGCGGTTGAAGGCAGCGGTGATAAGGCGCGTGAGGTTCTGAGCTTATAAAGGTGTTATAACGGTCTTATCAGATTATAAAGGGGCTCTGTGGTCCGGTCCGCCACAGACTTTGCACTGGCCCTTTATGTTGGCTTCTCTACTCCATACAGCACACTTCCCTACACTGGGTTAAACCTTTAAAGGCCCAGTCTGACCAAAATATCATATTTGACAAATATATGTAACAAAAACTACATTGAATAATAATATGTTGACCAACAAAATGAAAATATCTTTTAAAAATATTACTCGAGAGAAACTACTTCATGTATGCAAATGAGCCGATCACATCCCGAAAGGGTGTGACGTCAGTAACAGAATCTCAGGTTTTGTTTGCTTTCACGCCGAACCTGCATAGATCTCGATTACGTCTTGTTTACCTCGCAGATCTGAATGAATATGTCAGACTCAGAGAGTTCAGCAGTTCCACAATTGTGGATGTGAAGAAGGGCTGGATTTTGGACAGCTCGCCCTAAGGGAAGGTGCGGGTGGAATGGGAGAGGGTGTTAATGGGGGAGTTGGGGCAATCGCTCCATAAAGATTTGAGCCAGAAGCCTCTGTACTACCTAATGTACTGGAGGCGGATGATGAACAGGCGGTGGACCTACGTAATGGCGTGAGAACTATGAACTGGTTTGTTTATTTCATTACAGTCGGCCCTCGACTTATGAAAACCTCTGAATACGGAAAATGCAGGTTATGAAAAACATTTTCCTACATTTTCAGCTCGTTTTACGAAAACAACCTCCTTTTATGAAAAGCGCCAAACGCAACATTCAAAAATTCAAACAATGCGCGAATTGCTCTTTCATTGGCTGTCTCCCAACATCCCGCCCAGCTGGCCTCCCACTGGCCAGGAGGGAGCTAAACTGTACCCATACTTCCTCTACCCATACTTTGTGTTTGTCACACGTGTGAAGGAGAGTTGAACAGGACTGTTGGCTTGTTTTGAGAGTGAACATTGCAGCGTTATATTTCGTTATCCATCATGGACCCCAAGCAAGTGATTCCCGGTGACACAGAAACGAAGAAGCGGGCTCCGTTATCAATCCACATGAAAAAATAAAAAAGTGGGATGCGGTTGAGCAAAATCGCAAAGAAGTATTGCCGAAACCCCTCTACGATTGGGACGATATTGAAGCAGACGAAGGCATTAAAAGCAAAGATAGAGTGAAAAGCAGAGTGCTCTGTGGGACAACACCTCCGATCTGGCAGGGAAGCAAGTTAATGTTGAATGCGGACTTCTGATCTCTCAAGGAAGCAATTTAATATTGAATGTGGACCTCAGATCTTTCAAACAGGTAATTCCGCTTTAAATACACTTTTAAAAACACCCCGTCTCAAAAGCTTCGTCAGCTGCGCGTTGCATGTGGGCGGAGTCCACATTCAGCAAAACACGCCACTCCACAAAACACACCAGAGAGAGAGAGAGAGAGATTTGTGTGTGTGTGTGAGAGAGAGAGAGAGAGAGAGAGAGAGAGAGAGAGAGAGAGAGCAAGAGAGAGAGAGAGAGAGAGAGAGAGAGAGAGAGAGAGCGACAGTGGTGTGTGTGTGTGTTAATAAAAAATGTTTAATAATGATTTAATTAATAAATATGTTAATAAAATGTTTAAATGGTTTACTGCATTATTTCCTTTTACTTTTAACACATATTTCATACAAAATTGATGTACTTTTATCATTTTGAAAGGGTTTATTGGGGTAGTCTTGGGAGCCTCTGAACGAATCAGGCGTTTTACATGTAAAATGCGCCCCCTACTTACAAAACTCCAGGCTACGAAAAAGGCTCTGGGACGGATTGATTTCGTAAGTCGAGGGCCGACTGTATTTGTAAAATACTTGCCTGAGATTCGGTTCAAATCCATCACATACACATTGAATAGCCAATCAGAGACCTTCTGCCAAGCAAGTTGTCAGACGGATTACATCCGTGTGTCATTGTATTACTTTATTATGTGTAGACCTACAGGGCGTGTGCTCGACTACA
>CM045730.1:72427846-72515346 GCA_024760905.1 Plotosus lineatus
TTAAAGCACATTCCCTGCTTGACAAATTCAACTTTAATTTGATTCCTTGAGGGATCGGAATTCCAGATGAGCTCAAATGCGCCCACATTTATTAAACATTTACTGAATTAAACAAGTGCCCGCCCTCACGCCGGTCCCAAGCCTGGATAAATGCAGAGGGTTGCGGCAGGAAGGGCATCCGGCGTAAAACTTTTGCCAAAACACAAAATGAAAACCATAAAGACAAATGTCATACCGGATCGGTCGAGGCCCGGGTTAACAACGACCACCATCAGTGCTGTTAACCAACAGGATGCTGGTGGAAATTGGACTACTGTTGGTCGAAGACGTTGAAGAAGGAGAGGCGGGAGGCGTGTCCGTAAGCAGAGACAGAAGAGGAAAGGCATGAGTCTAGGACTGAGAGTGGGGACTTTGAATGTTGGAACTATGGCAGGAAAAGGTAGAGAGCTGGCTGACATGATGCAGAGGAGGAAGGTGGACATACTGTGTGTTCAGGAGACCAGGTGGAAAGGGAGGAAGGCTAGAAGCTTAGGAGCAGGGTTTAAACTGTTTTATCATGGTGTGGATGGGAAGAGAAATGGAGTCGGAGTCATCTTGAAGGAGGGGTTTGTCAGGAATGTTCTAGAAGTGAAGAGTGTCAGACAGAGTGATGAGTCTCAAGTTAGAAATTGAAGGTGTGATGGTCAATGTTGTTAGTGCTTATGCCCCACAGGCAGGATGTGAGCTAGAAGAAAAGGAGAGATTCTGGAGTGAGTTAGATGAAGTGATGCAGAGTAAACCCAGAGGTGAAAGAGTGCTCATTGGTGCAGACTTCAATGGACATGTTGGTGCAGGCAACAGAGGGGACGAGGAAGTGATGGGCAGGTTTGGTATCCAGGACAGGAACGCAGAAGGACAGATGTTGATAGATTTTGCAAAAAGGATGGAAATGTCTGTGGTGAATACTTTCTTCCAGAAGAAACAGGAGCATAGGGTGACTTATAAAAGTGGAGGTAGGAGCACACAGGTAGACTACATCTTGTGTAGGTGATGTAATTTGAAGGAAGTCAGTGACTGCAAAGTAGTAGTGGGTGAGAGTGTTGCCAAACAGCATAGGATGGTGGTGTACAGGATGACGATGATGGTGAGGAAGGTGAAGAAGGTAAAGGCAGAGCAGAAGACAAAGTGGTGGAAATGGGACATAGAGAGGACCGAACAGAGTAAACAGGAGTACAGGGAGACACAGCGTAAGGCGAAGGTAGCGGTGTCAAAGGCCAAACAGAAGGCGTATGATGACTTGTATGCTAGGTTGGACAGTAAAGAGGGAGAAAATGATTTATACAGGTTGGCACAGCAGAGAAATAGAGATGGGAAGGACGTACAGCAAGTTAGAGTGATTAAGGACAGAGTTGGAAACGTGTTGACTGATGACACAAGTGTGCTGGGAAGAGGTGACTGTTGAGGACCAGGAAGTAGCAAAGATCAGTAAGGATGAAGTGAGGAGGGCATTGAAGAGGATGAAGAATGGAAAGGCAGTTGGTCCTGATGACATACCGGTGGCAGTATGGAAGTGTCTAGGAGAGGTCGCAGTAGATTTTCTGACAAGAACATTCAACAAGGTCTTAGAGAGTGAGAGGATCCCGGAGGAATGGAGAAGTGTGCTGGTGCCCATTTTTAAGGTAGATGTGCAGAGTTGTAGCAACTACAAAGGGATAAAGTTGATGAGCTATAAGATGAAGTTATGGGAAAGAATAGTGGAAGCTTGACTGGGGCAGAGGTCAGCATTTGTGAACAAACACTTTGGTTTCATGCCAAGAAAGAGCACCACAGACGCAGTGTTTGCTTTGAGGTTGTTAATAGAGAAGTACAGAGAAGGTCAGATGGAGCTGCATTGTGCCTTTGTGGATCTGGAGAAAGCATATGACAGGGTGCCGACAGAGGAACTGTGGTATTGCATGAGGACGTCTGGAGTGGCAGAGATGTATGTTAGAGTGGTGCAAGACATGTATGATAGATGTGCTGTCAGTGTGACAGAAGAGTTCAAGGTGGAGGTGGGACTGCATCAAGGGTCAGCTCTGAGCCCCTTCTTGTTTGCTATGGTGATGGACAGGCTGACAGACGAGGTTAGACAAGAATCTCCATGGACTATGATGTTTGCAGACGACATTGTGATCTGTAGTAAGAGCAGAGTTTGTACTGTGCAGGAAAATCTAGAGAGGTGGAGGTATGCCCTGGAAAGGAGAGGAATGAAGGTTAGCCTCAGTAAGACAGAATACATGTGTGTGAATGACAAGGACCCAAGAGGAACGGTGAGGTTACAGGGAGCAGAGATAAAGAAGGTGGAGGATTTTAAGTACTTAGGCTCAACAGTCCAGAGCAATGGAGAGTGTGGAAAAGAGGTGAAGAAGTGTGTGCAGGCAGGTTGGAATGGTTGGAGAAAAGTGTCCGGTGTGATGTGTGATAGGAAGGTATCGGCAAGAATGAAAGGAAAAGTGTACAAGACGGTGTTGAGGCCAGCGATGTTGTATGGGTTAGAAACAGTGGCCCTGGGGAAAAGACAGGAGGCAGAGCTGGAGGTAGCAGAGATGAAAATGTTGAGGTTCTCTTTGGGAGTAACGAGGATGGATAGGATCAGGAATAAGTCCATCAGAGGGACAACCCATGTAAGACGTTTTGGAGACAAAGTCAGAGAGGCTAGATTGAGATGGTTTGGACATGTATAGAGGAGGGATAGTGAGTATATTGGTAGTAGGATGCTGAGGTTGGAACTACCAGGCAGAAGGTCTAGAGGAAGACCAAAGAGAATATTTATGGATGTGGTGAAGGAGGACATGAAGGTAGTTGGAGTAATCGAAGAAACAGAGGATAGTGTGAGATGGAGGTTGGAGATGGAGGCTGGTTTGCTGTGTGTTTATGTATAAATATATGTACTGTATGTATAAAAATATGTTCAAATATTCATTCATTCATTTTCTGGACTACTTAATCCTAATTTGGATCACAGGAAGGCTGGTACCCATCTCAGCCGACTCGGGTGAGGACAGAGTGCACCCTGGACAGCTCACCAGGCCATTACAGGGACTCACACATCACAATAATTTTATTATTATTATAGGTACTACTACTACTAGTAATAATATTATTATTATTATTATTATTATTATTATTATTATTATTATTATTATTATGTTTACAGAAATTTAAAAAAAATTAAAAATCTTCTCTAGTGTGTTTGCATTCTTATATGTATAAAATCTGCATGTGTTCATTACCTTTGCCCATAATGAGTGGACCAGTGATAGCAAGGACTATGGCAACCAGGCTAATGAGGATCATGTCGAACCTCCTCTCACTCAGTAATTTGTGAGTTTTATCTGAAAATGTTTATAAAACGATGAGATACAGGAAATAGGAAAACACACATGCTTTATATATGGACGTGTTTGTGTTTACCTGGAACAGTAACACTGATGGACTGGCTCGCACTGTGGGTGGCTGACTTTATCCTACACATGTAGACTCCAGAGTCCTGCATGGATATTTCCCAAAAAGTCATGAAGAAGATTTTCTCTCTTTCACTGATGTTTGTCCATCCTGTGGTGATGTGATTGGTGTGATTTAAAGATCTGCACTCATTTTCATCATCCATTCTGCACCATGACTTGTCCAGGTTCTTCAAGTACTGAGGTTTAATGTCTACAGTGCAGCTGATGGTCAGAATGTCTGTTACATGAACGGTCCACATGGTGTTCCTCAGGACCATGAGAGACAGGAAACAGTACTGATCAGAATTTAATACATACAATCAGATGAAGAGAAGAATATGGGGTGATCAGTTTGAACTCAGGAACATTCTTCAGGCAGAAGAAGAAGAAGAAGAAGAAGATAAAGTAAAGGAGAAGAAGCAAAAGAAGAAGTGCAGCACTGGAGATGTTTCAACGATCTCAGAACTCTTCACACGTTTCTTGAAGAGTTGCAGTTTAACACAGCCACTCGAACCCCATCTGACCTGCCCTGAAACTGCTGATCAACTAAACTCAGATGAGTTTATTATTCCCTTATCAGTGAAATCCATCACACCTCCATCTGTTTGTTTGTTTTTCAGTATTTCTATAGAAATACATACATTTGATTTTTAAATTAATTACTTAAAATAATTTTGTAATTTAATTTTTAAAATTTAAAATTGAGATCCCAACAGGACCATCGAAATCCGCGAAGTAGGATCACCCCCCCACACACACACACACACAACCCACACCCCTCTGACTGACGTATACGTACATGTATATGTGTATATAATATCAATGATATAAAAGCTTATAAGAACAATTAAACATAAAAATATACATTTATAAAATATACTAGTACATAAAATACGATGTAAATAAAATATAAATACACACACATGCAGATGGTATTGCATGAGAAAAAGATGACACACATACATACGCGCATTCGCACACAGATCCGCATCTCACAACGATGGAACTAGTTTTGATGGGAGATTTTGGGTTGTTTTTTGTTTTGTGTTTGTTTAGGGATTTTTTTGTTTGTTTGTTTGTTTGTTTGTTTGTTTGCATAATCACCTTGTTTTTGTGGCATTTTCCTTAACTTTTCACCAATCTTCCTTCATTTCCTTGTTTTTTAATTCAATGAATATTTTTTCAGTTATTTAAAAAAAAACACAAAGAACTGAAGCTGCATTAATTGAAGTGCGAAGTAGCGAGGGATCCCTGTGTATATATATATATATATATATATATATATATATATATATATATCTTCTTCTTGTCCTTTCAGCTGTTCCCTTCAGGGGTCGCCACAGCGAATCATCTGCCTCCATCTCACCCTGTCCTCTGCATCTTTTTCTCTTACACCAACTGCCTTCATGTCCTCCTTCACCACATATATATATATATATATATACATACATGCGTGTGTATGTATATATATATATATATATATATATATATATATATATATATATATTTTTTTTTTTTTTTTTTTTTTTTTTTTTTTTTTTAGAAAAATGAGGACATGTTTATCATGGGTAATATCTCCTCCCCCATGCCCCACCCTGCAGACTGTAGACCCCTTGCCCCTGTTACCCTTTAGGGTGCTAGGTGGAGCCTTTGTCCATAAGGTCCATGTGGAGAATAATATGAGTTTAGAGGTGATCTAAAAGTGTTTATGAAGTACGGATGATACCGAGTGCCAGGTTCGAGAATGGACACGTGATGTGAGTCCCTGAGATTCGGCGCTACATGTGTATGAGAACCCACTGAGGGGGACAAGTTGGTCTCAAACGAATGACCGGCAACACTGTTGAAAACACATGACTGGAGCTCTTGAGGATGCACCAGTCCATGTGGAAATATTGTCAGTGGCGCCATAGAGGAGGAAGGAAGCGAGGGAGAAGGATGCAGGCGAGGGAAGTGCGATTTTAGGGACGCGGCGCAGTGATAGCCGGAGCAGTACAGGTCTCTACAAGCAGCAGTGGAAATGATGGACATCTCTGGTTTGTTGTTCAATGCAGGTAAAACTGGTGGAGTCAAACTCGCAGAACTTTTTTGAAATGATGGAAGAGGAAATGTGTAAAATGGTGCAATGCTCAGTCCCAGACTGGAAGAATTAGAAAACAATGCTGGCGTAGCAGATGAGGAGGATCTTCTATTTGTAATCTCTGAACATCTTCTTCTGATCATCTCAGAGGTTTCATGTGAACTTTTACTGCTGACTTTGTGGTTCTTCTCATCTTTATCCTGAATCTTAGGAGAGCAGACAGTAAGTGGTCTGCAGGTGGTGCTCCGTGTCCGTAAAACACACCGAGCTGGCACAGAAGGATCTGAATCACTCTCCTCTGATGATTTGGAATAAAATCCGATGCTGGTTATCTTCAGATGTTCAGAGTCTTTTGATGAGCCAGTGGAAGGAACTGGATCTGAATTTCCGATCTGTGAACATGTTTGTTCCAGGAGAGCCAATGGACTCTTTGTGGCGTCCAACTGTAAAAATAAAATAAATGAATAAAGTCAGTGCATTTTCATCCGGATAAAGAAAAAGCGTCCAGTCAAAAGGTTCAATCTTCAAGATGCTGAACAATAAGAAGAGTTTTATACATTCATCTCAGCAAAACATTTCTTCAGAACAGGGATCACCAACATGGTCAACATGAGTTGCCCACGAGCCTGTTCAGGGGTCGGGAACCTATGGCCAGACGTGGTTCTTTTGATGACTGCATCTGGCTCTCAGATTAATCAGGTGGCCTTTCTTAACAGAATAACTAATTCATAATTCCACTGTCCTTTAAATAAAAATACAGAAAAAAGCCATCAAATAAAACAAAAACAAATAAATCTCGCGCATTTCAATCTATTCGTCTCTTTCGTGTGACGTCACACATTAGTGCCGTGGGCAAACGTCACCATTGCAGAGGGCACGCCATTAAGGTCAAGCAATTAGGCTCGGTACACTTAGTCCACTGAGTTACAAAATAAAATGGAAAATACTTACGAAATTAATCCGTTCCAGAGCCTTTTTCGTAGCCTGGAGTTTTCATACGTCGAGGCACATTTTACATGGAAAACGCCTGATTCACTCCCAAGACTACCCCATAAACCCTTTAAGAATGATAAAAGTGCACCAATTTTGTATGAAATATGTGTTCAAAGTAAAAGAAAATTATTTATTCAACAATTTAAACATTTTATTAACATATTAAACCATTTTATTTACATATTTATTAATTAAACCATTTTTAAACATTGTTTATGAACACACACACACACACACACACACACACACACACACACACACACACACACACACACACACACAACACTGTCTCGCTGTCTATCTCTCCCTCTTTCGCTCTCTCTCTCTCTCTCTCTCTCTCTCTCTCTCTCAGGGTCCACCCACACGCAGCGTGCAGCCGGCGGAGCTTTTGAGACGGGGTGTTGTATTTAAAGCGGAATTGCCTGTTTGAAAGATCTGAGGTGCAGTTTCAATATTAACTTGCTTTCTTACAAGATCGAAGGTCTTGTGGCGCTGCCCACTTCTGTGCACAAAAATGCTTCGTGGCCGAATGCGGAGCTTTTGAGACGGGGCACGGCTCATCCGGACCTCCTCAAATAAGCTGCAATGAGTACTGTACTCTCAAAACTCTCAAAACTCACGAAACTCATGAACCAACAGTACGTCTCTCCTTTCCACGTGTGACAAACAAGCTTATGGGTGAAGTACTATGGAGGTTCAACTCTCTCCTGGCCAATGGGAGGCCAGCGGGGTGGGATGTTGGGAGATAGCCAATGAGAGAGCAACTTGCGCATTGTTTGAATTTTTGAATGGCGCGTTTGGTGTTTTTCATAAGAAGAGGTTGTTTCGTATACAGAAGGTGAAAATTTAGGAAAATGTTTTTCATAACCTGGATTTTTCATATTCAGAGGTTTTCGTAAGTAGAAGGCCAACTGTATATACATCTAATATCTAAACGACAACATACCTGGTCATGAGGCAGCGGTCATTGTGAAGAATGCAGCCTTCATCCTTCACCTACCCTGACACAAAGTCATCGTATGCCTCCAGGCTCTTGAATGCATCCCAGGTATATGCACTTTTTTATAACCAGGTAATTCGTAATATTTTTGTGGGTAACTTCTGGCCACAAACTGGCATCAGTCGACCGCTCTGCTTTGGAAATATCATAGGGATCTTTATATCCTACTAACTTCAGTTTATCCAAATACCGACTCCTGACCACTGGCTCCAAAGTGTCTACATAGTGGTAAGAGGTTTTCACAGGGGCAGGGACCTTTTCCCCTAAGCTGGACATGTCAAGCAAACAAAGAAAGTCGAGCTGTCACGAAGCTTGCCCACAACAATGGCAGCCGGAAGCTAGGCATTGTGGATAAAGAAGTGATGTGTGACATCAGCGAAAGGGATCTATACATCTATTTTCAATTTCACATGTCGCTGTGGCACGCAGCGGAGAGCCAATCCTTTCTGTACTCCAGTGTGTGGGTGGGGCCGATACCGTGAAACTCTAATTTTATTGGATTATATGCAACAGCCTGAGCGAGTTGTTTTTGGGTAAAGAGGTAAATTTCCCTCATTTTGATCAGCTCATGTGCAAGAAGCCAAGCAGAGCTGGCAAGCAAAACACAAATGAAAAAACTTCAACCTGCAAACCAGCTGATTGCCTCGGGACCATAATCAACTCTCACGCATCAAGCGTGAGACTCATTCATTTCTCATGCAAGGTGTCTAAAAGCTCATGAATTAATACAATTATTTCCCAATTTTATTATTTTTGTATTTTTTAAGGATCTAATTTCTGCGAGCAAATGCCATTGGCTGTCTTTTACATAAACATGCAGCTTCTCTTTCTGTTTCTGGCTGCGGGATCCTTTACCGTAAAATCAGATACATACGTGCACTTAAAAACTAAAGGTTGTGAAACTTGCTCAGACGATGTTTTCATTTACTACTGTAGTTAAATGTAGATTTAGTTAGAATTGTTAACATTGTTAATAAGTTTCAGTTTGTAATTCCATGTGTTGTTGCGATGTTGCTGCACAGGATACTTTCCATCTCTATGTGTAGATTTGTTAACATGGTGAATTAGTTTCAGTTTGTAAACGAATTGTGAAGTTGCAAGGTTGCAGCATATGATACACGCCATCTATCAGCAAACAGCAAAGATTATTATCAAGAATTATTTGGATAAAACTTCAAAAAATAGAAATGTTAAAAAAGTAGAAATATTTTACACTTCATATTTCATTAGTTCTTTCACTGAATATTTCATTTACATTACATTATTAAATCTTAAAGACATGTGTGTAACTTTGTATTTTTCCCCTATGTCTGTGTTTAATCATTACATATAAAAGTTGCATGAAATGGCTTAAAAATCACTCTTAAAAACCCTTCAAACCAAAATTTTCGCCCTGGACCTGAGTGGGGGCTGCACCCCTGGACCCCTGCTTCTCACTCTTTATTAATCTTCGGGGTTGACAGCTATGTGGGACGCGCTTCCTGTCACATAAAAACACTGCAGCATGTGAGTCGTATTGACTATGTTTGGCTCCACATGCGCACGCGAGCAGTCCTTCTCACACCTGAAGAGCATCAAGACCAACCTGTGGTCACGTAATAAGTGGAAGGCTAAAAGCCTGCATGAAGTTGAACTTCACCCTGTATCAACCAGACTACAAAGCTATCAGCAAAACCATGCAGCACCAGAAGTCACATTAATAGTAACAAGTATTTTTCTTATTAATGAATAACTTCGTTATGACAACGTCGTTGAAAATAAATTCAGTCGTATTATACTCTGAAATTGTTGGTCTCGGTATTAAAAAATATATTTGGCTCTCAGAGGATTAGATTGTAATTTTTTTTTTTTTTTTGGCTCAATCCCTCCCCAGTGCAGCTAACTGGGTTATCAAAGGCGGGCCATGTCTGTCACTGTCTATGGTGAGAGGTTGATGTAAAAGAACCATTGCTGACTTTCGTAAAGAGGAGCTGCAAAGTCGTCAGCGTGTTTCTGTCCCTTGCTAAAAGGGTTGTGACAGGAAGGGAATCCGACCTAAAAACCTCTGCCAAATCAAACGTGCCAATCAGATGATTCACTGTGGCGACTCCCGAGTAAAAGGGGAAAAGCCGAAAGGAAGACAGACCGTCAAAAAGGTTCCCGACCCCTGATATAGATGAAGATCATTAATTATTAATAATAACATATCATTAAAGGTAAATTGAGCAAATTTGTTATGTCACAAGTGTGTATCGACCTGGTAGCCCTTCGCATTAATTGGTACCCAAGAAGTAGCTCTCAGTTTCAAAACGGTTGGTAACCCCTGGTTTGGATCAATCCTGCTGTAATTCTGGACATAACACACAGGGTCCTCATGTCTATCGTCCTTCTGGTTGTCTCTCTTTTAGTTCTGCTTCCATAGCCAGTCATCTCAGACTTCCTGCTGCACTCAGCAATAATAACTTCTTTTATTACACTCTCTCTCTCTCTCTCTCTCTCTCTCTCTCTCTCTCTCTCTCTCTCTCTCCCTCTCTCTCTCTCTCTCTCTCTCTCTCTCTCTCTCTCTCTCTCTCTCTCTCTCTCTCTCTCTCTCTCTCTCTCTCTCTCTCTCTCTCTCTCTCTCCCTCTCTCTCTCTCTCTCTCTCTCTCTTTCTCTCTGTTCTTGTTGAGGTACACATTCTCCTTCTGGGATGTCGGTGATCCTGATGTTTCTGCTTTCTGAGTCCTGTGATCAGTCCTGGTGCACTGATGTTGGCTGAAGTTCTCATTTTGGAAGCCCGGCCCTCCTGCTGATGAAGATCTAGATGGAACCAGATGTGCACTAACAGACTATGAAGATGACTTTTCACTGCTGGTGATATTAACTCTCTTCCCCTAAATTCTTTCGGACTTACTTGTAGAACCAACTGGACGACGTTTGGACTGAAGTGAATTTCTCGTTTTGTATCGTTATGGTTCCACCCAAATGAAGATGGGTTTCCCTTTTGGATCTGGTTCCTCACAGGGTTTCATTGACTGAGGGAGGCTTTCCTTGCCCCTGTTGCAGCAGGTGACGCTCATTAGGGATGTGTAGGGTTCATAGGAAATGTTTAAATTCTTTTAGGCCCCGCCTTTCACTGTTTTACTGTGTAAAGCTGATTTGTGGCAATGTTGACTGTAAAAAGCTCAAAACCAATAAAACTGAACTGGACTGAATATAAATGAAGCATAACAGATATTTATTTTTGTTATACATATTTACAAGTATTTTCTATAATAATTCTATTAAAATTTCTACATTCTATTCACCATCTATTCTCTGCATTGAGATGCATCCACGTCCAGATGTTTGACCACTGTGTGATTTTAATAAGAAATCAAAGCTTTTGCAGGACACCGACATGATGAAAACCTCTGTTTTGGATTGACATTCCTACTGTTAATTTTAACTTTTATAAATATCAATATTTTATCAAAAAATGTTGTGAACTCTGAATGTCTGTTTTATTTCCATTATTGAACTTTATTTTCATTATTATATTTATTGTTTTATATATATTATGTTTTCGTTAGAGAATTAATAAACAGATTGTCAAGTAAAAAGATGGAGGTGACACATCTGTAATCCGAAACTCTCACATCTGCACTTATAACCAGGGATTTAGCTCAGTCGGTCGAGCATCTGCTTTATCCTCCAGAAGGTCGGAGTTGGAATCCCGGCCGCGTCGTACCATAAGATGTTAAAATTTGGCAGTTGTTGCTCCCTGCTTGGCGTTCAGCACCAAAGGCGAGGACAACACAATAACTGGTGCAGCACAGTGGTGACAGGTGCCAGAGCACAAAGCAAATTCCACTGTATGTCATGAACTTTGACAATAAAGAATTATTATTAATGAAACGATCAGAGCGAAAATTACCATAGAAATAGAAAGTTTTATAAAAATCTAACAGGTCTGATTTTCAAATCTTTGATTTAAATCTACTGCTGATTTGAAATGAAAGGACATAAATATGAGTTTATTTAAATAAGAAAAACCGGACAAGTCAGGCATTATAAACTTTAATGAAGTTTTTTTTTCTTTTTTAAATTGTACTGAGGTGTTTATGGACTGAGATGTTGTGTAAGTTAGTTTTTTAACAGCTGTGTAGACATTTCATTTAAAATACTGATGAGTTTATATCAGTTTTAGTTACAAATCAAGTCCCTGAACTGAAGAATGTGATTTTGATATTGAATTACAGCCGCGGTTTGAACAGAATCTGTGTCTGGAGCTATAAACATCAAGCCTGAAGGTAACTGGCCGTATCATGAAAGGAAGGCTGAATGTAACGTACCTCGATCTGGCTGAGAGACGCAGAGGAACCCAGCGGCTGGAGGGAATCCGGCTGCAGAAAATGTCTTCTATGTGCTGTGAGCATTTTATCAACTAAATTATAATAAATAAATACTGAGACTGCTCAGGACTCGGGTGCAGATGGTGAAGCAGGTCACGGAGATGAGGAGCTACTGAAGCGCTGCACATTTAAACCACAAGAGACTCATTTATAACACACACACACACACACACACACACACACACACACACACACACACACACACACACACACACACACACACGCGAAGAAAATACATCCCCTCCCCCAAACCGGGTGTGTGTGTGTGTGTGTGTGTGTGTGTGTGTGTGTGTGTAAAAGACAGAGAGAGAGAGAGAGACAGAGAGAGAGAGAGAGAGAGAAACAGAGAGAGAGAGAGAGAGAGAGAGAGAGAAACAGAGAGAGAGAGAGAGAGAGAGAGAGATTCATTCATTTTTAAAAAGAACTTTATTTTAACACAAAAAGAAACACTGGTTAGTAAAGCATGAACTGAGAAAGTACATGAAAGGAATTAATGTAGAATAAACACATTACACAAACAGAAAAATAAATAAATAGAAAAATAAAAGAAGGAGAAGAAGGAGAGGCGGGAGGTTTGTCTGTAGGCAGCAATAGAAGAGGAAAGGCATGAGTCTAGGACTGAGAGTAGGGACTTTGAATGTTGGAACTATGGCAGGAAAAGGTAGAGAGCTGGCTGACATGATGCAGAGGAGGAAGGTGGACATACTGTGTGTTCAGGAGACCAGGTGGAAAGGTAGCAAGGCGAGAAGCTTAGGAGCAGGGTTTAAGCTGTTTTATCATGGTGTGGATGGGAAGAGAAATGGAGTAGGAGTCATCTTGAAGGAGGAGTTTGTCAGGAATGTTCTAGAAGTGAAAAGAGTGTCAAACAGAGTGATGAGTCTCAAGTTAGAAATTGAAGGTGTGATGTTCAATGTTGTTAGTGCTTATGCCCCACAGACAGGATGTGAGCGAGAAGAGAAGGAGAGATTCTGGAGTGAGTTAGATGAAGTGATGCAGAATACCCCCAGAGGTGAAAGAGTGGTCATTGGTGCAGATTTCAATGGACATGTTGGTGCAGGCAACAGAGGGGACGAGGAAGTGATGGGCAGGTTTGGTATCCAGGACAGGAACACAGAAGGACAGATGTTGATAGATTTTGCAAAAAGGATGGAAATGGCTGTGGTGAATACTTTCTTCCAGAAGAGAGAGGAGCATAGGGTGACTTATGAAAGTGGAGGTAGGTGCACACAGGTAGACTACATCTTGTGCAGGCGATGTAATTTGAAGGAAGTCAGTGACTGCAAAGTAGTAGCGGGTGAGAGTGTTGCCAAACAGCATAGGATGGTGGTGTGCAGGATGACGCTGATGGTGAGGAAGGTGAAGAAGGCAAAGGCAGAGCAGAAGACAAAGTGGTGGAAGCTGAAAAAGGAAGAGTGTCAGGTTGTGTTAAAGATAAGATAAGATACAGCTTTATTAATCTCACAATGGAGAAATTCACTGTTACAGGCTCTTGAGGTACCATCAGTGGGGGGTGCAAAAATAGATACAAATACAAACATACACACATACATATATATTATATAAGTAAATAAATAAATAGATACATAAATAGTATAAATTAATAAACAATAAAAGAAAAGAAGGGAACGACTTTATAGACTGGCCTATATTAAAGTGTAATGTATCTGAGTGCAGAGTAGATGGGTTGATGTGGTTCACAGTCAGTGGGGTAGATGTGGTTGATTAAAGTGCACGGGGGTTTTTATTGCACATAACCGGTATTTTCACAGACAGTTACAAAGTGGCGTTGAAGAGATGTAAGACAGTGGTGAGGTGTGCTGTCGGTGTGACCGACGAATTCAAGGTGGAGGTGGGACTGCATCAAGGGTCAGCTCTGAGCCCCTTCTTGTTTGCTATGGACAGGCTGACAGACGAGGTGAGACAAGAATCTCCATGGACTATGATGTTTGCAGATGACATCGTGATCTGTAGTGTAGCAGAGAACAAGTGGAGGAAAATCTAGAGAGGTGGAGGTATGCCCTGGAAAGGAGAGGAATGAAGGTTAGCCTCAGAAAATCAGAATACATGTGTGTGAATGAGAAGGACCCAGGAGGAACGGTGATGTTACAGGGAGCAGAGATAACGAAGGTGGAGGATTTTAAGTACTTAGGCTCAACAATCCAGAGCAATGGAGAGTGTGGAAAAGAGGTGAAGAAGCGTGTGCAGCCAGGCTGGAATGGTTGGAGAAAAGTGTCCGGTGTGATGTGCGATAGGAGAGTGTCAGCAAGAATGAAGGGAAAAGTGTACAAGATGGTGGTGAGGCCAGCGATGTTGTATGGCTTAGAAACAGTGGCGCTGAGGAAAAGGCAGGAGGCAGAGCTGGAGGTAGCGGAGATGAAAATGTTGAGGTTCTCCCTGGGAGTAACGAGGATGGATAGGATCAGGAATGAGTATATCAGAGGGACAGCCCACGTAAGATGTTTTGGAGACAAAGTCAGAGAGGCTAGATTGAGATGGTTTGGACATGTACAGAGGAGGGATAGTGAGTATATTGGCAGTAGGATGCTGAGGTTGGAACTACCAGGCAGAAGGCCTAGAGGAAGACCGAAGAAGAGATTTATGGATGTGGTGAAGGAAGACATGAAGGTCGTTGGAGTCAGAAAAGAAGATGCGGAGGACAGGGTGAGGTGGAGGCGGATGATTTGCTGTGGCGACCCCTGAAGGGAGCAGCCGAAAGTAAAAGAAGAAGAAGAAGAAGAAGAAGTTACAAAGTGGCGTTGTACAGTCTGACAGTGGTGGGAATGAACGACCTGCGGTAGCGCTCCTTCCTGCACTGAGGATGTCTCAGTCGTCCACTGAAGGAGCTACTCAGCTTCTCTACAGACTGGTGCAGTGGGTGAGAGCTGTTGTTCATGATGGATGTGAGCTTTGCTACCATCCTCCTCTCACTCACCTCCTCCACAGAGTCCAGTGGGCAGCCGAGGACAGAGCTGGCCCTCCTGACCAGCTTGTTCAGTCTCTTTCTGTCCCGCTCTGTGCTGCCCGGGGCCCAGCAGATGGCAGCGTAGAGGATTGCAGAGGCTACCACAGAGTCATAAAATGTCCTGAGCAGAGGTCTGCATACTCCGAAGGACCTGAGTCTCCTCAGAAGGTGGAGGTGACTCTGGCCCTTCTTGTACAGGGCGTTGGTGTTGTGGGACCGGTCCAGTTTATTGTTAAGGTGAACGCCCAGGTATTTGAAACTGTTCACTATCTCAATGTTCTGTCCCTGGATGTTCACTAGTGATTGTGTGTGTGTGTGTGTGTGTGTGTGTTAGTGTGCTTCTTCTGAAGTCGACCACCATCTCCTTCGCCTTCCTAGTGTTCAAGCACAGGTGGTTGCGCTCACACCAGTCCACGAAGTCAACGATGACCGACCGGTACTCCAGCTCGTTCCCCTCTGACACACGGCCCACGATGGCGGAGTCGTCCGAGAACTTCTGGAGGTGGCAGCTGTCTGTGCTATAGCTGAAGTCCGAGGTATAAATGTTGAAAAGGAAGGGTGAGAGGACGGTGCCCTGCGATGCCCCCGTGCTGCAGACTGCCACCTTTGACTTACAGCCGCGCAGCCGCACGTACTGTGGACGGTTAGTAAGGTAGTCAGTGATCCAGGCAGCAAGATGCCAGTCCACTCCCACGTCCTCCAGCTTCCCCCGCAGGCGCGCTGGCCTGATGGTGTTGAAGGCGCTGGAGAAGTCAAAGAACATGACCCTCACAGCGCTGCCAGCGATCTCCAGGTGGGTGAGTGCCCGCTGCAGAAGGTAGATGACGGCGTCTTCTACCCCGATGTTGGGCCTGTAGGCAAACTGCAGCGGATCTAGGGTGGGGCTCACCATAGAGCGGAGGTGTATGAGGAGGAGCCTTTCCATGGTCTTCATAAGGTGGGAGGTCAGGGCGACAGGTCTGTAGTGGGCTGGTTCCTTCGCTTGAGCTGTTATGGGAACCGGAACCACACAGGAGGTCTTCCATAGGATGGGAACCTTCTCCAGGCTGAGGCTCAGGTTGTACAGGTAGCATAGTACCTCACAGGTACTGGTCTGGTCTGCGCAAGTCCTCAGCAGCCTGGGACTGATGCCATCTGGTCCTTCAGATTTCCTCTGATTTAGTCGCCTCAGCTGTCTCCTCACCTGGTCTGATGTGAGGGAGAGGGGGGGCTGGGGTGGGCTGCAGAGGGAGGGGGATGTGTCTGTTGGGCTGTAGCAGTCAAGTGAAGTTGGCCTGGGGAGGGGGGAGGTGTCTGCTGGTCTGGAGACGTGTGAAGAGAGGGGGGCAGAGGGGGAGGGGTGAGAATCAAACCTGTTGAAGTAACAGTAAACAGGCTTTGGGTGGTCAGGAAGTGCTTCCGGATAACTGGACAACTACAACTAATGTGATCAGGGAGACAGGTAGGAGAGTACTTGGTGTGTCCTCTGGAAGGAAAGTACATAAGGAGACTTGGTGGTGGAATGAGGAAGTGCAGGAGTGTGTACAAAGGAAGAGGTTAGCTAAGAAGAAGTGGGACATGGAGAGGGCTGAAGAGAGTAAACAGGAGTACAGGGAGA
This sequence comes from Plotosus lineatus, assembly GCA_024760905.1. Lineage (NCBI taxonomy): Eukaryota > Metazoa > Chordata > Actinopteri > Siluriformes > Plotosidae > Plotosus > Plotosus lineatus. The sequence continues at coordinate 72,444,296 of CM045730.1, forward strand.
CACAGCGTAAGGCAGAGATAGCATTGTGAAAGGCCAAACAGAGGGTGTATGATGACTTGTATGCTAGGTTGGACAGTAAAGAGGGAGAAAGTGATTCTTCAGGCTGGCACAGCAGAGAAATATAGATGGGAAGGATGTGCAGCAAGATAGACAGACAGACAGACAGACAGACAGACAGACGTTTGTTCAGTACAAAGGCCATAGGCCCATTATACACTCATAATGGCATGAAAATACTATGCGCTTTTCATTTGATAGACTAGTGTATGAGAAAACAAAAATAAGAGAAAAAAAATGTAATTGTACATGTACATTTCATTATAACTTATCATATAAGTGCATATCCTCTTTAACATGCTGTAATTCCTAATTGAGATCATTTACAAATGTAAATAATTATTTATAGATAAACCCAAAAGCATACGGCGGAATTGATTATACTGTTCACAACACAGTAATACATGTTCTTCATTCTCAATATAACTTTTCCCATTTTCAACACAATATGTGCATCACCTCTTCTCATATCATGTACTGTTGCTTCTTCCTTTATTAACAGCAATTCTAAAATTACTGCATCTAAATCCAGCTAATACGATCTTAAAATGTACTGGTGAAGGTGATATAAGATATGTCTCTACATGCAAAATTGATTTAAACTGCTTGTATGAGAAGGAGTCTGGCAGACTCTCTAGTTGTAAATGCCATTCCTGTTTAAGGTTATCTATCAATCTTTGCCTAAAAGAGCGAATAAACATTTCCACATCACCCACTTCCTGAGATACCCATACAAAACCAAATCCATATTTGAAAAGAATAGTTTTAATGTGACCAGCCCAAGTTATTCTTCCTCTCTCATCTAATGATAGAAGCATCTTATAACACTGAAAAGGCGAGATCCGTCCATACATAATCATTTACACCAATATCTTACAACTCTTTTCATATCGCATAATTGAAGAGATACCCGAACACATTCACCTAGAACCATTACATTACAGTATTTCCTTTAACCTTTAATATTCTTTTGCACATCTTCATTTGTACATTTTCAATTATTTTGCAGAAAGAAGTTCCCCATATTTCTGAACCATAACACAAGATTGGCTTAACAATAGTATCAAATACTTTAAACAAATCATTACATGGTAAGAAACCAAATTTATTCTGAAATCTATTAATAACCTTCATAGCTTTAGTGCCTTGAGCTGCGAAACAACTTTGAGCTTGAGACCAACTTAATTTAGGTGAGAACACAATACCTAGGTCTCTGTAAATAGATACAACTTTGATATTTTTAATATTAAAATTCCACTTCTCATAACTCCTCAACGGTCCAACATTTCTGAAGACCATCACCTTTGTCTTATTCAAATTTACTTTCATACCAGTTAAATCACAGAACACCTCTAGTGCATTCATTTTCCTTTGTAATTGTAAAGCAGTATCAGCAACTAACCGAACATCATCAGCAAACATAACAGCAAATATATCTTTAAAATCATTGGTTACAAAGACACCTTTACCACCAATATCTTCCATAAGATCAACAAGCTTATTGATAAATATAATCAACAATTGTGGACCAAGTATACATCCCTGACGGGTACCAGTATTACAAGCAAAGTACCGAGTCAACACATTTTCACCCCGGACACGTGAAAATAGATTTGTATACATGGAACTGAGTATGTTAAGAAATTTACCTCTTATCCCAATATCCCGGAGACCACTTAGTAGTAAATCACGTCTCACTGTATCAAATGCCTTGGAAAAGTCGATAAATAAGCAGTAAAACCTCCCCGTCCTTTTACAAGCACATTTCTGGACTAAAGACTGCAAAATAAACATATTATCAACAGTTGAATATTTTGACCTGAAGCCAGTCTGAGATTCATCAATAATACAATTTCTTTCACAATAGTCTTTCAATCTTGCATTGAGAATGAATGTGAACACTTTACATAGAGAGCAAATTAAGGAAATAGCTCTATAGTTATTCACATCGTCCTTGTTCCCAGATTTACCAAAGAGACGATTCATGGATGTGGTGAAGCAGGACATGAAGGTCGTTGGTGTGAGAGAAGAAGATGCAAAGGATAGGGTGAGGTGGAGGCAGATGATTCGCTGTGGCGACCCCTGAAGGGAAAAGCCGAAAGTAAAAGAAGAAGAAGGAAGAAGCTTGTTCCCACATTTGAACAGCGGACAAATAATACTTTTATCTCATGACACTGGAAAAGTCCCACTATCCATTACATTATTAAATGTATAAGCTCACACCATTGCTACTCTACTTTTTGTGTGTTTCAAGAACTCTGTCGCCAAACCATCAGGTCCAGGTGACTTATTACTACCAAGTCTGTTTATGTGAGATACAACTTCTTCTTGAGATATGAGGATATTCACAATGTCACAACAGTCACTCTCACTATCATATTGACATTCCCCAGTCCATACAGGGGGCACATTGGGGGCATTTAAAAGTGAGGAAAATGTTCAGTCCATTCCTTAGTTGTGATTGATGATGACACTCTATTAAAAGTTTTAGCCAGTCTCACAGTTTTCCAAAATATTTTTGGATCATTTCTATTATCAACTAAGCACTGTCTTTGTTTTTCATGATAAAGCCTCACAAGCTCTGATATGACTCAGTTAATGTCTATATCCAACATATGCAGTAAATGATCCTGACACTGTGTAAACAAACTGTTCAATTTTTCGAGAAACTCATCACTATACTACTCATCTTTCCATACGTATTTTGTCCATGGACTGGCAAAATCTTCATGATCATCAGTGTGATATTCCACTGGCCAACGCTGACTCCCCTTGGCACTGGTTTGTCCATCTGTAACATTATTGAATTGAAGTGTACACGCCAAAGGGAAATGGGTTGACTCATCATTTGTACACACTTTGAAATCTATAACATGATCATACAGTTGTGATGAAGATATCATGTAATCCACTGGACTGGCTCCATTTGATGGAACACATGTAAATTCACCTTGTTGGTCCTTGATCATCTACCATTAAGGATATGTATTCCAAAAGTTTTACACATTTCCACTAACTCTTCTTCTTCTTTTCCTTTCAGCTTTTCCCTTCAGGGGTCACCACAGTGAATCATTTGCCTCCATCTCACCCTATCATTTGCATCTTCTTCTCTTGCACCAACTACCTTCATGTCCTTCACCACATCCATGAGTCATCTCTTTGGTACACATTTCCACTAACTGTTTTCCAAAATTGTTCAGTGTGAAGTCTTTGTTATTTCTGGCAAATTCAACGTTATCAATGCGATCAATATCAATATCAATATCTTTGTCAACAAAATCTATATTATCATTTGGTATATAATCTAAAAGTGTGGCTGTCCATGCATTTAAATCACCAGCAAGTAACAAACAATTTTGTGGATAATCACAACTGATACTAGACAGGTAGTCCGCGAGTGTAGAAATCCCTTCGTGGTTACTATTTTCATAAATATTATCGGCGTTTTCAGGAGAGATGTATACAAATATTAAAATGACATCTCTAGCCCACTGCACCATTGTGGTTTTCAAGAGCACAACAACAGTGTCTTCAAAATTTAGATATAATCTACACACAAGATCAGCATTAATCCATGAATTTCTAATGAATACTGACACTCCACCACGATGTCTTCCAAAGCGTTTGGTTTTCTCTCTGAAACAAGTAAATGATCGAAAACTGGGCAAAAAGTTTTCAGTCGTCCTTGCCTCTCGCAAAAGATTCACAGAAGGCGATAACATCATATTGACTGTAGAATGCTTTTACCTGTGAGGATGGAGTGTCATATTTACAAAGTCCTTCAATATTCCATGAAAGAACACTGATCTGTGAGGGGCCTTTTCCCTGGGGTTCATGATTGGAGGAGCCTCTCCTGGCACACAAGATTTACTTCCGGGTCCAAACAAGTGGCTCCATGAGGCACTATCAGACAGCGGGGGATCAGAAGCTGATTTATTTCTACGGGTTACGTTCACAACTTTGTCAGTTTCTCTATCATACATAAAGCCTTCCCCATCCATGATCAACTTGTTCAAATGCATTTTAGTTTTTTTCCTGCTTTTCAGGCTTCACTGAACAAAGGCGATCGTGCTCGCCGATCTTCGCGAATCTTCAATGGAAAGTCTTCCGTCACCCACGTTCCAGAGTCCCTGTCGAGTGTTTTTCTCGCTTTAATGAACACATTGCTTTTATCTTGGACAGCTGGAATTTCGCTATGATAGGAGAGCCCTTCTTACCCGAGTTTAATCTTTGTGCTCTTACTATGACTATGTCATCCACGTTATCGAGGCGCAATGTTTGCTTCAAGAATTCGCGCACTACCTCCTCCGACTTATTCCAACTTTCACCCTTTTCTCCATGTAGACCGTGGAAGATCAGGTTGTCTCTGCGATCTCTGCACTCCATATCTTCTAGTTTCTCCGCCATGCTGTTCACGGTTCGTCTCAGCGGTGTGGTCTCCTCTTGTAGGCTTTGTATTTTTTGACTGAAGTCTGTCGCCATATTTATAACCTTGTCTTCGAGACTTGTGTATCTCTTGTTAAGCGATGTCAATTCGGATTTTATGTCCGTTAAAATCTTCAGCATGTCAGAATTTTCCATGTCTTGAATGAAAACTTCAATTGAACCAGTCTCTGTTTGTTGAAGCATACTTTGGTTTCTGGGAGCCGAACCCTTCGCTTGCTTAGGAGGTCTGGGATTTGCCTCCACGTCACCGCATGCGACAAGCAAAATGCTAAACAAAATTAATAGTCTTAAGCACTTTGTAACACTGACAGCACTGACATAGCATTTTCTACTTCTTTTGCACTTATCTGGTTGCATAAAGCATCCTATTTCGCCTCTATATTGCTGTAAAGATATCCCCATAGCGGGAACCTGAAAGACACGTCTTCTCCGCACTTACAGGTAACAGCCACAACCCCAGAAGGATGTGCAGCAAGTTAGAGTGATTAAGGACAGAGAAGGAAATGTATTGACTGATGACAGAAGTGTGCTGGGAAGATGGAAAGAGTACTTTGAACAGCTGATCTTCTTCTTTTCCTTTTGGCTGTTCCCTTCAGGGGTCGCCACAGCAAATCATCTGCGTCCATCTCACCCTGTCCTCTCCATCTTCTTCTCTTATGCCAACGGCCTTCATGTCCTCCTTCACCACATCCATAAATCTCTTTTTTGGTCTTCCTCTAGGCCTTCTGCCTAGTAGTGCTAACCTCAGCATCCTACTGCCAATATACTATCGCATCTTTGTACATGTCCAAACCATCTCAATCTAGCCTCTCTGACTTTATCTCCAAAACCTCTTACATGTGCTGTCCCTCTGATGTACTCATTCCTGATCCTATACATCCTCGTTACTCCCAAAGAGAACCTCAACATTTTCATCTCTGCTACCTCCAGCTCTGCCTCCTGTCTTTTCCCCAGGGCCACTGTTTCTAAACCATACAACATCGCTGGCCTCAACACCGTCTTGTACAATTTTCCTTTCATTCTTGCTGATACCCTCCTATCACACATCTCACTTTTCTCCTGCACGTGCTTCTTCACCTCTTTTCCACACTCTCCATTGCTCTGGATTGTTGATCCTAAGTACTTAAAATCCTCCACCTTCTTTATCTCTGCTCTCTGTAACCTCGCCTTCATCTTGGGTCCTTGTTGTTCACGCACATGTATTCTGTCTTATTGAGGCTAACCTTCATTCCTCTCCTTTCCGGGGCAATACCTCCACCTCTCTAGCTTTTCCTCCATTTGTTCTCTGCTCTCACTACAGATCACAATGCAATCTGCAAACATCAAAGTCCATGGAAATTCTTGTTTAACCTTGTCTGTCAGCCTGTCCATCACCATAGCAAACAAGAAGGGGCTCAGAGCTGACCCTTGATGCAGTCCTACCTCCAACTTGAACTCTTCTGTCAATCCGACAGCACACCTTACCACTGTCTTATATCTCTCATACATGTCCTGCACCACTCCAGACTTCCTAATGCAATACCACAGTTCCTCTCTCGGCACCCTGTCATATGCTTTCTCCAGATCCACAAAGGCACAATGCAGCTCCTTCTGACCTTCTCTGTACTTCTCTATTTACATTCTCAATGCAAACTCTGCATCTGTGGTGCTCTTTCTTGGCATGAAACCAAACTGTTGTTCACAAATGCTGACCTCTGCCCTTAGTCTAGCTTCCACTATTCTTTCCCATAACTTGTATGGCTCATCACCTTTATCCCTCTGTAGTTGCCACAACTCTGCACGTCTCCCTAGTTCTTAAAAATGGCACTTACACACTTCTCCTCCATACCTCCGGCATCTGCTCACTCTCTAAGACCTTGTTGAATGTTCTTGTCAGAAAATGTAATGCTACCTCTCCTAGACACTTCCATACCTCCACCTGTATGTCATCATGACCAACTGCCTTTCCACTCTTCATCCTCTTTAATGCCCTCCTCATGTCACCCTCACTAATCTTTTAACCTTAATGTAAAGTGACTCGGCTCAATGCAAATGGCAGCGTGTTGTGTTTAAAATAGTGCAAACTTTAACGAAAGAAGAGGAATCACTCAGAAATAGATAAGGATGTTAAGAATAACTTTAAGTGGGAATGGCTAGAAAAGATTGTGAAATTTGAGGTGAAATTTTCAAACAGACAGACTCAGAACGTATCAGAACCTTTGGCGAGTTTCATAAAGAAATTTGACATCGCCGGCAAGGCCTTGTGTGTTTATTGCAATGACCTGATCAATTCTGGATCTCGCGGATATATTGCCCTAATGACCGACAGACAAGCGCATTCAGAGAGAATTACTAAATATTTCTTTTGTTTAGATTACTTACTTATTTTGTCTTACTTTGTCTTGTACGGTCTTCTTGCTCAGAGTTCTTCTCTTCTATTGGCTGTTTGTGAACATATCATGGATTCCACCTCTCTGAATTGCTGTATATTACATGAAATCCCACTGAAATGTAACTTAATAAAAGTAATCTGTATTGGTAAAATCATTGTGAGATAAACTTACTCGCATTGTTGATAATAACAGTTTTATATGTCCAGTATGGGAATTTTATTTTCATTTTATTCTTTTTTTTTTAATTTGCAGCCAAAAGTAGGTAATTCGTGTTCAATTTGAAAATACTCAATACATTGGAGATGGTTCTCATATAAATTAATACACTGTCGTTGTTATTTACTTGAGTAGTATCTCAACATTAATTAGTAACTAGCAGGCTGGGACAGTCAGCTGAAAATGTTTTATAAATGTATAAAGTGGTTTACCGGAATTATTTGTGTATTTTTTCATCTTTCATTTGTATATATTATATTGCAAATACATATATGTTTACAAATAATTATTGCAATTATTCTATGCATAATGATTAGATGATCTATTGACCAACTGTATATAGCAAACAGGCTCCGCCCTGGACCCCGCCCCCAGACCCCACCCCCGCTAAAGTTCAGCTGAAAATATATTTTGCTGTTGTCATCCCTGAAATCTGCTGCAAGTCAGCAGGTGTCGAAGAAGACAGGTAGAATGTACAGAAGAAGCGTGTTGCCATCAACCCCGACGTATCCACGTTACTCAGAAAGGTGCTGGACTTTCACAATCTCTGGATACGGCTTAGTTAATAAGTAGTAACTACTGTTTTGATATAGTACATCACATGATATTGACATTCACGCTCCAAACTCTCACCACACCACCTCGTGTTTGTATTAATGTGCTGGTACAGACGATTTTTATACTGAGTTTGACCTTCCGATGGATAATTCTTTAAATGTCTGTGTACAAAGAAAAAAAAAGTAAAGTCCTTTGGGTTTTTTCCACCCGAGCCTAGTGGCTCATCAGGCCGGTGCTTATTTCCTCAGTCGGATCATCACCTCTGTCTGTAGAGGGATGGATCACAGGCTCCTCCCTTTTCCACCCCATGTGCTTTATTTACGAGGTTCTGTTACCCATGATGTCTGCGCTGCTGATGTTTGGATATCACTTTGCACATTTTCCAGATCCTGAAAAGTTAGGTTTGCATGTTCTAGTGGTGCTTGTGAATTTTATCTCTGGACAGCATGGTAAGTTGTAAACTTTGTTCTGTACTGATCCACATTATGCAGCTGTTTCAGACAACATCTGGTTAGCTTTATTTTAATTATTCCAGACATAATCATCTATTTGCTAAATTTTAAATTCATTGTTAATTTTCTGAACCACTTAATCCTAATTAGGGTCACAGGGAGGCTGATGTCCATCTTCGCCGACTCTGGGAGAGGGTAGAGTACACCCTGGACAGCTTGCTAGACCATCTCAGTGCCAACACTTACACAAACATCATACTCACATTCACACCTACGAGAGATTTGAAACAGCCAGTGAACCCACTGTGCATGTTTTTGGACCATGGGAGGAAACCGGACAACCCGGAGAAACCCACACATTCATGGGGAGAACATGTAAACTTTACACAGAAACAGCTGAGCTGGGAATCAAACCCAGGACCTTCTTGCTGTGAGGTGGACATGTGAACCTGTGTGCCACCGTGCCACCCTAATTTATTACTGTATTTTATTTCACAGTGTAATTTTTACATCAATTCCACAAAGGTTTATAGATCAAATTGTGTTCTGTTCATTTTAACAATGCTTCTCTGGGAATGAAGATGTGAGTTCTTGATGTTCTTGGGCCTCTTAAATGGAAAAATGGAACAAACGGGCATCAGGAGATCTGCTGAGAAACGTGCAGTGGAGTTTGATGACAGAGTGGACGAAGGGCTTTCACTGCTGTTTCCTGTGAATGACACACGCGTCTGTAAAAGTGAGAGATTAACTCAAAGCTCGGGGAACGTTTCAGTGAGACGCACACAAAGTGCCACTCATGGAGAAACCTCAGAGGATGATTTAGCCAAACGGTGTCGGAAAATATTAGCGATAATACTTAGCACTCAGATATTTAGTATCATCTTGAAATGTGAATATGTTTTAATTTGTGAGCTTTCATGAGAATGTTCCGTGTTTCCTCAGTCAGGTTAACGGAACCTTTAATCATCTTTACGTTTCAAAACAAATATCCACTCACAGTAATTTTATATATATATATATATTCAAACAATGGTGGTCTAGTGGTATAAGGCGCTGGATCGCTGATCCAAAGGTTGGGGGTTCGAGTCCCACTCTCCGCAAGGTTGTCACTGTCCCCCCCAGTGCAGCTAACTGGGTTATCAAAGGCGGGCCATGTCTGTCACTGTCTATGGTGAGAGGTTGATGTAAAAGAACCATTGCTGACTTTCGTAAAGAGGAGCTGCAAAGTCGTCAGCGTGTTTCTGTCCCTTGCTGAAAATGGTTGTGACAGGAAGGCCATCCGACGTAAAAACCTCAAACCAAATCAAACGTGCGAATCAGATGATCCGCTGTGGCGACTCCCGAGTGAAAGGGAAAAAGCCGAAAGGAAGACAGACAGTCGTTGATTTTCTGAAATGTTTAGTCCTAAAAAACGATAGGCAGAACAGAAACTGTTTACGCTTTGTTCAGATTGTTGTTAATGTTATTAAACTGTTTAGATCAGGGACGTCCAAACCACGGCCCATTAGCCAACTGCAGCCTGCGATCCATTTTTAATTGGTCCTCAAGACATTTTATAAATATAGAATACAATATGGCCCACACTTCAACTTTTGCCTGAGTCTATTGCACTTCTTACTTTTAACACCAGGTGGAGCTACTGTTAATTGAGGCAGTTGCGCCACCAAAAAAGACAATCACAGAAGAAATTTACCCCAAGTTACTAAAATGGCAGAACCAAAGAAGTGAAGGTAGAAAGTGAGTGCAGAAAGTTTCAGACCCGGTTGGAGAGTGAATATTTACTTGAGGTGAGTAAAAAGAGATTGGACAGGACCCATGTGTTAATAAACATGCATGTGCAGGTACACATGTCACGAATATCAATAATGCGCATCAATTCTGTCACTGCCCTGCCTTTCCGCACCACTTTCTGAAGTGCGTTTTTCTTGTTAACAGACAGAGTGCACACGCAAAGTCAGCTGATCTGATGCAGATTTGCTACTTGATCAGGTGACATTTTTTTAATGCAGTTGTGAGGGGGGCAAAAAGCGGGTGTTCTTTCTCACGCCGGACCAAAGCCCACATAAAGGCAGAGGGTTGTGTCAGAAAAGGCATCCGACGTAAAACCTGCGCCAAATCAACAATGTGAATCATTAATATTACCTCCATACCGGATCGGTCCAGGCCCGGGTTAACAACGACCGCCGTCACTGCTGTCAACCAACAGGGTGCTGGTGGAAATTGGACTACTGTTGGTCGAAGACGTCGAAGAAGGAGAGGTGGGAGGCGTGTCCGTAGGCAGAGAGAGAGAAGAGGAAAGGCATGAGTCTAGGACTGAGAGTGGGGACTTTGAATGTTGGAACTATGACAGGAAAAGGTAGAGAGCTGGCGGACATGATGCAGAGGAGGAAGGTGGACATACTGTGTGTTCAGGAGACCAGGTGGAAAGGTAGCAAGGCTAGAAGTTTAGGATCAGGGTTTAAGCTGTTTTATCATGGTGTGGATGGGAAGAGAAATGGAGTCGGAGTCATCTAGAAGGAGGAGTTTGTCAGGAATGTTCTAGAAGTGAAAAGAGTGTCAGACAGAGTGATGAGTCTCAAGGTAGAAGTTGCAGGTGTAATGTTGAATGTTGTTGGTGCTTCTGCCCCACAGGCAGGATGTGAGCGAGAAGAGAAGGAGAGATTGTGGAGTGAGTGATTGGTGATGGTGAGAGATTCATGTAAAAGAACCATTGCTGACTTTTGTAAAGAGGAGCTGCATAGCCGTTAGCGTGTTTCTGCTCCATGATGGACTGGTGAGCTGTCCAGGGTGTACTCTGTCCTCACCTGGAATTAGTTGAGATGAGCACCAGCCTCCCCAGAACCCTAATTAGGATTAAGCGGTTCAGAAAATAAATAAATAAATGAATGAATGAATGAATGAATGGATCTCATGCACATCTTGCCTCCAGCTTGTTTTAGATGTACACAGCGGTTGAAATTCTGATAGCAGAATCATTTCCACATTCCAATTCCTCATAACTTTCTCCAGGTTTTCATATTAAAAAGTCAGAAGTTGGTGCTTCCTCCTTGGCATGTGTGATTTCGCTCTATCGTGCCTGCAGGTTTTTTGCACTTTGCTTGTAAATTATTTTGACACAGTTAGCATGATGCTAATAGCACTAGACGCTGGTAAAGTGCAGGATGCACAGCGAGTGCTTGGAATGAGAAAAGAAAAAGCTTCCCCAGCAATTTCATCTTCTGCATGGTGTCGTAGTAATTAAGCTAAATCTGGGGATCATTGCACCTCAGGATGGTAATCACAGGATTATGGGATGATTTAACCTTCACAACTAAAGGCTGATCCGGATGATGTTCTCTTTCCTGTCAGCTGCCACATTTTTTGTTTTTCGAAATTCCTGGAAGCTGTTGATACTTTGAGATAACTGCATCTCCTTCTGACGCCGTCAGTCTTACACCGGATCATATGGAACCTGCAACAGGAACATGCAGGTGGTTTTCAAGATGCCAGAGTACGTGTCCAAATTTATAAGCATTGCAAAGCCAAAATTCTGGCACTTTTTTTAACAGAAAGGAGCAGGTTGAGATTTGTCCTTAGATGGATGAATAGATAGATAGATAGATAGATAGATAGATAGATAGATATAGATAGATTGATAGATTGATTGATTGATTGATTGATTATGTTTCTTCTTTTCCTTTCAGCTGTTCCCTTCAGGGGTCGCCACAGCAAACCATCTGCCTCCATCTCACCCTGTCCTCTGCGTCTTCTTCTCTGACACCAACGACCTTCATGTCCTCCTTCACCACATCCATGAATCTTCTCTTTGGTCTTCCTCTAGACCTTCTGCCTGGTAGTTCCAACCTCAGCATCCTACTACCAATATACTCACTATCCCTCCTCTGCACATGTCCAAACCATCTCAATCTAGCCTCTCTGACTTTGTCTCTAAAACATTTTCCATGGGCTGTCCCTCTGATGTACTCATTCCTGATCCTATCCATCCTCGTATGTATATATATATATATATATTGTGCAATTACTGCAGCTCATGTGAACGTACAATACAATCCATTTATTTTTTCTTGTGCAACTGAAGTGTAAATCAGTGAGAATAATGACTTGTGAAAGACCACAACAATCAGGAATATGTTACATGGTGTTGCACTAGTGCTGTCAAAGCTGTTGGAAGAGACACTGCTGAGGACATTGGACAACTCCGGTACAGCACGAGTCGGGTCACTGTGCCTGGTGCAGAACGAATCACTGTCGAACCAGCCTCCTTGAAAGTGTTGAGGGAGTTGCTGTGCTGTCCGAGGTCCTGAACGGGCCGGTATAAGCGCAGGCTGGCTGTGTTGCTGCCCAAGTGGCTGAAATTTATTTATTTATTTACATACATACTTATCACTTTATTTAATAATTTATTCATTAATCATTAATTTGATTAAATGGTGCTTTAAAAATGTACAAAAACTAAGATTTACTTCAAGCGAATATTGCAAATATCAAACTGTTTCTATTTTACCGAGAAAAATCATGAATGCCACAAATCAGTAAATATTAATTTATTCTGAGAAATGTATTAAAATGTTTCAAAAATTGCTTTGTGCAAACTTCCACACGATGCTCATGTGTATGTGCAGTGGGAGTATCATCACTCTGGCACCTTTCAAATTGGAGGAAAAATACATGTTGCAACTGTCCTCGGTCGACTTAATTTTACTTCTGTTAAAACTTTAAAAAACAAAACATCAATGATTCTGTTCAGTCCCAACAGAAACATGATCTGCCCCCAAAACACACACACACACACACACACACACACACACACACACACACACACAGGTTGTTTATAGCCTCAGCCTGTGTGTACGTGGTGTGTGTGTGTGTGTGTGTGTGAGTGTGTGTGTACGTTGTGTGTGTGTGTGTGTGTGTGTGTGTGTGTGTGAGTGTGTGTGTACGTGGTGTGTGTGTGTGTGTGTGTGTGTGTGTGTGTGTGTGTACATGGTGTGTGAGTGTGTGTGTACGTTGTGTGTGTGTGTGTGTGTGTGTGTGTGTACGTTGTGTGTGTGTGTGTGTGTGTGTGTGTGTGTGTACGTGGTGTGTGTGTGTGTGTGTGTGTGTACGTTATGTATGTGTGTGTGTACGTGGTGTGTGTCTGTGGTGTGTGTGTGTGTGTGTGTGTACATGGTGTGTGAGTGTGTGTACGTTGTGTGTGTGTGTGTGTGTGTGTGTGTGTGTGTGTGTATGCGTTGTGTGTGTGTGTGTGTGTGTGTGTGTGTGTACGTGGTGTGTGTGTGTGTGTGTGTACGTTATGTATGTGTGTGTGTACGTGTTGTGTGTCTGTGGTGTGTGTGTGTGTGTGTGTGTGTGTGTGTGTGTGTGTGTGTACATGGTGTGTGTGTGTGTGTGTGTGTGTGTGTGTGTTTGTGTGTGTGTGTGCGTGAGTGAAACAGGATTACTGTCAGAGCGGTGGCTCATCTCGTCTCAGTGTGTCAGAGTGAATAGTGTACCAGTGTATTAGGGATTAATCTGCCAGAGGTTGTCCATCAGCATCAGCGCTAGACGTGCAGGAAAGTTTTGGTGCTCCATTAAGTTGATACAAGAAATAATTATTATACTTTTATTATTTGGTTTGTTTTATGTTCTGTTTAATTTTAATCATACTTCTGTTTTTGTTGGTAAACATATAGTTACAATAATCATACACATCTCACAAGCAGCACCGGCCTGTAGTGGTTATCATATCTGCTTCACAGTCAGTAGGTTCTGGGCTCAAATCCCTGGTAGAGTGAGGGTGTATCTGTGAGGAGTTTGCATGTTCTCAAGGAATCAAATTAAAGTTGAGTTTGTCAAGCAGGGAGTGCGCTTTGAATTCAACGTCTTGTGGGTGTGGCCCGCAGCGCGCACGAGAGAAGGAGATAGAGAGCGAGAGAGAGAGAGAGCTGTGTGTGTGTGTGTGTGTGTGTGTGTGTGTGTGTGTGTGTGTGTGTGTGTGTGTGTGTTAATAAAAATGTGTAATAATGGTTTAATTAATAAATATGTTAATAAAATGGTTTAATGGTTTAATAAATAACTTTGTTTTACTTTTAACACATATTTCATACAAAATTGGTGAACTTTTATCATTTTTAAAGGGTTTATGGGTTTTTCCAGGCCAAAGACTGGAGCCTTGGAATGAATTAGGCGTTTAACATGTAAGATGCCACCCCTACTTACGAAATCCCCACAATACGAAAGGGGCTCTGGAACGGATTAATTTCGTAAATTGGGGGCCGACTGTACTATGGAAATTTAGTCAGAAGTTTAGTGTATAATATAAACATGTATAGATATTTATGCATATATAAAATTTTATTTAAAATATTTTAAAAGTATACTCCTGTCTTTCATCATTTATTTACTGATATAATTAATCAGAATAAAGATGGTAAAGAGATTTAAGAAGTGCAACTAGTGACAGTATGAACTACAGCACCTATGACCCCCCCAAGCCCTGCCCCATAAAAGTACTGTATGCATACAAATGTTCTACACGTTTGTAATAACAACTGTTCATGGAATGTTTGCACCTTGTTCGTTTGGCATGACTGTAAACCAGTGGTTCCTAACCTGGGTTCGATCGAACCCTAGGGGTTCGGTGAGTCAGTCTCAGGGGTTCGGTGGAGGTCAAGACACACACCTGACTCATATTCATGACGACACGCCCCGCTTGGCCATCACTGGCTGCAGGTGATCACGCTACATTGCTTGGCCAATCTGTGCTGCAGGAAATTTGGTGCGCTCAGTGGTCGACTTGTGACTGTTGTGATGGTACGTCGTGTGATTTCTTTCTTAATGTTTTAATCCATACTATGTTGAGCAAAAAAGAAAGTGGTCAGACGAATATTTACGACATGGAGTCACATATATAACGGAACGTGATATTCATCGGCATCCAATCTGCATGATTTGCAAAGTAGGATCAACCCCCCACTGAGTGACGTATACGTATCAATAAATACATATTCAATAGTATAAATGCTTATAATAACGAGTAAACATTCAAAAATAATGCATAAGATGTAAATAAAACAAATAGACACACATACAGACGCACGCGCGCGTTCACACACAGATGCGCACCTCACATAAAAACCTAAGTAGTTGTGATGGGGGAGTTCATGCATTGTATTGGTTTTGTTCTTTGAACACAGTGATGTTAATGCACGGTTCATTTTGGTGCCCCAGTGAAAACTTAAACCGATGTCTTGAATTTGAAAAAAAAATCATATTTTATTTTTCAGGTGGGGTTCAGTACCACCAACAAGGTTAAGAACCACTGCTGTAAACGTTCATGTAAAATTGGGTTTGCAAACAAAGATTGTCCTCACTTTGATGTTTGTGCATTGTTGGGTCACCGTTTGTATAGTGTTTGCAAACAGTTGAATACAAAAACATTACATGAACATTCAGCAACTTTGGTTTCTAGCTGGGGGACTGCAAGAACAATTAATCATTGGGTACTGGACACCATCGACAGCACTATGATACTGAGGCAGCAGATTACGGTTAGAAAACTGAGGTAGTCTGGGCATGTGTGACGAGGAGGTTTTGACAAAGAAATTATCCAGGAATCGGTTCAGGCAAAAAGATGGCGAGGAAGACCCCAACAGCATGGAGCAACGGCATCAAGATCTGGACCGCCTTACAGCTTGCTGAAGTTTCAACTGCAGCAACAGACAGAAGGCACTGGCGAGAGATCATGAGGGCCAACACAGCACTGTTCGGGCCATCAGACTGAGAGAGAGAGAGATAGATCTAGTTATTCTAGTGTAAGGGTGGACAAGGGCCTGCAGTGTGTGTGTGTGTGTGTGTGTGTGTGTGTGTGTGTGTGTGTGTTTGAGAGAGAGAGAGAGACATCTAGTTATTCTAGTGTGAGAGTGCGCAAGGGCCTGCAGTGTGTGTGAGTGAGAGAGAGTGTGTGTGTGTGTGTGTGTGTGTGTGTGTGTGTGTGTGTGTGTGTGTGTAACTGAGGTCCTGGAAAGAATATGAAAGTGAAACAGAGAATAAAGTGTCTTTCACTTTTTTAGCAGGTCTGATGCTATTGTGGTATAACTGGTCCCAGTGTGGCCTCATAAGAAGTGTATATAACAATAATATAATATAGAATGAAAAACAGAGCTTGAGTTTACTTTGTTTTATCAATTTCAAGAGAGCATAACTTCTTTTTCTTTTTGGCTTTTTCCTGTTCTCAGGAGTCGCCACAGCGAATCATCTGATTCGCACGTTTGATTTGGCAGAGGTTTTTACGTCGGATGCCCTTCCTGTCACAACCCTTTTAGCAAGGGACAGAAACACGCTGACGACTTTGCAGCTCCTCTTTACGAAAGTCAGCAATGGTTCTTTTACATCAACCTCTCACCATAGACAGTGACAGACATGGCCAGCCTTTGATAACCCAGTTAGCCGCACTGGGGTCAAGAGAGCATAACTAATTGTCGTCAACCCATAGTGAAGTGCTGGGTGTTTACAGTGTAGTTTATAGTGAAGTGCTGGGTGTTTACAGTGTAGTTTATAGTGAAGTGCTGGGTGTTTACAGTGTAGTTTATAATGGAGTGCTGGGTGTTTACAGTGTAGTTTATAATGGAGTGCTTGGGTGTTTACAGTGTAGTTTATAATGGAGTGCTTGGGTGTTTACAGTGTAGTTTATAGTGAAGTGCTGGGTGTTTACAGTGTAGTTTATAATGGAGTGCTTGGGTGTTTACAGTGTAGTTTACCATAAAGTTTAAAGTGAGGTGCTGGTGTTTACAGTGTAGTTTATATTGAAGTGCTGGTGTTCACAATGTAATTTGCAGTGAAGTACTGGGTGTTTACAATGTATTTTACATTGAAATGATGGGTGTTTACAGTGTAGTTTACATTGAAATGCAGGGTGTTTACAGTGTAGTTTATAGTAAAGTGCTGGGTATTTGTAGTTTATAGTCTAGTGCTGGGTGTTTACAGTGTGGTTTACTGTGAAGTGCTGGGTATTTGCAGTGTACTTTACCATGAGGTGCTGGGTGTTTACAGTGTAGTTTTCAGTGAGGTGCTGTGTGTTGTTTACAGTGTAGTTTACAGCAAAGTGCTGAGTGTTTATAGTGTAGTTTATGTTGAAGTGCTGGATGTTCACATTGTAGTTTACAGTGAAGTGCTAGGTGTTTACAGTGTAGTTTATAGTGATGTGTTGGGTGTTTACAGTGTTTGGTTATAGTGAAGTGCTGGGTGTGAACAATGTGGTTTACAGTTAAGTTTATAGTGAAATGTGTGTCCAAATGGTCTATTGACGCACAAAGAGCTAGGTCTGCATGGAGTGAAAGGGAACTAGTGTGCGAAAGCCTTCCTTGCTTGTACATGACAGTTGCAAAGCTGCCAATCAGTCTCTCATAGACATGCCCGATGTAGTTCCTCCCCGCAGTAACACACGGAAACTGAGTACCTTGCGGCCCCAGGCTGAACTACAAGGACTCGGAGGTGGTCTGCCCCAAGACATGCGGCATGCATGGCCCACCGATGTGTGGACATGCCCTGGTGCCCATGAACAGACCCCCTGCTATTGGGCAAATAGCCCCTGTGTTCCCAGGGTTGGTCTTCTGGCTAGGAGCTAAGGGTGAGGTATGCCTGACAGAAACCTCTTAGTACTGCTCACCACAAACAAGTCTACTCTGGCAGACTGGGAGGATGAAATCATCAATCATCACTAGATACAACAGTCAGGAAGGCGGAGTAGCAAGGCACTATAGAGTGCTTAGAGCGTGTCAGAGCACAAGTGAAGGGCACAGTCATCTACTGCAGCTGATGTTGTCCTCAGACGTAACTCCTCTTTGTGCAACTGGATCAGGATCTTGGAGACAGAGAGAGTGGGATTGTCACAATGCAACGGCTCTTCCACTGAAATAACCTTCACGCACAGGTCTAGGTTGTGCATACAAACAAGACCTACAGCGATGGGGAATTGGCGAAGCAACAGGTGGAGATGACCACTGGCAGTTGTAGTCATGAACCTATATGTGGGCGGCTTTGGACATTGGTCGCTCTTCTTTGAACCTGGGGCAACAAAGAAGTCCGGCAGCATCCATAGCAATTGAGCAGCCCTATTCAGGACAGCACTGCTCACCCAAGTATGGGAAGGGCCTAGAAAAAGTGGCCTGAAAATTGCCTGCCCAACCAAGTCTGGCCAGCCCGCCGTAGCTGGCAGATCATCCCTCTAAGCAGTCAAAACAATAAAAAAAGAAAGAAGCTGATACAATGGTACCTAACTTTACGAAAGTCTCAGGAAACGAAAAGTGCAGGTTACAAAACACATTTTCCTAAAATTTTTGTCTCTGTATAGGAAACAAGTTCACATTACGAAAGTGCCATCTTAAAAATTCAAACGCACCATTCAAACACGCCTCCCATTGGCTAGGAGGGATGACGCAGCTATCTCCCATTGCCTAGCTCCCAGCATCTCACCCCGCTGGCCTCCCATTGGCTAGAAGGGATGACGCAGATCCCTCTTATTAGCTATCTCCCAACATCCCGCCCCGCTGGCCTCCCACTGGCTAGGAGGGATGACGCAGCTCCTTCACATCGGCTATTATGGAGGTGAATCTACCATGATGCTTTTCGTGTAAAGGACAGAGTTACTGTTGTTTCATGCATTATTTATTGACTCGGGCTTTTAACCTTCCATAAACATTTGTAAGATTATAACTCTGCTAAAAAGACATGGTAATTTCCAGTGCAAGTGAGAAGAAGAAACGGGCTCGAGTGATATCACAAAGGAATATGGCCAAATCCGTCTACCATCGGTACGATATTGAAGCAGAAGGAGGTCTTAAAAGGTATGCTTTTATCATTTTTAAAGGGTTTAGGGGGTAGTATTGGGAGCCTTGGAACGAATCATGCATTTTACATGTAAAATATGGTTCAATTTACAAAAAATGCAGGTTACAAAAAAGGCTCTGGATGGGATCAATTTCATAAAGTGAGGTACCACTGTACTAGGGGCATGGAACGTCTGTACCCTAATGGACAGAGACAAAGTTGACAGACCACAAATAACAACAGTCCTGGTTGCCAAGGAGTTATCTTGCTGTAACATAGACATAGCTGCTCTTAGTGAGACAAGACTAGCGGTCGAAGGATCTCTTGTTGAACCATCTGATGGCTACACTTGCTTCTGGAAAGGCAAACCAGAAAACCAAGACAGGATCCATGGAGTCGACTTCGCCATAAAGTCATGTCTGTGAAACAGCTCCCAGACCACCAAAAGGCTAATGAAACTTCGCTTTCCACTTGACCAAAAACGACATCTCACAATCATCAGTGCCTATGCACCAACGCTGACAAGCACACAAGATACCATAGAACAGTTCTATGTTGACCTCGATTCCCTTCTGAGCTCTGTGTCTTCCAGCGATAAACTCGTACTGCTCGGTGATTTTAATGCCCGAGTAGGTTGTGACCACTATCGATGGGAAGGTGTACTCGGCAGACACGGTGTGGGCAAGATGAACAACTGTCTTCTGCTGCTGAGCAAATGTGCGGAGCACAATCTAGCTATCAGTAACACCAGATTCAGGATGGCTGATAAGTACAAGACCACATGGATGCACCCACACGCTAGACAATGGCACCTCATTGACTATGTTATTCTTTGCCAGCGTGACATTAAAGACATCCTAATAACAAGAGTAATGAGGGGTGCAGAATGTTGGATAGATCATAGGCTTGTGCGCACAATCGTTCGATTACACATAGCTCGCCACTTCCCAAGGATGCCAAAACAAACTTGTGCAGCTTTCAACACAGCCAGACTCCCTCCTACCTTGGTATGTTCAAGGATAGTCTGGACCAAAAGCTGCCTACTACAGGACCACTGACTGGAAACCCAACTCACAAATGGGAAACAATCAGGGGTATAATACAGGAGACAGCTAAGGGTGTGCTTGGCCATAAATACAGACTTCACCAATACTGGTTTGATCAGAACAACATGCCATATAGGATCTCTTGGCCAAGAAAAACAAGGCATTCGTGGAGTGGCAAAACAACCCAGATTCAGTGCCAAAGAAAAACAAGTTCAAGTCCTTGCAGAGTGAGGCTCAGAGGGAGATAAGGAAAATGCAGGATAAGTGGTGGGATGAGAAAGCTGAAGAGATCCAAGGATTTGTTGACTCAAATAACTCAAAACTGTTTTTCAGTTCCATCAAGACAGTGTCCGATCCCTCCAAATCTGGCTTCACTCCTCTGCTTTCCTCAGACGGAACAACACTGATCAAGGGCAAAACTGGCATCAACAACAGATGGAAAAAACATTTCAGCCAACTTCTGGATCGCCCTTCCACAGTTGACCAGTGTGCACTTGACCAGATAAAACAACAAGCAGAACACACTGAATTAGATGAACCACCCTCTATGGATGAAATCAAGAGAGCCATTAAACAGATGAGCTTCGGAAAAGCTCCTGGCAAGGATGGAATTCCTGCGAAAGTCTACAAAGCACTAGGTGGCATAGCCCTGAAAGCCTTTTGCAGTGTGCCAGTCAGCATCTGGGTCGAGGAAGAACTGCCTGCAGATTTTCGCAATGCATCAATAATTGCCCTCTTCAAGAACAAGGGATCAAGAGCAGACTGCAGAAATTACAGGGGCATATCTCTCCTTTCCACAGCTGGCAAAATACTGGCCCGAGTGCTACTCACAGACTCATCCTAACCATGGCTGAGAGAAATCTCCCGGAATCAGTGTGGCTTTCGCCCAAATCGCAGCACTGTAGACATGGTCTTTGCCTTCTGACAAGTCCAGGAAGTGTATGGAACAGAACATGAACCTGTACTCGGTATTTATAGACCTCACCAAGGCATTTGACACAGTCAACAAAGAAGCTCTCTGGACTATTCTCAGAAAGCTTGGCTGCCCTCCAAAATTCACTGCGTTAGTTAAACTGTTCCACGAAGATATGACGGGAGAAATACTCTCAAATGGCGAACCATCAGACTGCTTCTAAATCTCCAATGGAGTAAAGCAAGGCTGTGTCCTGGCTCCTGTGCTGTTTAATCTCTTTTTTTTTTACTCAAGTACTCAACCATGCTATCTGTGACCTTGACCTTGGAGTGTACATCAAATACCGGCTTGATGGGTCAGTGTTTGACCTGAGACGCCTAAATGCATAAACAAAAACACTTCACAGGTTAATACAGGAGGCCATGTTTTCCGATAACTGTGTTCTCATGGCCTATGAAGAAAACCACCTGCAAACCATAATTGACAAATTCTCTGAAGCGGCCAAGCTATTCGGACTCACAATTAGTCTTGGAAAAACTGTGGTACTCGTACAGCCAGCACAAAATAGGACCATCCAGCCACCATGCGTCAGTATCGATGGCACACAGTTGAAAAATGTCCACATTCAAGTACTTGGGCAGCACTATCTCCAGTGACGGTTCTCTTGATTGAGAAAGCTCAGCCAGGATCCAGAAAGCTAGTCAGGCATTAGGCAGACTTCACACCAAAGTCTTGAAGCACAGAAGCATTCGTCTCACAACAAAACTCAAGATATACAATGCTGTGATCATATCGTCCTTGGTGTATGGTTGCGAGACATGGACCGTGTACCGAAGACACATCAAAAAGCTTCAGCAGTTTCACCAACACTCCCTCCGCTCCATCATGAAGATATGGTGGCAAGACCGTGTTACAAACCAGGAGGTGTTAGACAGAGCCAACACCACCAGCCTCGAAGCCAAGCTCATCAAAGCCCAACTTCGGTGGACAGGACATGTCATCAGGATGGAGAAGTCCAGAATCCCATGCCAACTCTTCTATGGAGAACTGGTTAAAGGAAACCGCAACCAAAGTCGACCAAAGAAGAGATATAAGGACAACCTCAAGGCAAACCTCAAATGGGCAGATATCAAGCCTGGCCAGCTCGAGCTCACAGCTCATGACAGATAGCTCTGGCGCTCCTTGACCCAACGCACAGCTGTAGCTTCTGAGGATGACCGCTGTTTGTCGTCACCGAATGTCGTCTACTGTCATCTTTACAACAAATTGTGCCTTGCCCAACCTGCAACAGAGTGTGCGCTTCGGCCTTTGGGCCCTGAAGTCACATGTGTACTCACCGATGAGAGCACAACCAATTGTCTTCCTCGATTCGAGAAACAACCAAAAAGAAGTTACAGTGAAGTGCTGGGTGTTTACAGTGCACAGACGAAACCGGATCATCTCGCTGTACTCAGGTCCCTCGTGTTTATAACTGTTTATGTCAGCGGTGAGTTAAAACAGTCAATCTCTTTTTACAATAAAACGGCATAACGGGGTTTTTTCTCTATCCCACTCCATCACGTTCTGTTTCCTTTACTAAGCATTCGCTTTTAATTTCATTTGATTAATTCATCTTTCCGTTTTGTTTTATTTTTACTACATAGCTAGAAAACTTCACTTCCCATAATCCTCCGCTCCGAATCCGGAGCTAGCACCGATGGTAATGTCGCTAGATTACCCCAGACTCTCTTTTTAATGCGCTACATATTTATTTTTATAAAATCGCTGGGGTTTTTTTTGTTCAAGAAACTACAGAATTTCAGGGCGTCAACCACTGAGCAGTGCAAAGATACGCCATTGAGATCATAACGACACTGGATCTTTCTCTGTGGGGTTAGCTTGCTAGCTCACATGACCAATAGAGTGATACGCCCACGCGTGCTGTCCGAACATTCGCGAGGTGCGTGTTCGGCTGGCCGCGCCGCGGCCATCTTTGGGAGGTCAACCAATGGCATGTCTAGTGTACAGTACAATATGAGATGAAGGTGATCTGTGATTGGACGAGAGGATTTCCGGGTTGAGACAACAACACATACAGTAGGTTACATTTTATAATAACTCTATATTAACATTAAATCACGATATTTGATTACATCATATTGTAATCATTATATGTATGTATGTAGAAATACATTCAGAACTTATTAATAATATGCAATTATTGACTTTTTAAATAATGATATCCTTTTTTACTGAAAGGTTTAGGATGGCACAAAATCAATCCAGAGTATTAATAAGGATAATTATTATATTATACAAAATACATATTATGTTTTGCGCATACCTAAAAATTAGTTAATTATTTAATTTAAACGGGTGGCGTAGTGATCATTACGTCCACCACACAGCAAGAAGGTCCTGGGTTCGATTCCGTGTGGAGTTTGCATGTTCTCTGCGTGCTTGTGTGGGTTTCCTCCGAGTACTCCGGTTTCTTCCCACTGTCCAAAAAATCATGCCAGTGAGTTAATTAGCCATTCAAAATCACCCGTGATAGTGAGTATGTATGGTTGTGATAGTGTCAGCCCTACAATGGCCTGGCGAGCTGTCCAGGGTGTACCTCGCCCGGATTCGGCTGAGATGTGCGCCAGTCTCCTCGTGACCCTAATTAGGATTAAGTAGTTCAGAAAACGCATGAATTTATTTAAAGTTCTCATGTGTTGTGTCTCTGAAGGTAAACCCCAGAGCAGACGCTTCATCATGAGTCACCTGAAGAGCCACTCAAGGGCGAAGGATGATCCTGTGATGCAGTACGTCCTCGACCATTCACTGAGAGAGCACCCGGTTCTGAAGAAGCTGCGGCTCGTAATCAAGACTATTCCTTTTCCTTCATCAGCACAATAACCAGTGTAGAGGGAGACTGTGCAGGTTTCACATTAGTGTGTGTGTGTGTGTGTGTGTGTGTGTGTGTGTGTGTGTGTGTAGAAAACCATGGAGAACAAGTGGAACTTTATAATGGTGGCATGTGAACAGTCTCAGTTTATGGCAAACCTGGCGAGAATCATTGGAGCAAAGAAGGCCATCGAGATCGGTGTGATGTCATCATCTCTCTCACACACACACACAATGTTCTTGATGATACTCAGTCCTTCCATACAGATTCGTGCCTCTATTTATTGATTGATATATTTTTCTGATTTTCATTGACATCAAAATTTGTTAAATGTATTTTATGTAATCAATGAGGACGATTGAATCTTCCACACTGCTGGGTGTGTTTTCTAGGTGTGTATACAGGTTATAACACTCTGAGCATAGCGCTGGCATTACCTGACGGCGGGAAGGTGGTGGCGTGTGATGTGAATGAAGAATTCACCAACATCGGAAAACCCTTCTGGAAGGAGGTGAGGGACTCGAGCGAAATGTGGACAGCGTCGCCTTCTGTTGCGTAAAGAATAAAAGAAAAAACAAATTTGTTCTGTGTCACAGGCCGGAGTCGAACATCGGATCGACCTGCGTGTGCAGCCGGCACTCACAACTCTGGGTAAGAAACTGCTTCACAACGCCGATGTCATTTCCTGTCTGTTATCATCATAGCATTTGTTTCTCAATAAAAACAGAGGATCAACTGAATGACATTTTGATTGTGGAATGACTGACAGGCATGTTGGTGTGTTAAAGTCCCCGATATGAATTGAACCCGTTGAAGCCTCGCCCTCTTTCCCTTCTCCTTTCAATAGGTTAACATGGATTAAATTGAAAATGTCCTCAGCTTGTCTCAAGTCATGTA
The DNA here is from genome assembly GCA_024760905.1 of Plotosus lineatus. Taxonomy (NCBI): domain Eukaryota; kingdom Metazoa; phylum Chordata; class Actinopteri; order Siluriformes; family Plotosidae; genus Plotosus; species Plotosus lineatus. The sequence goes on from CM045730.1 coordinate 72,468,928, forward strand.
GCTGGAGATTACCTTGAATATCAGATACTGTTGGTTTCAGCTCATTTATTTTCATTGGAAATGACGCTTGGTGGAAGGCGTCCCAAGATGGCTGCAAAAATTCCATGTTTCAGATTATATCGGCCGATCAGTCACATCCATTCCACTTTGTATTGAGTTCCGTGTGTATTAACTCCAGTGGAAACATCTGTCGTGTGGAAACATTTTACAGTTTATAATTTGTGCTTTTTTGCTCAGATGATCTTCTGGCTGCTGGGGAGGCGGAGACATATGACTTTGTGTTTATCGATGCTGATAAACTGAATTATGACAATTATTATGAGAAATCACTGCAGCTCGTAAGGAAAGGAGGAATCATCGCCATCGACAATGTGAGTGATGTCATCACCGGTAGTGGTGTTAGCCCAGAGGTGTGAGGGGGTAGACAGGGTTTTCGGAGCTGGTGTGAGGGGACACGGGGTTTTCCGAGAGGGTGTGAGGGGAGACGGGGTTTTCGGATGGGGTGTGATCGGAGACAGAGTTTTCCGAGCGGGTGTGAGGGAAGACGGGGTTTCCCGTGCGGGGGTGTGAGGGGAGATGGGGTTTTTCTGAGGGGGGTGTGAGGGGAGACGGGGTTTTCCGAACTGGTGTGAGGGGAGACGGGGTTTTGAGCAGATACAAGGGGTGTGAGGGAAGACGGGGTTTTCCAAGCTGGTGTGATGGGAAACAGGATTTTCTGAGGGGAGATGGGGTTTCCCAAGCGGGTACAAGGGGAGACGGGGTTTCCCGAGCGGGTGTGAGGGGAGACGGGGTTTTCGGATGGGGTGTGATCGGAGACAGGGTTTTCCGAGCGGTTGTCAGGGGAAGACAGGGTTTCCCGAGCGAGTACGAGAGGAGACGGGGTTTTCTGAGCGGGTACGAGGGAAGACGGGGTTTTTCCGAGGAGGTGTGAGGGGAGACGGGGTTTTTCCGAGGAGGTGTGAGGGAAGACGGGGTTTTTCCGAGCGGGTGTGAGGGAAGACGGGGTTTTTCCGAGCAGGTGTGATCGGAGACGGGTTTCCCGAGCGGCTGTGAGGGGAGACGGGGTTTCCCGAGCGGCTGTGAGGGGAGACGGGGTTTCCCGAGCGGCTGTGAGGGGAGACGGGGTTTTTGAGCGGGTACGAGTGGAGATGGGGTTTCCCGAGCAGCTATGAGGGGAGACAAGGTTTACTGAGGGGGTACGAGGGGAGACGGGTTTTCCGAGCTGGTGTAAGGGGAGACGGGCTTTTCTAGCGGGTGTGGGGGGACGGTATTTCCCGAGCGGGTACGAAGGGAGACTGGGTTTTCGGATGGGGTGTGATCGGAGACAGGGTTTTCCGAGCGGTTGTCAGGGGAAGACAGGGTTTCCCGAGCGAGTACGAGAGGAGACGGGGTTTTCTGAGCGGGTACGAGGGAAGACGGGGTTTTTCCGAGGAGGTGTGAGGGGAGACGGGGTTTTTCCGAGGAGGTGTGAGGGAAGACGGGGTTTTTCCGAGCGGGTGTGAGGGAAGACGGGGTTTTTCCGAGCAGGTGTGATCGGAGACGGGTTTCCCGAGCGGCTGTGAGGGGAGACGGGGTTTCCCGAGCGGCTGTGAGGGGAGACGGGGTTTCCCGAGCGGCTGTGAGGGGAGACGGGGTTTTTGAGCGGGTACGAGTGGAGATGGGGTTTCCCGAGCAGCTATGAGGGGAGACAAGGTTTACTGAGGGGGTACGAGGGGAGACGGGTTTTCCGAGCTGGTGTAAGGGGAGACGGGCTTTTCTAGCGGGTGTGGGGGGACGGTATTTCCCGAGCGGGTACGAAGGGAGACTGGGTTTTCCGAGCTGGTGTGAAAGGAAACAGGGTTTTTCCTGAGTGGGTACAAGGGGGGATGGGGATTCCCGACCGGATGTGAGGGGAGATGGGGAGGTGTGAGGGGAGACGGGGTTTTTCTGGGAGGCTGTAAGGGAAGGCGGGGGTTTTCTGAGGGGGCGTGAGGGGAGATGGGGTTTCCCGACCAGGTGTGAGGGGAGACGGGGTTTCCCGAGCTGGTGTGAGGGGAGACGGGGTTTTCCGAGCTGGTGTGAGGGGAGACGGGGTTTTCCGAGCTGGTGTGAGGGGAGACAGGGTTTTTCTGAGCGGGTACGAGGGGAGATGGGGTTTTTTGAGGGGCTGTGAGGGGAGATGGGATTTACCCGAGCGGGTGTGATCGGAGACGGGGTTTCCCGAGCGGGTGTGAGGGGAGACGGGGTTTCCCAAGCGGGTATGAGGGGAGACGGGGTTTCCCGAGCGGGTACGAGGGGAGACGGGATATCCTGAGTGGGTACGAGGAGAGATGGGGTTTCTTGAGCAGGTAAGAGAAGGGGTTTCCTGAGCGGGTACGAACGGAGACGGGGTTTTCTGAGCAAGTAGAGGGGAGACAGGGTTTTCCCGAGGGGGTGTGATCGGAGACGGGATTTCCCGAGCGGGTGTGAGGGGAGACGGGGTGTGCGGGGAGACGGGGTTTCCCGGGGAGATGGGGTTTCCCGAGGGGGGTGTGTGGGGAGACTGGGTTTCCCGAGCGGGTCTGAGGGGAGAAGGGGTTTCCCGAGCGGCTGTGAGGGGAGACGGGGTTTCCCGAGCGGCTGTGAGGGGAGACGGGGTTTCCCGAGTGGCTGTGAGGGGAGACGGGGTTTCCTGAGCGGCTGTGAGGGGAGTCAGGATTTTCTGAACGGGTACGAGGGGAGTCAGGGTTTTCCGAGTTGGTGGGAGGGGAGACAGGGTTTCCCGGCTGGGTGTGAGGTGAGACAGGGTTTTCTGAGCGGGTAGGAGGGGAGACGGGGTTTCCCGAGTGGGTACGAGGGGAGATGGGGTTTTCCGAGCTGGTGTGAGGGGAGACGGGATTTCCTTAGCGGGTACGAGGAGAGATGGGGTTTCTTGAGCGGGTGTGGGGGGAGGTGTTTCCTGAGCGGGTACGAGGGGAGACGGGGTTTTTCCAAGGGGGTGGGAAGGGAGACGGGGTTTTCCGGCCGGGTGTGAGGTGAGACGGGGTTTTCTGAGCAGGTACAAGGGGAGACGGGTTTTTTCAAGGGGGTGAGGGGAGACGGGGCTTTTCTGAGGGGGTGTGATTGGAGACGGGTTTTTCTAGCGGGTGTAGGGAGACGGGATTTCCTGAATAGGTACGCGGGGAGATGGGGTTTACTGAGGGGTAAGAGGAGAGATGGGGTTTTCCGAGCTGGTGTGAGAGGAAATGGGGTTTTTCTGAGAGGGTACAAGGGGAGACGGGGTTTCCTGACCGGGTGTGAGGAGAGATGGGGTTTTTCTGAGGGGGTACGAGGGGAGACGGGGTTTTTCTGGGGGGGGCAGACAGGGTTTTTCAGTGCAGCTATGAGGAGAGATGGCATTGTTAGACGAGTGTGAGGAGAAACAGCCTTTTTAAGTGCAGGTGTTTCAGGGTGAAGGTTGTTAGTGTAGCACTGTTTAAAGACATCTGATGAGGTATTAAAATACAAGGCTCAAATTTTACATAATGTTTTCTTCTAATTATTTCAAATGAATAAATAAATTCAGTTGTGAAACTTTACATGTACCGAGAACAGATTATGCACATTAAGATTACCCAGCATGCTCCACTCTGATGGACAAACATTATCATAATAGAACACATTACTTCTGGAAAAAGGTTCCCATTCTACTGGGATGTTGACGTTAATGATCTTTGCCTCCAGGTACTGTGGAGTGGGAAGGTGTTGAGTCCTGCAGAAGGGGACATGGAGACGCAGGCTGTCGCCGCACTCAACAAGAAGCTGCATGAGGACACGCGCGTGAACCTGAGCATGCTGATGATGGGGGACGGGCTCTCTCTCGCATTTAAACAGTAACACACTGTGACGCGGTCTCAGAACACATGCTAACCTGTTTCCTGCTCCAACATGCCTGAAGCGCATCAGCAAAAGGAGAACACCTTGTGTTCTGTATACACCCGAAAATTGTGCCCCTATGCCACTCCCACACAGGACGTTTATGTCCACCCAACTGATATTAGTTATGCCCCTGTGCCATGCCCGAACCACAAGTTACGCCCTTACGCCACGTCTCAACTATCAGTAAAGTAGTGAAAGACCCTTGCCGTCTGTTACACCATGCCCGGCTTCGAATCCGTTACATCACAGCCCCGCCACATCCCAACTTTCCATCACTTACACCCAAGCACCACACCACAACTTGTCAGTTGCACACTATAAAGGACCATGTGTCTGTGATCCTAAGCAGTGGTCCTTCATTCCTTAATCCCATTACGTTAATATACATCATTGTTATTATTATTATTATTATTATTACTACTATTATTGAAGCTGGATTTCAGTTTATTCCTACATCACAGTCTCCAGGCTGACATGCCGAGTATAAACTTGAAGCCCATAATGACACGCCAACCCGCGGTGCTGATGTTTGAACCACGGGGGTGTGTGCGCATGAGAAACGACAGCACGCCTTGTGAAGTGTCGTTTTCTCCACCATGACCAATCTGTAGTGAGCCTGTGATGTGTGATTAAACCTCTCTTTCAGCTGTAATTGATGATATACAGTCAGGACATGACTCGTCTGCTGGAGAGTCACCTTTTGATTCAGATCATATATCTTTTTTTTTTTTATTGCAGGTATGTCACTGATAATTTACCAGTGCAACAGAATCATGTTATTGTAAGTGTTGTGTAAATAACACCTAAACACAGACAGGTTTATAACCGTGTGCATGGAGCTGCTGCACATCATGCCTGTGACTCTGTTAAATCGTGATTAAACCACTGACATGTTTGTCAGTCATCGAAATAAAGAGACATGAACTAGCAGAAGATCAGCTTTAATGTGTTTTATACACCAGCATTGCATTTACCATATTCTCCAGACTACAAGTGTACGCTCATTTTACTGCAACAGATCATCTTTTGAATAACCAGCACCCCCTAGAGGTGCACCTGTTTAGTGTTAACGTTTATCCTGTTGGTGTTGCATGCTCTTTATTCATTCTGTAAATCCAGAAGAGAACCAATTCCCTTTATTAATGCGACGACTTCACACTGAGCTACTCAAGAATGACGAACAGGCTTTAACTAGACTGACTCCTTTAAAGGAATGACTGACAAATCAGCGCTCATACCACAGGAAACATCAGACAAGTACAAAAGGTAGAGGTCAACTACCGTAATTCCTGGAGTAGCAGGGCACTCTTAACACACAAACAAGAATGGAAAAAAAATACATTTAGGGGAATATGTATATATATATATATATATATATATATATATATATATATATATATATATATATATATATATTTTCAAGGTAGAGATAAGCCCTGGTCCAGCAAAGTGTGTGTGTGTGTTGGTGAGGGAAATAAATATAAAGAGATAACTAAAGTGCTGAAAGATAGACGAATGAGGTGAATATGTGTGTGTATCTCTCTCACACGCACACACGAGCAGGATGTTTTAAGCCTCCAATTCGAATCCCAATCCAAGTTTATGACCTCCAGCGTTGATGCTCTTCCCATCAATCAGTGCAGAGAGAATCAACTTCACTCCTACACACACACACACACACACACACACACACACACATACACATACACACACACACACACACACACACACACACACACACACACACACACACACACCTTACACACTTCTAGTGTTTATCTCTAGTAAAACAAGTATACAGGAATACGCAGACTTACCTGGTCTGAGGGTCTGTGTGTATCCCACTCCAACCAGACTTGAGTTATTCACCTTAACCTTGGGAATAAATCACACACAACACACACACACACACACACACACACACAGTTGACCAAGTCACATACCGTATTTTCCGGACCACAAGTTGCACTTTTTTCATACTTTGGCTGAAGGTGGACTTATACTCCAGAGTGACTTATGTGAAATTATTACAGTAGGCCCTTGACTATTCGCAGTTTTGCACTCAAAGTTTGAGTATTCGCTGTCTGCCAAGCAATTGACACATCACTCAAATTCAGCCAATGGCTGTGCTCCTTCCTGCTGATTGGTTGAGATGATGTAACACCCCTTTTTATTCATTCGCGCACAAGTTGTCAATGAGCCACTTTTTTGTGTGTTTTAATTACCAGTTAAACTCTATGATACCACTCAAACACTGTGCGTTTTCTCTGGCTAAGTGATAGAAAATGTTGGATGTCTCTTCTGAAGAAATTAAACTTTCTCCTGAAGAAACGACAGTTTCCTCTGAACTGTTGTATTAAAGTCTTTTTCAATTATTATTCCAGTACAGTACCTAAGTTCATTCATAGAATGTTTGTGCGTGAGATTTTATGTTCTGTAGCATATTTAACAAATGATACCAAAAGGATAAACTTTATTACGCTTGGCAACGTCACGGAGTTCTCGGACTCAAATTGTTTCTTTGTTCGTTTTAATTTGTTTTATTTGTTTGTTCATGTTTTGCACTATGCTCGTCTATGACCGTTTGACCCTACTACAGCTATGAGCAGCTTCAGCTTTGGGCAACTAAGCACGCAACAACTTCTATCGTGAGCTAATATGCTATGGGAGCTCAATGTTAGCCGCACCCCGGCTAACAATAAGCCCAGGCGGGAGGAGGCAGAACGACAACTCCGGCACTTGGGATCGCAGGGAATGAAGGCGTGTAGCCGGCTGGTGCATTCGCCTCGTCGGATATACTCTCCTCGAGCCAAGATTTCAATAAACACAGTCCTGTAGATCCCTCTGCGCTGCAATCTGAGCATGAAGCTCATCCATCTTGTTTCGCAGGGACTGAACATTTTAAAGCAGCATGACCAGAAGTGCTAACCAAACGCCGGATACTCTGAGAACTCCGCCTGGGCTTTTTGTTAGCCGGGGAGCGGCTAACACGAATAAGAGTAAAAATTGAAAAGTTTTTCTTAATCATTACTACATTTTACTACATTAATACAGTCACCCCTTGCCACTTCGCGATTTGAGCATCGCAGTCTTGATACATTGCGGTATTTTAATAAAAAATAAAATTAAAAAATATCTTCTTTTCCTTTCGGCTGCTCCCTTCAGGGGTCGCCACAGCAAATCATCCACCTCCAGCTCACCACCTCTGCATCTTCTTTTTTGACTCCAACGACCTTCATGTCTTCCTTCACCACATCCATAAATCTCTTCTTTGGTCTTCCTCTAGGCCTTCTGCCTGGTAGTTCCAACCTCAGCATCCTACTGCCAATATACTCACTATGCCTCCTCTGTACATGTCCAAACCATCTCAATCTAGCCTCTCTTGACTTTATCTCCAAAACATCTTACATGGGCTGTCCCTCTGATATACTAATTTCTGATCCTAGCCATCCTCATTACTCCCAGAGAGAACCTCAACTTTTTCATCTCCGCTACCTCCAGCTCTGCTTCCTGCCTTTTCCTCAGCGCCACTGTTTCTAAACCATACAACATCGCTGGCCTCACCACCATCTTGTACACATTTCCTTTCATTCTTGCTGGCAGTCTCCTATCGCACATCACACCGGACACTTTTCTCCAACCATTCCAGCCTGCCTGCACACGCTTCTTCACCTCTTTTCCACACCCTCCATTGCTCTGGATTGTTGAGCCTAAGTACTTAAAATCCTCCACCTTCGTTATCTCTGTTCCCTGTAACATCACCGTTCCTCCTGGGTCCTTCCCATTCACACACATGTATTCTGATTTTCTGAGGCCAACCTTCATTCCACTCCTTTCCAAGGCATACCTCCACCTCTCTAGATTTTCCTGCACTTGTTCTCTGCTCTCACTACAGATCACAATGTCATCTGCAAACATCATAGTTCATGGAGATTCTTGTCTGACCTCGTCTGTCAGCCTGTCCATCACCATAGCAAACAAGAAGGGGCTCAGAGCTGACCCTTGATGCAGTCCCACCTCCACCTTGAATTCGTCGGTCACGCCGACAGCACATCTCACCACTGTCTTACATGTCCTGCACCACTCTAACATACTTCTCTGCCACTCCAGACTTCCTCATGCAATACCACATTTCTTCTCTTGGCACCCTGTCATATGCTTTTTCCAGATCCACAAAGGCACAATGTAGTTCCCTCTGACCTTCTCTGTACTTCTCTATTAACATCCTCATAGCAAACATTGCATCTGTGGTGCTCTTTCTTGGCATGAAACCAAACTGTTGTTCACAAATGCTGACCTCTGCCCTTAGTCTAGCTTCCACTATTCTTTCCCATAACTTCATCATATGGCTCATCAACTTTATCCCTCTGTAGCTGCCGCAATTCTGCACGTCTCCCTTGTTCTTAAAAATGGGCATTCTCCACTCCTCCGGCATCTGCTCACTCTCTTGGACCTTGTTGAATGTTCTTGTCAGAAAATCTACTGCTACCTCTCCTAGACACTTCCATACCTCCACAGGTATATCATCAGGACCAACTGCCTTTCCATTCTTCATCCTCTTCAATGCCCTCCTCACTTCACCCTTACTGATCTTTGCTACATCCTGCTCCTCAAAGGTCACCTCTTCTTCTCTTTTTTTGCTCTCATTTTCCTCATTGATCAGCTGTTCAAAGTACTCTTTCCATCTTCCCAGCACACTCCTGTCATCAGTCAATACATTTCCCTCTCTGTCCTTTATCAATCCAACTTGCTGCACATCCTTCCCATCTCTTTGCTGTGCCAACCTGTATAGATCATTTTCTCCCTCCTTACTGACCAACCTATCATACAAGTCATCATACGCCCTCTGTTTGGCCTTAACCACTGCTCCTTTCGCCTTACGCTGTCTCCCTGTACTCCTGTTTACTCTCTTCGGTCCTCTCAATGTCCCACTTTTTCTTAGCTAACCTCTTCCTTTGTACACACTCCTGCACTTCCTCATTCCACCACCAAGTCTCCTTATTTACTTTTCTTCCAGAGGACACACCAAGTACTCTCCTACCTGTGTCACTGATCACATTTGCTGTAGTTTTCCAGTCATTTGGAAGCACTTCCTGGCCACCCAAATCCTGTTTCAACTCCTCTTTGAAGACAACACGACACTCTTCCTTTTTCAACTTCCACCATTTGTATTCTGCTCTGCCTTTGCCTTCTTCACCTTCCTCACCATCAGCGTCATGCTGCATACCACCATCCTATGCTGTTTGGCAACACTCTCACCCACAACTACTTTGCAGTCACTGACTTCCTTCAAATTACATCGCCTGCACAAGATGTAGTCTACCTGTGTGCTCCTATCTCCACTTTTATAAGTCGCCCTATGCTCCAGTTTCTTCTGGAAGAAAGTATTCACCACAGCCATTTCCATCCTTTTTGCAAAATCGATCAACATCTGTCCTTCTGTGTTCCTGTCCTGGATACCAAACCTGCCCATCACTTCCTCGTCCCCTCTATTGCCTGCAGCAACATGTCCTTTGAAGTCTGCACCAATGACCACTCTTTCACCTCTGGGGGTACTCTGCATCAATTCATCTAAATCACTTGAGAATCTCTCCTTCTCTTTTAGCTCACATCCTGCCTGTGGGGCATAAGCACTAACATTGAGCATCACACCTTCAATTTCTAACTTGAGACTCATCACTGTCTGACACTTTTCACTTCTAGAACATTCCTGACAAACCCCTCCTTCAAGATGACTCCTACTCCATTTCTCTTCCCATCCACACCATGATAAAACAGCTTAAACCCTGCTCCTAAGCTTCTAGCCTTGCTACCTTTCCACCTGGTCTCCTGAACACACAGTATGTCCACCTTCCTCCTCTGCATCATGTCAGCCAGCTCTCTCCCTTTTCTTTGCATAGTTCCAACATTCAAAGTCCCTACTCTCAGCCGTAGACTCATGCCTTTCCTCTTCTCTCTCTGCCTATGGACACGCCTCCCACCTCTCCTTCTTTGACGTCTTCGACCAACAATAGTCCAATTTCCATCAGCACCCTGTTGATTGACAGCACTGATGGCGGTCGTTGTTAACCCGGGCCTCGACCGATCCGGTTTGGGGTAATACTTCTGATTTGCATCATAAAAGTTTGGCATTGGTTTTATGTCGGATGCCCTTCCTGACACAACCCTCTGCATTTCTTCGGGCTTGGGACCGGCATGAGGGGGAGAGACACTGATTAGTTCCCCCCCCAATCTCACAAGCTGATTGGCTTAGACGCGTAACACTGTTGCCTCGCACATTCCCGTGGGATTTTTTTTGTGATTTTGTGATCTTATAGTGTTTGTGAACGTCCTGCACTGTGGAGAAGAGCTATTGTCAGAGGTGAGTACAGTACTTAAAGTATTTATGTATAAATTCTATTTAAATATTAATACATTACAGTATTTACATATGCATATAACTGTGTAACGTTTAATATACACTTCTTGATATTGTATATACGCGAAAACATATAGAAATGAGACAACATGGTAGAAATGAGAGGGGCGTTCCTACTTCGCGGTTTTTCGAATATTGCGGCCAGGTCTGGTCTACATTATCCGCGATATTCAAGGGATGACTGTACTGTATTAATGAGTAAGACTGTCTATAGAATGTGTTTAAGAAGCATATTTTAGCGCATGTAATAGATACATAGTATTTTACTTCCGGCTGCTCATTCGCGCATGTGACGTGATACATAGGGTTTGACATCCGGGTACAGAACTCGCGGATTATCTCGAGTCGCGGGAGGGCTTAGAACCGAACCCCCGCGAATGTCAAGGGATTACTGTATATACAATTCTGTTCATCATGATAATCTTCTTCTATCCTTTTGGCTTTTTCCTTTTCTCAGGGGTCGCCACAGCGAATCATCTGATTCGCACATTTGATTTGGCATAGGTTTTTACTTCGGATGCCCCTCCTGACACAACCCTTTTAACAAGGGACAGAAACACGCTGACTGCTTTGCAGCCTACTCTTTTACGAAAGTCAGCAATGGTTCTTTTACATGCCTCACACCATAGACAGTGAGAGCCATGACTGGCCTGAACATAATTTCACATGTTTGTTATTTTTACACTCACAACAACGAGAGGGCACTCTAGGCTTGGGTACCAGTACCTGCTCATCCTGTGCCACTGAAGAAATGGCCCCAAAAAGAAAATGTTATTCTGCAGATTACAAGCAGCAACTTGTGAAATATGCAGCTGAAAATGGTAATCGGGCAGCAAAAAGAAAGTTTGGGGTGAACAAGAAACTTGTGAGGGATGGAGAAAAGCAGAAAGTATTATCACTGCAATGAAGAAAACAAAAAAAGTTTATCGCAGGCTAAAAGCTAGATGGCCACAGCTAGAGGAACGAGCTCCACATGGTCCGGAACCAATTAAAAACGTAAATCTGGGAGTGTCTGTGTGTGTGTGTATATATATATATATATATATATATATATATATATATATACAAAAATAACAGGACAGGACAAAGACTTTCTATTGAAACTCCATTTATCACTACAGATCTGTTTCGAGGGGTGGTGAAACCATCCTCTCTCTTCAGGTGATTATAGAAGAATTCTTCTATATTCTTCTATAATCTTCTATAATCACCTGAAGAGAGAGGATGGTTTCACCACCCCTCGAAACAGATCTGTAGTGATAAATGGAGTTTCAATAGAAAGTCTTTGTCCTGTCCTGTTATTTTTGTTTATTTGCTCTACCAAAAAGTATTGAGCACTCTCCTACGGAAGGATCTACTCAGAAAATCATATATATATATATATATATATATATATACACACACATACATATGTGTGTGTCTACCGTATTTTTACAACCATAAGGCGCACGTAAAAGCCTTAAATCCTCAAAAAAGCTGACGGTGCGCCTTATAGACCAGTGCACCTTATGTGTGGATGCAGCCTCCGCTCCATCTCACTGACACCGTCAAAACCAAAGTAAAGAAAACTAATTCAGAGCTTACTATCATTCCGGTGGGTTAACCAAAGAACTTCAACTGCTAGATATTGGTGTCCAGGTCGGAAGTTAGAGGAATCTGGGCTTTGTGTCCAAATACAGTACCGGGATAAAGCACTGCTGCAGGTGTCCGCCTGAGACCTCGGATTACCTTTTTGAATTTAAAGTTACACTGATACAGCGCCTTAAGAGTAATGATCTCCGTTCTGTAATGAACACAATACTAATGCGCTGCCTCTTTAAGTGGGCATGGCTGGGAGAAGGTCACAACCCAGGAAGCCTCCTAATCTCCATCTGTATTAATCTGACTCCATGTGCGAGGGAATAATAGATCACAAAATATAATACTATAATAATACAAAATAAAAGACGTATCTGCGCTTTATATCGAACTCACACAACTGTTAAACTTTGAAGCATTTAATGGATTCGTGGAAGAGAAATGAACCGAAAAAGTGAGTTTATTGTATTATATTGTTACAGCTGAACAATGTTGAGAGTTACTTTGAATGAGTTGAACCAAGTTTGACTTATCTGACTTTTGTTTCGCTTGGTGCGCATTATAACCCGGTGCGCCTTATGTGTGGACATGGGCCCGCTCAAGCGTCGTTCGTTGCTATTGCGCCTTATAATCTGGTGCGCCTTGTGGCTGTGAAAATTCGGTATGTAATAATTCTCTGAGACTGTTATTTTCCTCTCATTCGTTACTTGTATGGAGCAGCTGTGCACAGAATTCCCTCCAGGATCAATAAAGTATTCTGATTGTGATACAGTGCTCTGTGTAAGTGTGTGTCTCTCACATTAACAGAGGATTTGGAGTCGAGTGTGTATTTGGCGGCGATGCCGAAGCGGGTATTGTTGCTCCCGGCTGCCCAGGCCAGATTCACCGCCGTCTCCAGATTATCACTCAGCTTCTGATACACAGAGCCTCCAAACTCAGAGCCATCATTCCTGCACACACACACACACACACTGACTTAAATAAACTGGAATTGAGAGTGTGTGTGTGTGTGTGTGTGTGTGTGTTACATATCATATACACACTTACACATGAGTGTGCAGCTGGAAGTCTTGAGCCCGATAACCGATAGCAAAGTTGTTGCGGGTGGTTTTGGACTTGGCGGGGTCAAAGGTCGTCTGAAAGCCGGCAAGCCATGAGTCATACCCCAGAACAGCCGCAGCATGAATCAACGTACCAGAGAAGTCGAAATCCACATCACAGCCCGCGTTCACGTATTCACACTTATACGCTGTCTGCACTTTCCCACTTTTCTTCCTATACACAGAGGGGGCAGGGCTTACTTAACGTGCATGCAAAAAATGTCCCAATATTAACAACAACAACTGACCTGAGAAGACAAAATTAAACAAACAGTACATGAAACAACAGCATGGCTCAGGATGAGATATGTAATGATTGTAAAAAATGTCAAGATGGAGATGTTCCTCACCCAGTGTTTGGAGAGAATGACGTGTCGAATATCACCTTTAGTCCTTTCGAGATCTGATAACACACATCACACATCAACCAATCACAAATCCGAACAGCTCCAAATCAACATTTCGACTGTGTGTGTGTACCTGGTCCTCCACGCTGATCTCGGTACCGAGTGTGTTATCTGTGGTCCATTTTTCAGTGAACGTCACTCCATACTCATCCCATTTGTACTTGGTCTCCAGATTTGCGCTCACTTTTCCTGTGTCGGTGTTGGACGAACCACACGTCTTAAATTCCTGAACACACAAACCCAGTCAGCTCCATAAGTACAGTATTGGAACGACATTACAGTTGTTGTTCTCTGTAAAGTGCCTTCCTGTCAGTTTTGGATGTTTTGACTGAATCTGAGCAGAGAGTATAGCACAATCCACTTTCATCCTGTTTCTTCTATTAGCAGTTACATCATCAATAAACCGCAGAGATCAGTTCCACCGACGGCCAAACAGTAGGCCCTCGACATTCGCGGGGGTTCGGTTCCGAGCCTTCCCGCGAATCGAGATAATCTGCGAGTTCTGTACCCGGATGTAAAACCCCATAGATCACGTCACATGAGCGAATGAGCAGAAAGAAGTAAGATACGAGGTATCTATTACATGCGTTAAAATCTTTTTCTTCTTCTTTTCCTTTCGGCTTTTCCTTTCAGGGGTCGCCACAGCAAACCATCCGCCTCCATCTCACCTGATCCTCTGTATCTTCTACTCTTACTCCAACTACCTTCATGTCCTCCTTCACCACATCCACAAATCTTCTCTTTGGTCTTCCACTAGACCTTCTGCCTGGTAGTTCCAACCTCAGCATCCTACGACCAATATACTCATTATCCCTCCTCTGTACATGTCCAAACCATCTCAAGCTCGTCTCTCTGACTTTGTCTCCAAAACCTCTAACATGTACTGTCCCTGTGATTTACTCATTCCTGATCCTATCCATCCTCGTTACTCCCAAAGAGAAAACCTCAACATTTTGATCTCTGCTACCTCCAGCTCAGCCTCCTGTCTTTTCCCCAGGGCCATTGTTTCTAAACCATACAACATCGCTGGCCTCATCACCGTCTTGTACACTTTTTCTTTCATTCTTGCCGATACCTTCCTATCACACGTCTCACCAGATACTTTTCTCCAACCATTCCAACCTGCCTGCACGTGCTTCCTCACCTCTTTTCCACACTCTCCATTGCTCTGGATTGTTGAGCCTAAGTACTTAAATCCTCCACCTTCCTCATCTCTGCTCCCTGTAACCTCACCGTTCCTGTTGGGTCCTTGTCGTTCACACACATGTATTCTGTTTTACTGAGGCTAACCTTCAGTCCTCTCCTTTCCAGGGCATACCTCTCAGTACCTCTGTAGATTTTCCTGCACTTGTTCTCTGTTCTCACTGCAGATCACAATGTCATCTGCAAACATCATAGTCCATGGGGAATCTTGTCTAACCTCATCACAAAGGCACAATGCAGCTCCGTCTGACCTTCTCTGTACTTCTCTATTAACATCCTCAAGGCAAACACTGCATCTGTGGTACTCTTTCTTGGCATGAAACCAAACTGTTGTTCACAAATGCTGACCTCTGCCCTTAGTCTAGCTTCCACTATTCTTTCCCATAGCTTCATCGTATGGCTCATCAACTTTATCCCGCTGTAGTTGCCACAACTCTGCATATCTCCCTTGTTCTTAAAAATTGGCACAAGCACACTTCTCCTCCATTCCTCCGGCATCTTCTCACTCTCTAAGACCTAGTTGAATGGACTTGTCAGAAAATCTACTGCTACCTCTCCGAGACACTTCCATACCTCCATCGGTCTATCATCGGGAGCAACTGCCTTTCCACTCTTCATCCTCTTCAATGCCCTCCTCACTTCACTCTTACTCTTACTGACTGGTCCTCAACAGTCAACTCTTCTACTCTTTTTTTCTCTCATTTTCCTCATTCATCAGCTCTTCAAAGTACTCTTTCCATCTTCCCAGCACACTTCTGTCATCAGTCAACACGTTTCCCACCCTGTCCTTAATCACTCTAACTTGCTGCACGTCCTTCTCATCTCTATTTCTCTGCTATGCCAACCTGTAGAAATCATTTTCTCCCTCCTTACTGTCCAACCTAGCATACAAGTCAGCATACACCCTCTGTTTGGCCTTTGACATCGCTACCTTCGCCTTACACTGTGTCTCCCTGTACTGCTGTTTATTCTGTTCGGTCCTCTCTCTGTCCCACTTCTTCTTAGATAACCTCTTCCTTTGTACACACTCCTGCACTTTCTCATTCCACCACCAAGTCTCCTTATCTACTGTCCTTCCAGAGGACACGCCAAGCACTCTCCTATCTGTCTTCCTGATCACATTAGCTGTAGTTGTCCAGTCATCAAAACACTTCCTGTTTCAACTCCTCATTAAAGACAACACGACACTCTTCCTTTTTCAGCTTCCACCATTTTGTCTTCTGCTCTGCCTTTGCCTTCTTCACCTCTCTTACCATCAGCATCATCCTGCACACCACCATCCTATGCTGTTTGGCAACACTCTCACCCACTACTACTTTGCAGTCACTGACTTCCTTCAAATTACATCGCCTACACAAGATGTAGTCGACCTGTGTGCTCCTACATCTGCTTTAATAAGTCACCCTATGCTCCTGTCTCTTCTGGAAGAAAGTATTCACCACAGCCATTTCCACCCTTTTTGCAAAATCTATCAACATCTGTCCTTCTGTGTTCCTGTCCTGCATACCAAACCTGCCCATCACTTCCTCGTCCCCTCTGTTGCCTGCACCAACATGTCCATTGAAGTCTGCACCAATGACCACTCTTTCACCTCTGAGAGTACTCTGCATCAATTCGCTCACATCCTGCCTGTGGGGCATAAGCACTAACATTGAGCATCACACCTTCAATTTCTAACTTGAGACTCATCACTCTTTCTGACACTCTTTTCACTTCTAGAACATTCCTGACAAACCCCTCCTTCAAGATGATTCCTACTCCATTTCTCTTCCCATCCACACCATGATAAAACAGCTTAAACCCTGCTCCTAAGCTTTTAGCTTTGCTACCTTTCCACCTGGTCTCCTGAACACACAGTATATCCACCTTCCTCCTCTGCATCATGTCAGCCAGCTCTCTCCCTTTTCTTTGCATAGTTCCAACATTCAAAGTCCCTACTCTCAGTCGTAGACTCATGCCTTTCCTCTTCTCTCTCTGCCTACGGACACGCCTCCCACCTCTCCTTCTTCGACATCTTCGACCAACAGTAGTCCAATTTCCATCAGCACCCTGTTGATTGACAGCACTGATGGCGGTCGTTGTTAACCCGGGCCTCGACTGATCCGGTGTGGGGGTAATACTTCCGATTTGCATCGTAAAAGTTTGGCATTAGTTTTACGTCGGATGCCCTTCCTGACACAACCCTCTGCATTTCTTCGGGCTTGGGACCGGCATGAGGGGGAGAGACACTGATTAGTGCCCCCCCAATCTCACAAGCTGATTGGCTTAGACGCGTAACACTGTTGCC
Source organism: Plotosus lineatus (assembly GCA_024760905.1). Classification (NCBI taxonomy): domain Eukaryota; kingdom Metazoa; phylum Chordata; class Actinopteri; order Siluriformes; family Plotosidae; genus Plotosus; species Plotosus lineatus. Next base: position 72,485,797 of record CM045730.1, read on the forward strand.
TCGCACATTCCCGTGGGATTTTTTGATGTCAGCACTGATGGCAGTCGTTGTTAACCCGGGCCTCGACCGCTCCGGTATGAAATTTGTCTTTACGGTTTGCATTTTGTATTCTGGCAAAAGTTTTACGCCAGATGCCCTTCCTGTCGCAACCCTCTGCATTTATCTGGGCTTGGGACCGGCGTGAGGGTGTGCACTTGTTTGTAAATATGCTTCTTAAACACATTCTATAGACAGCCTTACTCATTAATACAGTATTAATGTAGTAAAATATAGTAATGATTAAGAAAAACTTTTCAATTTTTACTCTTATTTTTATTGAATATAAAATATATACATTATACAGGATATACTGTTGTAAAGCACTCGTATTAAAGTCTTTTTCAATGATTATTCCAGTACAGTGCCTAAGTTAATTCTTAAAATGTTTGCGTGTGAGATTTATGTTCTAAAGCATGTTTAACAAATGATACCAAAAGGATAATATTACGCTTCATGTCCTTTTACATTGAACTTGGAGTGACGTCTCCAAGATGGCGCTGCCTAGAGGGCGACATCGCAGAGTGCTCAGAGTCAAATTGTTGTTTTGTTTTTTCATGTTTTGCACTATGCTCGTCTATGACCGGTTGACCCTACTACAGCTATGAACAGCTTCAGCTTCGGGCAACTAAGCACACAACAACTTCTATCGTGAGCTAATATGCTATGGGAGCTCAATGCTAGCCGCACCCCGGCTAACAATAAACCCAGGCAGGAAAGGGCCGAACGACGACTCCGGCGCTTGGGATCGCAGGGGATGAAGGCAGTGTAGCCGGCTGGTGCAATCGCCTCGTCGAGTGTACTCTCCTCGAGCCATGTTTCACAGAAACACTGTCCTGTAGATCCCTCTGCGCTGCAATCTGAGCATGAAGCTCGTCCATCTTGTTTCATTTTCAAGCAGTATGACCGGAAGTGCTAACCAAGCGCCGGAGACTCTGAGAACTCCGCCTGGGATTTTTTTTTAGTTGCCCGAAGCTGAAGCTGCTCATAGCTGTATTAGGGTAGACCTGTCATAGAAGAGCATAGTGCAAAACATGAACAAACAAAAGAAAACAAATTAAAACAAACAAAGAAACAATTTGAGTCTTAAGAACTCCACGACGTTGCCCTCTAGGCAGCGCCATATTGGAGACATCACTCCAAGTTCAATGTAAAAGGACATGAAGCGTAATAAAGTTTATCCTTTTGGTATCATTTGGTAAACATGCTTTAGAACATAAATCTCACACACAAACATTTTAAGAATTAACTTAGGTACTGTACTGGAATAATCATTGAAAACGACTTTAATACAACAGTTCAGAGGAATCTGTTGTTTCTTCAGGAGAAAGTCTTATTTAAGTTTTCTATCGCTTAGCCAGAGAAAACGCACAGCGTTTGAGTGGTATCATAGAGCTCATTTAATTTCATTTATTTATTAATGACCACACAACCAAGTTGGTGGAATTTGCTGTCGGTACAGCACTCAGCTATGACAAAGTTACAAAGGACATTAACAACACACATCATACATCAAAGACAGCACACATGAAAACAAATGATTACAAACATATCCATAACAACTACAGTAATAACAGACAACAAAAAGACAGACAAGGCTGTAATGTACATTCAGTGCAAAGAGTTCAGAGTCCTTATGACTGTAGGGAAAAAACTGTTCTTGAACCGGGATGTTCTGGTGGGTAGAGATCGATATCGCCTCCTAGAGGGCAGCGGTTGAAACAAATGATGGGCAGGGTGAGAGGGATCAGAGGTGATTTTTTGTGCTCTTAAGATTGAGCGTTTATGATATATTGATTGGACTGATGGAAGGGGGGTGCCAATGATCCTAGATGATTTATTGACAATGCGCTGTAGTTTTTTCTGTGAGTTGCTGTCTAGGCTGCCATACCAAACCGTTATGGATGAAGTGAGAGTGCTCTCAATGATGGCGGAGTAGAAACGGAGGAGGAGATTTGTTTTCACTCTGAATTTCTTGAGCTGTCTCAGGAAAAACAGTCTTTGGTGGACTTTTTTGTGAATGTAATCTGTGTTAGTGTTCCATTTTAGTGTATTGTTAATGTGAGTGCCGAGAAATTTGAAAGAGTCAGTTATGGCTATGGGTTCATTAGAGATGTGAATGGGAGTTTTGAGTGAGGCTGTGTGCCTGAAGTCAATTATTAGTTCTTGTGTTTTGGATGGGTTGAGCTGGAGATTGTTTTCTTGGCACCAGGAGACAGCTTGGGCTACCTGTTGGCGGTACTGGTGTTCATTATCCATAGTTATGAGTCCAATGATAGTAGTGTCGTCTGCATACTTAAAAATGGAAACTGAACTGTGATGGGACGTCATATGGTTTGTGTACAGAGAAAAAAGCCATGGTGAGAGGACGCAACCCTGGGGGACACCTGTGCTGAGGGTCAGAGGTCGAGATGAGAGGTTACCCATCTTAACCCTTTGTTGCCTTTTCCATAGGAAGCTCCATAACCAATGGCGTAGACAGGGGTCAATGTTCATGTCCGTCAGTTTATTGAAGAGGTTGACCAGGTTTATTGTGTTAAAAGCAGAACTGAAGTCAATGAAAAGGATACGAGCATAGCAGTTAGGAGACTCAAGGTGCTGTAAGATGTGGTAGAGGGCTAGGTTGACGGCATCCTCAACAGACCTGTTGTCACGGTAAGCAAATTGATGAGGGTCGAGCAGGGGGGTAGTGGATGCCTTCAGATGATTGAGGATGATGCGTTCAAACAACTTCATGACCACGAATGTTAGGGCGATTGGTCTGTAGTCGTTGAGACATGAGATCTTTGATGATTTTGGGACAGGGATTATGGATGAAACCTTGAAACATAGTGAAACTGTACAGTGGCGGAGGGACGTATTAAAGATGGAGGTGAATATTGGGGCCAGTTGAGCTGCGCAGTACAGAGCTTAACTGGTAATTAAACCACACACAAAAAGAGGCATTACATCATCTCAGCCAATCAGCAGGAAGGAGGACATCCATTGGCTGAATTTGAGTGACATGTCAAGTTACTCGGCAGACATCGAATACTCAAACCGTGAGTACAAAACTGTGAATAGTCAAGGGCCTACTGTATACGTCCACGAGAGCTCATTAGCTGAGCTCTCATGGAAAGAAGGGATGGCACACACGCCCCTGCCACTCACCAGCCAGTCTATGGGCATCTATCTGTGAGCTCATCTGTACAAAAAGATAGCACTTTCCCTCTAGTTCATAAAGAGGCAGGTGGCAGCATCACATGTCATGGAGGGAGCACATGCACGTTTACGCCCCTCTTTGGTTGGTGGTGGTCGTACATGATAGGGAGGCAACACTTAACGGGTGGGAATTGGATACAAATAAATTTAGGACATAAAAATCAGGAGAAAAGAAAAAGCAATAATCCTCTTCAGTTGTTTGTTATCTTCTGGGTCTTCTGGCGTTGCTGAGTTCATCGGTTTTTTCCTTTTTTTTTTTGAAACATGGAATGCGCCAGACTGTCATTCTGACCACTCGCAAAGCTTCTGTTACCCTGCCAACACTAATGTGTAGTTTCTTCAGCCTAATGATGACCTCCCCGATTAGCACCGATATGTTTTCCGAAGACATATCGACAATCTATCAGCGAAACGCAGGACGAGTGTAGCACCACACATAGCCCTGCTTGCATGTGAACATCTCATCTGTCCGTCTTTGGGAGCCCTGTGGTGATACTGGGATTCCATTAAATAAATCTTACCTCAACAGCGTGGCGATTTAAGACAACATCAGAACTTTGGGACGGGGCAGTAATAACATGGTTACAACCGATTTACATTGAAAGTTTGCCTCAGGAGAAGTTCATTTTTCAACCTTCTCTTTTAGGCAGCGACTCAAATTTAAATAAGCCCGAACAAAAATACTTGTGGTTTCTCTAACGTAACTTTAAACTGGGTCAGAAGGTAGGAATAAATTTTAGTTACTTCCTCCACCTGAAGGGACTCACAGTGCAGATCTGCTTCACTAACACGGCTAACATGCAAAGGGTCCAAATAACCAGAATCCAGCCCAGGAACCTTGAGCAGTACTTTCTGTATTTGTTTTACTTTTTTTAAAAAAAGTGTAGTGATCCTATATACAGCGATACCTTGACTTCCGAAATGAAGCCGTTCCAAGGGCGAGCTCTTAAGTCAAAATGTTTGTTAGACAAAAGAAAAATTCCCATCAGAAATAATAGAAAACCAATTAATCCGTTCCAACCCCCTCCCAAACTCATATAACCTGACACAAACACGTATATTTGACCTAATATCTTCATCATCATCATCATCATCATCATGTTTCCCCTGTGGCGTCGTGGACAACCTTGGGGCACTCTTGCTGGAATCGGGTATCTAGAAGTCGCAGGAAATCGTTCTTCACCATCATCTTTCTTGCTTGTTGTACGTCAACACCAAGTATCTTTTCAATTCTATTCCACACCGTTCTCGGAGTCAGGGTATCAAATAGTACTTGTTTCTGGATGGCATTGTTGTCAAGCCTGCATATATGTGCCAGATATTTAAAGTGCTGTGCCAAACAAAAGTCACGGATGGGGCGTGTATTTGTGATGGTACATAGTCGGTCATTTGAAATCCTGTAACTCCAGTCCACATCAGTTCCTTCACGTTCTGCCCGGTCTGGAGTGTTTTTCCGTTCAAATCCTCCTCTAACCATTTTTCGTAAGAAACTATGCCATTTGACATCCTGTCAGCTCCCATGCCTGTACGCAATACAGGAGCCTTGATCGTATACAAGTGGTGAGGAATTTTACTCTGGTTGACAGTCTAATCCTTTTATCAGTCATAATATATTTGAGATCGTTCCATTTCTGATATACGCATGTAGAGATTGACTGCTATTCTCAGTGTTGGTTATCGTATACCCCAGATACTTGAAGCTTCTGACATTCTTAAGGTGGTTTGAGCCAATGCTCACCAGACTAGGTAGTTCCATCACATGCTCGTCCACGTTGAAGGCCATTGTTTCTGTCTTTTTATATGAGATTTGCAACCCAAACCATCTAAAAGGTGTCATCGTAGATGGTGAGCATCTTCTGCAAGCCCTTTTGTGAACTAGCGAATATGACCTGATCATCAGCATTCAGTAGTTCTGTAAGTTGTACATGTCCATAGGAGGACGCTTTCTTACGAAGCTCTCGCGGAGATATTTAATTGGGCATACAGTAGATGATCTTGAAACCGGCCTCAGGGTTGGATTTAATTATTTCACTCCTTGCAACTCTGACAACAAAGTCCATGCAAACATTGAAAATCAGAGGTGATTCCAAGGCACCTTGTCTGCATCCTACAAGAGTATCAAAGAAGTTTGTGGATCCTTTGATGCATGCTTTTGTACCAGTATATAATGCCCATAGGATAGCTACCAGGTGTGGACATCTTAAGCGGATATTGAGGTACTGGAATAGGGCACTTCTTGGAATCCAGTTGTATGCGGCCTTTAGATCGATAAAGGCAACATAGAGAGGTTTTTTGAACTTGTTTGATGTGTTGAGGATTTGGCGTAGGATAAAGATCACATCGCATGTTGACTTATTTGCCCAGAAGCCAAATTGGGATGGTAGCAGTATTGACTCGTAGTTCTGTCGGATTCTTTCAACTGTTATCCCTGACACCACCTTCGAGAGAGTTGCAATTATGCTCAGGCCTCTGTAGTTTTCTGCAAGAGATTTCAGGCCTCTCTTATAAAGGCAAGTAATGGACGCTGACAGCCAGTTTTTGGAAACTTGAAGGCATGACCATATCATCCCAACCAGCAAGGTAATGTATTCCAGCAACGCAACAGAATCTGAATATTTAAGTTGTTCTGCATATACCCCATCAGTGCCTTGACATCTGCCCTTCTTTAATCTTTTCATGCACTTTTCGACTTCTCTAGGACTAGGCGTAGATTCATCAACTTTAAGTAGGTCGTCTGGTGGGAGAAGATGAGGATATTCCTCCGAGTGTTCCAACTCCGCTTGTGGGACATATGGTCGAGAGGCAAAGTGTTCAGAGAAGTGTGTTTCTAGTTTCTCTCGCTGAATCAGCAATCTGTTCTCACGTGTCAATGATGTGTGGCATTTCATTAATCTAAATTCCTCTTCTGCATTTCGCTGGTCGCTCGCAGGGTTTATTTGGCTGGCTTTTGTTTCAAAATAAGTATTTTTAAGCTTTGTGTGCAGCTGTTTCACATCATGAGCAAGTCACTTTTTCATCACTCGGGCTTTCTCGCTGTGGTATTTCGCCAGAAGTTCTTGATAATCAGGATTAGTCCATGGCTTGTCAATCTCCTTCCTAGTTCGTTTAGGAATGCTTTCTGTGGAGGCTTCTTGTATGGCGTTCGTTATATTAAATACATATATTTATATAACAAATATTAAAAAATAATATATTAAAGATAAACATGTAAAAACAATAAATATTTCATAACAATACATGTACATTAATATTAATAATGAGTAATAAATAATAATAAAACAGAAACAATAAGTCAACTAATCCTTCCGATCATCGACTATGGCAAAGATCTCAGGTGGGCGTGAAGATATCACGTGGGCAGGCATGAGGTGGTGCGTAACAGTGGAGGAGGAGAATTTTGTGAATGTGTATGCTACGAATGCCAGCGAGGAAAAGCTCGTGGTGAGCTCCCACAAGGCCAGTGCTTCTCAAATAGTGGGGCTTGCCACCCTTGGGGGGAGCTGTGTGATAGTGGGGGCTTAAGACCCTAGGGAACATGCTTTTTTGCCAAACTGTACTAGAATTAAGTGTAATTATGCATCCTCTACAGTAGGTGGCAGTAGCACTCTCACAGTGTCCCTATGGTGTAGGGAAAAAGCACCAAGCAAACAATATAAAGTGCAGTAAACTCTGCTTATAGTCACATATCGTAAGTAGATTTATATATCCGTCTCTGTCAAATTCTCTACAATATTCATGGTTTCATCCTGTTCACTAAACAAACTGAATGCTAGTTGAACATTAAAATCACAGAAGACAAGTAAAGCTGATGTGCGCTGTGCATAGATGTTCAGTTAAGAAAGTATAATTAATTCCTTCTGACTATATGTTCCACGGTGGCTGAACTTATTGCTGAGGCTGTGGAGGCAGGAAGAATAACGGCAGGTGGCACTGAAATCTCGTCGAAAACGAGAGAAAATCCAAGACGGCTGCACCAATGGACGGGATCAAACACGCAAAAATTTAAGAGATTCTACTTTGCTAGTAAGAGAGAGCAACATTTTATTGACTCAGACCGATTGTGGGACTGGAACCAGAACCACAAACTTTTTTTTTTTTCAACCGTATTGGAGCTGTATTTAAAGTGCAAACACTGATCAGCTGAGGAGGAAAAGAAAAGGGGAGGGCCTGTAATGAACTCTATAACAAGGTACGTACCACTCCATTGGCTGACTTGGTTTTCAGCTCGAGCTTCACCAGCCCAAACCCTGACACACACACACACACACACAAAACAGAGAACTGGAAATGACTGTGGTTATAGAACATATATACTGTATTTTAAAAACAATAAAAATAGTTTGTGTGTGTGTGTGTGTGAGAGAGAGAGAGAGAGAGAGAGAGTGTTTGTGGGTGTGAGAGAAAGAGAGAGGGAGAGTCTGTGAGAGAGAGAAATCAATTACCGTATCCCTTATTAAAAATGTCCCTCGCTGTTTTCCCGAGATCAACGTATGATGGAGGAGCAGCCATATCACTGCAGGAGAGGTTGGGTCATTACTAAACATGTCATGAGCTCATAACCCAAAATCACACACACTCTCTTGCTGTCTCTCTCACACACACACACACACACACACACACACACACACAGAAAAGTGCTCATCACTGCTGGGTGACAGTGCAATTACAAATATTTATAAAACATAAGTAATTATGGTTCTATTCCTTTCTTATAGAATAACTGATTACATCATCCTGACTCTATGTCTAACTCTGTTTACAGCTGTGTTGTCATGGTAACCTGTCACAGCATACCCTGAATTTGTTTTACTCCCGCGCTGCTCTATCCTCATTCTACACACATTCCATGTTTTTTAAGATGGTTCCATTCATCCTGGTTGCTCAAAATGTTTATTTCATCTTAAATCCTAAATGTTTGGACTGGTTAATGAAAGGGTTCTCAGCTAACTTGCTAGCCTTCTTCTTCTTTTCCTTTCGGCTTTTTTCCCTTTTCTCAGAGGTTGCCACAGCGAATCATCTGATTCGCACATTTGATTCGGCATAGGTTTCTATGTCTGATGCCCTTCCTGTCACAACCCTTTTAGCAAGGGACAGAAACACACAATGTAATTAAAATGCAAAAACATTTTTTCAATCCTGTGGATAGAGGGAAAACAGTTACTTCTTGCCCTCTGGTCAGATATGAAAACTTTGCCTGCTTGAGTAATCCTCCTAAAGCTCTGATCTCAGAAACAATCAGAGGTCATGGAAGAACTTATTTTATTCACACCCACTGGATATGAGCAATCCTGCACTCTGATTGGTTCCTGTACTGATAGGCGACATCAGCTCATCATCAGCTCTCACAGGAATGTTCGCAAAGAAATACAAAGTGCCCGCATGATTTACCAAACCAGAATAAACTCTATAGGACATTTTTAAAATGCTTAAAAAGAGCCACAAAATTAGGAATCAAAGTGTTGTGACCTGTAGTTTTGCAGATGTTCTGATCCGGTTGTCTAACCATCACAATCTGTCTGTTGTTTAAGAAAAATCCCTCGGATTATTCCAGTTTAAATTCCTGCTCACAACACTGTGGCTCCGAGTCGTGACAGTTCACTTTAGTATCGAACACTGATCATCACTTCAGCGGTCCCTGGGAACCAGTCACGAGCCTCACAGCACACATGGAGACATCAGCAAGTCCTCTGTGAAATCTGAGCGGAGCAGTTTTTCAAGTTCCAAATTCTGTTGCGAACCTGAAGCACATTTGTTATACACACCCAATTCCTTCTTTATAAACAACCCTGACGCCCAGTGCGCCTCTAATATGAAAACGGACCTAAAACGCCAACAAATACAACCTTCAAACGGTAAAGGCAACCAGATAACGCGGTGTGAATTAAATTACAAATCTACAAAGTATTCAAAAACTATCTCCAATTTATCAGTTCAAGTTCTTCGATTAAACAATTCCTCAGACGTTTGGCGCTAGCAACTGCTGAGGCTAACCAGGCTAGCAACACAGATTAGCACCTGTTAGCATCTCCGTCTCCATCGCGAAAGTTAACGCTGAAGCTTTCGATGATGAACATGCAGAAAATCACAGGGTTTCGAAGATTCCTCGCTGAATTCTCCACAGAAACAGCTAAGCGACGCAGCGACGCACCTTCCTGCGAACACGACTGATTCAATGTTTCCACAGAAGGCCTCAGACAACCTGCGGGTTTTGATGCTACGACTGAAACCTTGAGAGAATCCAGAGGAATTTTAAAGGCTTTACCTGAATCGATCTGCTTTCTGGGTTTGTAGCTGAACGGAATTACTGCAGAGGCAGAGAAGGAGACGCGAAGGAGAAAGTCAGGAGTGTGGAAAGCCAACAGGCTCGTGAGCCCTATAGGACGCGTCCTATGGTATGAAACCCGAAAAGGGTCATAAAGCGCCAGGAAACGCGGCGTCCAACTTGCGTCACCGCTGAAGCGTCGTCAGCGTTTGTTGCCTAGGTAACCCTCTCACACGTTTCCTGCTTAAAAATCTTCCTTGAAACTGTGAGCAGCATCAATCTTTTTGTTTTGGTATATTTTTGATAATATCATAATGAGGATGACGGCTGTTTCTTCGCATACAAAGATCAGGGAAGGGTTGATGAGGGGCAAGCCCGCTGGTGGCTTTTTTCTCTCACTGCTCCAATTCTTCTGGATTTCGAACTCTTGGCTTGCTCTTTGGATTGTGCAAACAGCTCATTATTATCATCAATGTTCTTATGGCGTGGTGACTATAGAACAGAGACTGTGATGCAGCAGAAGCCGGGAAGAGTTACACATATATAAATACAAACTGGTATCAAACACCGGCAGCATCATTATACTGATCTTTGTTGGTTTCCCATGGAAAATGTTTTGGTGGAACTCAACTGTCAATTAACAGTATCATTAAGCTCTGATTGCTTGGGGCAGTGATGGTCTCATGGATAGGGCACAGGATCGCTGATCCTAAGGTTGGGGGTTCGAGTCCCCACAAAGGTTGTCACTGTCCCCCCCCAGTGCAGCTAACTGGGTTATCAAAGGCGGGCCATGTCTGTCACTGTCTATGGTGAGAGGTTGATGTAAAAGAACCATTGCTGACTTTCGTAAAGAGGAGCTGCAAAGCCGTCAGCGTGTTTCTGTCCCACGCTAAAAGGGTTTTGACAGGAAGGGCATCCGACGTAAAAACCTCTGCCAAATCAAACGTGCCAATCAGATGATTCGCTGTGACGACCCCTGAAAAAAAGGGAAAAGTCAAAAGCAAAAGAAGAAGATTAAGCTCTGATTGTTTATCACTCGAGTCGTTTCGTGTAAAACTTCAGCTCATTTGAACTCTGTACCCGCCGGCTTTGCATCGATTGAAAATGTTTTGCATCATTGTGCATCTCATCATGATCTTTAACCGTGCACAAGTACGGTGTGACATCATGAACTTTCAGCCGGACCCAGAAATGCAGGAGACAGTGTTAGATGACTCAGAGCTGCTTTATTACTGAAAGGGGAAGTACTCAAGCAGGATGCAAGCGCGGTAACTCTTGGAGATGAAGGGAAACATGATGAACACTCAGCACTGGGAACTAAGGCGTGGGGAACTGGTCGAGCTCGGAGCTGGAACCAGGATCTAGAGAGAACACAGGGGAAACAAAGACGTCAAGCGAAGAAATCTTCTGGTACAGAGGTGAGCGCATTGCGTGTCTTTAAAGCATTGTAGGTTGGCGAGTGAGATCAGTGTGCACGCTGCAATCCACCTACGTATGTCAGCCACGTCCCTCCGCCGGAGCCTGCAGCGCTGGAAGAGACCGAGTAAGGACAGAGCCGCCAAAGTCAAAGTCCTCCAGCAAACACAGACCATAATACTCAGAACATTAATATATGTAAACAGCAGGTCAGCAGGGAGAGAGGCAGTCGTACCCAGGCATGCAGAGACACGTCTGTGTCCAGTATGAGTTCCTTTTAAGACGAGCATATAACAGTTCTTGAATGGAGAATCAACAAGACACATGACTATCAATGTGGAGGTCATAGGTTCAAATCAGCTGCACACTTGGCTGTTACAGAGAAGCTACATGCTGCAAGGTCAGCCAAGATGTCATCAGTCCTCATTCTGCTCAATCTTTCAACAGCATTTGACAGTCAGCCACAAGACTCTCCTGTCCATGCTCAGGAGTCTAGGAATTTGTTGTGTAGCATGGCAGTGGTTTGCTTCCTACCGGGAAGTTCGCTCATACGAGGTTTCATGGAAGGGATCCACGTCCTCTCCATGCTGAATTTGCACTGGTTTCACGGATGGAAACTTTACCACTGCAGAGCTTCTGATAAATGCAGTAAATGTAAATGTAAATGTAAATCAAGGTTAATGCCACTTGCAGTGAAAGATGATTAGATGAGCTCTCATGGGAGGCCAAAGTGGTCACCATGCAATCACAGGGGTCTGTGAGCTCATGCATAAAAGAAGGCAGATATCACTTTTGAGTGTTTCAGGCTGTCCCTGAATGCTCATGCAAGGATAGTTCATAAAGATGTTGTAGTGTTGTCTGTCACGAAGGAGTACGTGCCTTTTTTACACCCCTCATGGGGAGGCAATACTTGATGGATGGAATTTAGCATAGAAAAACAGGGGTGGGGCTTATTAATAATTAATATCATTCCTAATATTAATAAAGACAGATTTAAACCCTAGCTCCAACAGAAAGACTTTCTCTTTGCATCATCATGATTTGTTTAAACACTCTAATTATGACAATAATGATCAGAAATAGACATAAATTCTCCCACTACTCCTGTAAGAAATGTACAGAGAACAGTGAGAATCTTCATGATTTATATTCCTGGGACTGAAAGAGTTAACACAGTGACGATTAAACTGTTTAATAAATATCACATAAAAATGAAGGAATCATCAAATAACATTTGAATATTATCCGTAATTCAAAATCTTGACTTATTTATTTGTTGCTACCCAATTACTTTATCATTACATACATATTTACAAGCAGAGAGCGCAGCCGGCCCAGGCCATGCAGGACACAAACATCAGAGAAACATGATGGACAGTTTCGGCTCAATAACCACATAGACATACAAATCATTTATTTGATCCTCGGGTCAATCCCACATTCTATCAACATGCTGAGAAGCACCGGTACTGAAGAAAAGTGCTAAAGCACAAATACTGAAAGAGAACGAGTGCTGGAGAACTCGATCGCAATAAATTTCTTTCAAAAGAAAAGTCTTTGTTACTATAAATCATAACTGTGAGATTAACGATGGCACAAAACTATCACAAGACAGAATGAAAAACTGCAAAACATCCTTTAAACCCTTTAACAACACTGAGAACAGGACATTCAGTCACGGTGTAAACACTGGTACATGAGCTTTTATTATTTACATCATGTATTCAAATAAATACATTATTATGAAATGGATGATTTGGACAGAATTATTTACCTGTTTAGCAGATATTTTGGCAACTTTTCATTTTCTAAACAAAACAAAAAATATAAATTAAATAAAAATGAGAGACAAGACTAAATAAAAAACTTTGGCCAACCAACTTGAAGAATGGCAAACTGTATACTAAACAGAAAAATATCTGGTGCATTCATTGATTTCACACTTTTAGGAATTTGAAAGAAACTTTTACTTTAGAAAACTCTTCAAACTACAAATATTACAGAACCACACCAGTGTTTACAAAAACATGCAGATCTGTTCACACTGAAATGTTCTGATGTGTTTTTTCATCAAGATAGAATCCATCCAAATATCCTCTCTAGGTCACCATTCATTCATTTTCTAAGCAATTTTAATGCTAATTAGGGTCGTGGAGAGGCTGGAGCCCACCCCAGCCGACTCTGGGCGAGGGTGGGGGTCCAAGGTCATCGCAGGGTAGAAACACGGCAGTCGAGTGGCCTCCTCTTTTAACGCAGCGCAGCAATGGTGGCTAGTAATTCTATTGAAAATTTCAGGTAAACGTTGTGGGGCTGAGAGCCACAGTGGTCTAACCCACAAATGAGAGAGAAGGCGATATTGTGATGGACGTGGACAATGTCTGAGTACCAGAATGGTCCCTTCATCCTCCTTATGAACTTGAATCGTAGGGTGAGTGTTAAACCTGATTTATAAATATTGCAAGAATCTCATTTTTGCACAAATGACAGTAATGGCAATAATAACGACCCTCAGCAGAGTGCGAGTGTAAACTAGTCCAGGAAGCGTTTCTTATATATCGCTATACAAAGTTTGTTGTTATTTACATTCGAGAGCTGAAGCAGAATTATTACTGCGAGCAACAGTTTCTATTAAAGGGGCAATCAGTCAAATACTCACCTGTAACCTGCAGCCCAACCAGATGCATCATCAGTACGTCATCAGTCACATGGTCACGTTTAGATTTTACATAGCGTTGAATTTATATCGATTGTACTTTTCTTATCATTACACAATTTTAAAATGATTCTAAACTTCTATATTTATTCAGAATGAAAATATCAGCCGTGATGCTCTAAAAGGAAAATAGTCCAAGATGATCCAAGCAGATTATTTTCCTGATCAGAACCTCAGTGGTTATTCCTCTTCTACTGCAGCACCTTTACTTAACCACGATCCGTAATGGACTCCCCAATGAAATCAGAATTAGGTACACTGAGGACGTTTTACTCAGTTCGTGTGTTTGTTCAAAGAATTACAACAAACAGTTACATTTGGATTTTTCTGGGGTTTCTTTTTTGTTAGTCTGTTTTTTAACCAGAAGTCGTGCTTTGGACCAGGAAGATTTTAGAAATGATCCAGATCAAATTCTACATCCAGGAATTTTTTAAAGGATTCTTTAACACGGAGATAGACAAATCCATTATTTGAATTCATATGATGGATTTCTGGACTTGGTGGAAGTTTGCTCTCTCTGTATGGTCTTGTTTTTAAGGTGCTGATGCTGGGGACTCCCCTCTACAAACAGAATTTTAAACTGAACAGCACTGTGATATCGAGGTACGGTGTGTTTCTATTTTCAAACTATAGTTTCACTTTTTATTTGGTCCTGAACAGTTTTAATTATTTCTTTATTTTATATATTTATATTATTTCTAATTGGTTTTCATCCTCAGCGTATAGAAGCACTGAGCATTGCTTTAATATTTCTCCATGCTGCTACATAATTACATTTATTGCACCTTTAATCCTGAGCCAAAAGAAGAGTAATTCTGCATAAACCAAAAACGATGATGTAACTGGTGCGTGCTTTTACAAGACACACTTACAGTGTACTCATTCTGTGGGTGGTACATGAATATGATGTGTTATTCAGGGCACACCCACCATGTACTTATAATGGCAATTACATATCCCACCTAGCAAAAATGGAGTGTATAGTAGGACACGCCCACTGCTAATGGGGATTGTGAAGCCTACATAGAAAATACGAGAAAGGAATTGGGACACGCTCACAAGCACTCTAGAATGGAGATGTAAACATTGATTTAGAGTCTGTTATGTACATCATCACTCTATTCACAATGTAGGTGTGTGTGTGTGTGTGTGTGTGTGTGTGTGTGTGTGTGTTATCGGATAAGTCTCCTGAGCAGGGTAGGTCTGGAGAAGGGCCAGCAGTACTCGTTGGGGACAGGGCCATTGACGTTGCACTCGAAGAAAGAGAACATGGGGAACCAGATGCGGGCACGACGGCTGTGCTGGTAAGCACGAGTGTTAGCGAGAGTGTGGTAATACAAGAAGAGACGCGTAGTGATGTAGAAGGCGATGAAGACGTCGATGGAGTAATGCTCATGAGCCGCCAGGATGAAGAAGATCCCGAACAGATTCAACACCCACGACAGAGTGTGGATAAAGTTCCAGCTCCTGGGAGTGTCTACAGAACATACACACGTACACACATACACATTTAGATAAATCATTCCATTCTTAAAGCATGTCTGAAACCCATATGAGAGATTTACCTGGTGTTCTATAAACCAGGAATGTTATCAGAGGAAACACTGATTCTCTGTGTGTGTGTTTGTGTGTATATACACACTCACATTCAGTGACGAAGAAGTTGAGCATGGTGAGGACGACAGTGTGTCCACTAAACATATAATCACCACAGGTGTGGACTCCAGTTAGAGTCATCCCAAATCCACTCCATATCGCGACCGCCCTTTGCAGCTTTGCCCACATATCACCATACACCTACCCATAG
The DNA here is from genome assembly GCA_024760905.1 of Plotosus lineatus. Classification (NCBI taxonomy): domain Eukaryota; kingdom Metazoa; phylum Chordata; class Actinopteri; order Siluriformes; family Plotosidae; genus Plotosus; species Plotosus lineatus. Next base: position 72,501,232 of record CM045730.1, read on the forward strand.
GATGGGGGAAAGAGATAAAGTCAGACAGACAGAGGAGAGAGCAAGAGAGAGCGAGAGAGAGATCTCGAGAGACAGTCAGCGAGATTGGAGAAAGAAACGGTCATAGATACAAGACAGATCTAAAGAGACATTTAGAGAGACTAGAGAGACAGTCAGAGAAATTTATAGAGACAGTCAAAGAGATGGGAGTGAAAATCTAGAGAGACAGTCAGAGAGACTTGGGAAAGAGAGAGACTTGGACAGAGAGCTCTATAGAGACAGAGATACTAGAGAGGGAGAGATCTAGAGAAACAGCAAGATTGGAGAGAGATCTAGAATGACAGTCAGAGAGAGATAGTTAAGAGACAGTGTGAGAAAAATGGTCAAAAAGGACAGAGTCATGAAGGTAGACAGTCAGGGAGACTGGACAGAGATCTGGAAAGACTGGAGAAATAGATCAAGACAGCAAATCAGAGATATGGATATACAGTCAGAGAGACTGGGGGATAGACAGAGAAACTGGAAAGAGACACTCAGAGACACTGGAGACAAAAAAGTCAAAGATACTGGAGAGAGAGAAAGAGACAGAGAGAGAGAGAGAGAGAGAGAGAGAGAGAGAGAGAGAGAGAGAGAAAGAGTCAGTGAGACAGTCAGAGACTGGAGCAAGAGATAGGAGAGGAGAGAGAGACAGTCAGAGAAACTGGAGAGTGAGAGAGAGAAAGAGAGAGAGAGCGAGAGAGAGAGAGAGAGAGACGAGAGGCTGAAAAAGCGAGTCAGAGAGAATGGAGAGAGACTGGAGAGACAGACAGTCAGAGAGACTGAGAAGAGAACCAGTCAGAGAGACTGAGGGGAGAGACAGTGAGAGACGGTCAGAGAGACTGGAGTGACCATCAGAAACAGGAGATCGTCAGAGAGACTGGAGAGAGAAAAACTGTCAGAGAAACTGTCAGAGAGAGATAGAACAGAGAGAATGGAGAGAGAGAGAGAGAGAGAGAGAGAGAGAGGCAGACAGAGACTGGAAAAACAAACAGTCAGAGTGACTGGAGAGAGACAGTCAGAGAGACTAGAGAGACAGACAGTCAGACAAAAGACAGGACAGAGACCTTCAGAATCAGAGGAACTGGCAAGAGAGACTGTGAGCAACTGTCAGAGAGACAGTCAGAGATACCAGAGAGAAGAGAGATATCGAGAGAAAGAGACAGAAATACTGGGGAGAAACAAAGGAGAGACAGATACTGGGGTTAGAGAGAGAGAGAGACTGGAGATAGACTAGTCAGAGAGATTGGAGAGAGACACAGTCAGAGAGGTAGTAAAAGAGACCGGAGAGAGACAGTTAGACAGTTGTAGAGACTGGCGAGAGAGACAGTCAGAGAGACTGGCAAGAGACAAAGACAATCATAGAGGCTGGAGAGAGAGACAGTAATAGACAGAGAGACTGTGGAGAGAGACAGTCAGAGAGAGACCATCACATACAATCATAGAAACTGGAGAGAGAGAGACCGTCAGAGATACCAGAGAGACACAGTTAGAGAGACTGGATAGATACAGCCAGAGATATAGAGAAACTGAGGAGAGAGACTGGAACGGGAAACAGTTACAGAGACTGGAGAGAGACAGTCAGATAAACTAGAGAGATACTGGAGAGAGACAGACAGTCAGAGTGACTGGCAAGAGAGACTGTAAGAGAGACAGTCAGAGAGACTGGAGAAAGCGAGATAGCCAAAGAGTCTGGACAGAGACAGTCAGAGAGACAGTCAAAAGACTGGAAAGAGAGAAATTCAGAGATACCAGAGAGAGACAGTCAGAGAGACTGAAGCGAGCGAAGATAGTCAGAGGCACCGGAGAGAGAAAGAGACTGGAGATAGAGAAACAGTCAGTGACTTCAGAAAAATATCAAGTAAGACAGTCAGAGAGAAAGTAAGAGGAACTGATAGAGACAGAGAGACTGGGGCAGAGGCAGCCAGAAAGACAGTCAGAAAGACAGAGAAAGAGTACAAAGAAGAGAAAAAGAGAAAGTTGAAGAGACTGGGGAATACAGTCGGAGAGACTGGAAGAGAGAGAGGGGGACAGGTTAGATGTCTGTGGATATACCTTGCCAGTACACTGTAGGTGTTGTCCTGGTACTGAGAGAGAGGTAACAAACATGGTGATACAGCGCAGCATGAACACTGTTCCCATCAAACTACACAACCTTCTCACCAACACCGATCTGCACACACAGACACACACACACACACACACACATTATCCGAATTTAGGTCCACTGGAAGGCTGGCTCCCATCCCAGCCGACTTTGGGCGAGGGCGGGATATAACAAGAACAGCTCACTGGGCCATCGCAGAGCCATCACAAATGCAACCATTCTCACACAAGAGCGATTTGGAACAATCAGCCTACTGTGTATGGTTTTGGACTGTGGGAGTAAACTGGAGTACCCAGAGGAAACCCACACAAGTACAGGGCGAACATGCAAACTCTACACATAAATACTTGAAGTGGAAATCGAACCCAGAACCTTATTGCTGTGAGGTAGGCATGCAAACCACTGTATTATTGGATCGCCTTAAAGGTGAAAACTTTCAATCCAAATATTTTACTTGAAAAACCTCGAATAAAGCAATGAACATTTTCTAACTGTTAAGAATTATAAGTAATTTCAACAAATAACTACAGCCACGAGTTATTCATCGTAAATTACAAAGAATAATTAACTCTGGATTCAGTGAATAATAATAATAAAAAATTCTTAATTATTGAAAAACAATTTACCGTATTCGAAGTAATAAGTGCCCTGCTCTAATAAGTGCCAACCTCTCCCCAGTGTTTTTAATCTTACGTATAATAACTGCCCATGTGTATTGGGAGCAAAATGGGAGATCAAAATGACCAATTTTACTCAATCAGTCTCTGTGACAGTAATGAGGCAATCACTGCCTGTAAAAATGAGTTTCCACGGTATTTCAAGACTCATGACACTGGGGAATGTCTATAATGTTCACCAGTAACAACACATTTGATTGTTCCGCCATGCTTTTGAAAACCAGGAAAATATTTTTCTGTGTTCTCTTGGTAAATGTCCAACAACTGATGAATCATTAGAAACTGAGACAGCAAAACTATGGGATGCTCTGAATGAATGGAGCGATGAGCCAGATATGGACCTGTCAGAAAGTGATGAGTATTTTTCACCCAATGCTCCTGCTCACTAACTTCATACATTTAAAGACATTCCTGGCCATCTACCGTGAGGGGGGCACAAGCCAGTGTTCACCCTCACGCCGGTCCCAAGCCCAGATAAATGCAGAGGGTTGCGACAAAAACAGCAACTAAACTTAGCATAAAACTTTTGCAAAAATTGTTATGCAGATGATCAAAACGAATTTCATACCAGATCGGTCAAGGGCTGGGTTAACAACGACCGCCATCAGTGCTGTTAACCAACAGGGTGCTGGTGGAAATTGGACTACTATTGGTCGAAGAAGGAGAGGCGGGAGGCATATCCGTAGGCGAAGAAAAAAGAGGAAAGGCTTGAGTCTAGGACAAAGAGTAGGGACTTTGAATGTTGGAACTATGACAGGAAAAGCTAGAGAGCTGGCTGACATGATGCAGAGGAGGAAGGTGGACATACTGTGTGTTCAGGAGACCAGGTGGAAAGGTAGCAAGGCTAGAAGCTTAGGAGCAGGGTTTAAGCTGTTTTATCATGGTGTGGATGGGAGGAGAAATAGAGTAGGAGTTATCTTGAAGGACGGCTTTGTCAGGAATGTTCGAGAAGCGAAAAGAGTGTCAGACAGAGTGAGGAGTCTCAAGTTGGAAACTGAAGGTGTGATGTTCAATGTTGTTCGTGCTTATGTCCCACAGGCAGGATGTGAGCAAGAAGAGAAGGAGAGATTCTGGAGTGAGTTAGATGAAGTGATGCAGAGTACCCCCAGAGGGGAAAGAGTGGTCATTGGTGCAGACTTCAATGGACATGTTGGTGCAGGAAACAGAGGGGACGAGGAACTGATGGGCAGGTTTGTTACCCAGGACAGGAACACAGGACAGATGTTGATCGATTTTGCAAAAAGGATGGAAATTGCTGTGGTGAATACTTTCTTTCAGAAGAGACAGGAGCATAGGGTGACTTATAAAAGTGGAGGTAGGAGCACACAGGTAGACTACATCTTGTGTAGGCGATGTAATTTGAAGGAAGTCAGTGACTGCAAAGTAGTAGAGGGTGAGTGTGTTGCCAAACAGCATAGGATGGTGGTGTGCAGGATGATGCTGATGGTAAGAAAGGTGACGAAGGCAAAGGCAGAGCAGAAGTCAAAGTGGTGGAAGCTGAAAAAGGACGAGTGTCGTGTTGTCTTCAAGGTTTTTGGTGGTCAGGAAGTGCTTCCAGATGACTGGACAACGACAGCTAATGTGATCACGGAGACAGGTAGGAGAATACTTGGCGTGTCCTCTGGAAGGGCAGTAGATAAGGAGACTTGGTGGTGGAATGAGGAAGTGCAGGAGTGTGTACAAAGGAAGAGATTAGCTAAAAAGAAGTGGGACATTGAGAGGACCGAAGAGAGTAAACAGGGGTACAGGGAGACACAGCGTAAGGCGAAGGTAGCGGTGTCAAAGGCCAAACATAGGGCGTATGATGATTTGTATGATAGGTTGGACAGTAAGGAGGGAGAAAATGATTTATACAGGTTGGCACAGCAGAGAAATAGAGATGGGAAAGACGTGCAGCAAATTAGAGTGATAAAGGACAGAGAGGGAAATGTATTGACTGATGACAGAAGTGTGCTGGGAAGATGGATAGGGTACTTTGAAGAGCTGATGAATGAGGAAAATAAGAGAGAGAAAAAAAGTAGAAGAGGTGACCGTTGAGGACCAGGAAGTAGCAAAGATTAGTAAGGGTGAAGTGAGGAGGGCATTGAAGAGGATGAAGAGTGGAAAGGCAGTTGGTCCTGATGACATACCGGTTGAGGTATGGAAGTGTCTAGGAGAGGTAGCAGTAGATTTTCTGACAAGAATATTCAACAAGGTCCTAGAGAGTGAGCAGATGCCGGAGTAGTGTGCTTGTGCCCATTTTTAAGAACAAGGGAGATGTACAGAGTTGTGGCAACTACAGAGGGATAAAGTTGATGAGCCATACAATGAAGCTATGGGAAAGAATAGTGGAAGCTAGACTAAGGGCAGAGGTCAGCATTTGTGAACAACAGTTTGGTTTCATGCCAAGAAAGAGCACCACAGATGCAGTGTTTGCTTTGAGGATGTTAATAGAGAAATACAGAGAAGGTTATTCTCAGTAAGACAGAATACATGTGTGTGAACGACAAGGACTCAAGAGGAACGGTAAGGTTACAGGGAGCAGAGATAAAGAAGGTGGAGGATTTTAAGTACTTAGGCTCAACAATCCAGAGCAATGGAGAGTGTGGAAAACAGGTGAAGAAGCGCGTACAGGCAGGTTGGAATGGATGGAGAAAAGTGTCCGGTTTGACGTGTGATAGGAGAGTATCGGCAAGAATGAAGGGAAAAGTGAACAAGCTAGTGATGAGGCCAGCGATGTTGTATGGTTTAGAGACAGTGGGCCTGGGGAAAAGACAGGAGGCTGAGCTGGAGGTAGCAGAGATGAAAATGTTGAGGTTCTCTTTGGGAGTAACGAGGATGGATAGGATCAGGAATGAGCACATCAGAGAGACAAAGTTAGAGAGGCTAGATTGAGATGGTTTGGACATGTACAGAGGAGGGATAGTGAGTATATTGGTAGTAGGATGCTGAGGTTGGAACTACCAGGCAGAAGGCCCAGAGGAAGACCAAAGAGAAGATTTATGGATGTGGTGATGGCGGACATGAAGGTCGTTGGAGTAAGAGTAGAAGATGCAGAGGATAGGGTGAGATGGAGGCAGATCATTTGCTGTGGCGACCCCTGAAGGGAACAGCCGAAAGGAAAAGAAGATTGTTTGATATATTTGATATTATTTTACAATGTTATGTTTATAATAATTGATTTAGGGGTGTTTTATGAGATACGGTAATGGTATTTATGGATGTATAGTACAGTATGAGCGTCATACTTCACTGTAACAACTTACGTTCACTTTCAACTTACGTTCGGCCGTCCGGAATCAATTAAAAACGTAAGTCGGGGCGCGTCTGTATATTTTAAAATCAATAAATATCACAGTAAAATTTAAAAAGTTTTTCTTAATCACTACTATATTTTACTACATTAATACCGTATTAATAAGTAAGACTGTCTATAGAATGTGTTTAAGAAGCATATTTTAGTGCATGTAATAGATACAAAGGATTTTACTTTAGGTTGATCATTTGCGCATGTAAAATTATACATAGGGTTTACTTCCGGGTATAAAACTCACAGATTATCTTGATTTGCGGGAGGGGCCGAAACCAAACCCCCACGAATAACGGGGGCCGACTGTACCTTGACTCACGAGTTGTCTTAAATAGCAAATTTTCCATGATACGAGCTTCGATCCCACTAAAAATCTGCCCCATCCAAACAGCAAAATTTTGATTTTCCAGACTGATTAGCCACGTATTCTTCCACGTGTACCCGTATCGGAAGAAAAAAATAAACATTTCATACACCCCCAGTACCCTGCAAATAACTATAAATAGTGTTTACTGCACTTCATATTGTTTGCTCAGTGCTTTTTCCCTACACCATGGGGTACACAGTGAGAGCGCCACTGTCACCTACTGTAGATAGAGGATGCACAATTACACATAATTCTCGTACAGTATGGCAAAAAAAGCATGTTCCCCGGGGGGTGGGGGGGGTCACTATTTGAGAATCACTAGCCTTTCCTCACTGGCATTCGTAGCATGCACATGCACAAAATTGTCCTCCTTGTCTGTTACGCACTACCTCCTACCATCCCACGTGATATCTTTTCCGCAGTTGATGATCGGAAGGTTTAGTCGACTTACTGTTTATTCTTGTTTTATTACTATTTATGATTAATTATTATTATTAAATATTTATTGTTTTTACATGTTTATCTTTAATATATTAGTTGAAATATATTTGTGTCAGGTTATATGAGTTTGGGGGGGTTTGGAATGGATTAATTGGTTTTCTATTATTTACCATAGGAATTTTTGTTTTATCAAACGAACATTCTGACTTACAAGCTTGCCCTTGGAACGCATTAATTTTGTAAGTCAAAGTATCACTTTATGTATTTTTTATATATATATATATATATATATATATATATATACACACATACACACACACATACAGACGCTCCTCGACTTACGTTTTAGTTACGTTTCGAGCGGCCACATGTAAGGTGAAAAAAAAAGCTTTTTTTAAAAAAAAAAAAAAAAAAAAAAAAAAAAAGTGAAAAAAAAAGTTGTTACTGTACGTTCCAGTAACATGTGACCGTTCATACTGTATTATACATCCATAAATACTATTTAACATGCTCCATGATGCGATCTTTCTGCTTATAAATGGTTCCAATGGTCAACGGAGCTATTTGGAAGAAACATGCAACGTTCACATGTTTTTCACCAGCATCAATTTTCTTGATAATCGCCATCTTCGCTTTAAACGAGATGGCTTGTCGCTTTTTCCGATTACCACTATCACTAGTTGGCTTACGCTTCTGACCAACCATATTTGCTTAGGGTTACAAATACGCAAAAAGTGTAAACACAAAGATCACAGAGACGATGTCCTAACACAAGGGTAACACGCGGTGAGCTGGGAAGAAGCAGGGCACATTCAGTCTGTCGTTTGTAAACAATGAACAAAGCGCCATGTAAACAATGGTCGCAGCGTCATGCGTAAGTAGCATACTACGCCTACGTAAAAACGTCTTATACTACGGAGAGCGCGCTAAACTCAAAATTTACAATTACAAAAATTTTTTTACAGTCAGTTCAAACGTAAAATCGAAAAAGACGTAAGGCGAGTAAACAAAGCGAGGAGCGACTATATATATATATATATATATATATATACACACACACACACACACACACACAGACAAGTTCACTGCTTTACTAATAATTAATAAAATTGTATCTAAAATATTAATTTCTTGAGTAACAATGTCAAAATAAATGATTATTGTATAATAATTATATTATAAGACACGGTCTTAAACCTGTGAGAGAGAGAGTGTGTGTGTGTGTGTGTGTGTGTGTGTGTGTGTGTGTGTGTGCACGCGTGTGTGTCACACACCTGTGTTTGTGTAGTAACAGTACAACTAGCCAAACACTACACAGGATGACTCCACACGCCTCAGCCATGGCGAAAGCCCAGGGAATTCTGGGTACACTGTAGAAACAGATCAGTAACACAATAAATGCTCTGCTCGTCTGTGCTCTATATGGTGTCAGTGACATCACCGGCGGACATGGTTTTCGGTTATAAAGATGAAAGTGTGGCAGGTAAAGATGGACACACCTGTCCAGGAAGATGTCGGGCAGTGGAGGGTAAGTGCGCATGTCGGGTACACGCTCATGAACGATCACCATGACGAAGGAGGTGAAGCCGAAGACGAGTGTGACGTAGATGCAGCTGAGTGCCGTTTTCCAGTACTCTGGGTCCAGGCGACGGTTCTGCTGCTTCGGCTTCCCGTTGCTGTGGGAGGACTGATCAGCTCCAAGAACATTGTTCACGCTGTCCCGGTCCCGCACAGATTCCCCGTTACACAGCCACTCCACCCCTAAACATGAAACAGTGCCATGATAACAGCGTCCTATGTTGCACTTACACCTCTACAGTTCTTCAGCGACGATGCACAAAAGCGCATCAGGTGCATGTTATGAGCACCCCCTGTGGAGAGTGTTGGTTTGTGTTATTATGACTGCCCCTCTGTGGAGTGTTGACGTGTGTTATTATGAGCCCTCCCCGTGGAGAATATGGAGGGTGTTATTATGAGGCCCCCCCATGGAGGGGTGTGCTGTTATGAGCACCCCCTTATGGAGAGTGTGGGTGTGTGTTATTCTGAGCACTCCCTGTGGTGAGTGTGTGTGATTATGAGCACCTCCATGTGCAGCGTGTGAGTATGTGTTATTATGAACGCCCCCTGTGCAGAGTGTGGGTGTGTGTTATTACCAGCACCCCCCTGTGGAGAGTGTGGGTCGTGCACGAAGCCGAGCTCCTCCAACACATCAGTATTTTGTTTTTGCAGTTTACGCACACACAGCATAAGTCTCTTGATGTCTCCGAGCACTTTGAGTTCGAGTGGCGGTGAGCGCAGGTCATACTCAGTCAGCGTGAGGAGGCTGGTACCATCCAGGCGGTGTCTATTACACAGCAGCTCCACATAGTCGCTGAACCCTTCATCACGCAGCCAGCGACCCACTTGCTTCACCGTCCAGGAACACACGTTCACTGCCATTATGCTGCCACACACACACACACACACACACACACACACACACACACACACACACACACACCTCAGTTCAAACAATCATGATTCATCAATTTTATCTCCCAGAATTATAAATGAAGACGCAGTGGTCGTCTAGTGGTATGGGGTGCAGGATTGCTGATCCAAAGGCTGGGGGTTCAAGTCCCAGTCTCCACAAGGTTGTCACCCCCCCCCCCATCCCCCCAGTGCAGCTAACTGGGTTATCAAAGGCAGGCCATGTCTCTCACTGTCTATGGTGAGAGGCATGTAAAAGAACCATTGCTGACTTTCGTAAAGAGTAGAATGCAAAGTTGTCAGCGTGTTTCTGTCCTTTGCTAAAAAGGGTTGTGTTAGGAGGGCATCCGACGTAAAAACCTCTGCCAAATCAAACGTGCGAATCAAATGATTCGCTGTGGTGACTCCTGAGTAAAAGGCAAAAAAGCCGAAAGGAAGACAGACAGACAATGAAATGACTACCACTAGAGCAATCAGGAAACTAAAGGGGTGCATAAAGCTGACTTCACTGGAATGGGGCAAGCTGATTGGTGAGATAACTGTGAAATATTCAACATTATTTCAAGTGGATAATGTTTGAAATAAATTGAGGAACGCTGAGAGTTTTTCACATCGAGCCAGCGATTCACTGTGATGCTTTAAAATGGAAACACAAAACATAAAAATCTAGTTTTAGCAATTTAATATTTCTGGAAAGTACTTACTTTAATCCTGAAAGGGGTACTCCAGCCTCATGCAGGCACTTGGAGCTCTGTGTGTCAGTCATGATTGCAGTTAAAAAAAAGAAAAAAGTATAAAGATCTCTAATGTGCTTTTTGTGCTTATATTCCTGTATAATATTTATGAAAACATGTGCCTCAGGCCCCGCGGATGTCAGATACAGTAAAACCTCCGCTGACGAACGCTTAAGCTCACGAACTTTTCGCCTCAAGAACATTAAATTTGCGAGCATATAGTCTCTGCTGACGAACTAGTTTTCGGCGGACGAATCAAACCACGCGGTCGAACAGCGCCACGGTGGCGGCCACGAGAAGCTGACGCACGCTCACGGCGTCACAGTTAAATCACCCCTTTCTTTGAGTGCGGACGTGGTTTGTGTTTGCTAGACATTTTGGACCATATTGAGTGTACTTTTGCTATTATGGGACCGAAAAAGACCCCACCACAGGCGGAGATCATTGAAAAACACGAACGAGGTGTGCGTTTGTGTGACTCAGCGTCCCAGTACCAGTACGCTAAGTCTACCACCATCCTTAAGAACAAGGAAGCTATTAAGGGTCCGTGTGTGGCTAAGGGTGTTTCCAAACAGTAGGCGTTTCCAAACACTCCTTCCAAACAGTAAGTCCCTCCTCCTCCCACTCCATTCCATCAAGCCATCAACTACCATCACAAAGGTAAATAAAACGACTTTATTATAGCCTCTCTGACTTCTACTCATTCCTGATCCTATCCATTCTCGTTACTCCCAAAGAGAACCTCAACATTTTCATCTCTGCTACCTCCAGCTCTGCCTCCTGTCTTTTCCCCAGTGCCACCGTTTCTAAACCATACAACATCGCTGGCCTCAACACCGTCTTGTACACTTTTCCTTTCATTCTTGCCGATACCTTCCTATCGCACATCACACCAGATACTTTTCTCCAACCATTCCAACCTGCCTGCACATGCTTCTTCACCTCTTTTCCACACTCTCCATTGCTCTGGATTGTTGAGCCTAAGTACTTAAAATCCTCCACCTTCTCCTCCATTCCTCCGGCATCCTCTCACTCTCTAAGACCTTGTTGAATGTTCTTGTCAGAAAATCTTCATCCTCTTCAATGCCCTCTTCACTTCACCCTTACTAATCTTTGCTACTTCCTGGTCCTCAACAGCCAACTCTTCTACTCTTTTTTTCTCTCTCATTTTCCTCATTCATCAGCTCTTCAAAGTACTCTTTCCATCTTCCCAGCACACTTCTGTCATCAGTCAACACGTTTCCCACTCTGTCCTTAATCAGTCTAACTTGCTGCATGTCCTTCCCATCTCCATTTCTCTGCTGTGCCAACCTGTATAAATCATTTTCTCCCTCCTTACTGTCCAACCTATCATACAATTCATGCTACGCCCTCTGTTTGGCCTTTGACACCGCTACCTTCGCCTTATGCTGTGTCTCCCTGTACCTCTCTATGTCCCACTTCTTCTTAGCTAACCTCTTCCTTTGTACACACTCCTGCACTTCCTCATTCCACCACCAAGTCTCCTTATCTACTGCCCTTCCAGAGGACACGCCAAGTACTCTCCTACCTGTCTCCGTGATCACATTAGCTGTCGTTGTCCAGTCATCTGGAAGCACTTCCTGACCACCAAAAACCTGTTTCAACTCCTCCTTGAAGACAACACGACACTCGTCCTTTTTCAGCTTCCACCACTTTGACTTCTGCTCTGCCTTTGCCTTCTTCACCTTTCTTACCATCAGCATCATCCTGCACACAACCATCCTATGCTGTTTGGCAACACTCTCACCCACTACTACTTTGCAGTCACTGACTTCCTTCAAATTACATCGCCTACACAAGATGTAGTCTACCTGTGTGCTCCTACCTCCACTTTTATAAGTCACCCTATGCTCCTCTCGCTTCTGAAAGAAAGTATTCACCACAGCCATTTCCACCCTTTTTGCAAAATCTATCAACATCTGTCCTTCTGTGTTCCTGTCCTGGATACCAAACCTGCCCATCACTTCCTCATCCCCTCTGTTTCCTGCACCAACATGTCCATTGAAGTCTGCACAAATGACCACTCTTTCACCTCTGGGAGTACTCTGCATCACTTCATCTAACTCACTCCAGAATCTCTCCTTCTCTTCTCGCTCACATCCTGCCTGTGGGGCATAAGCACTAACAACATTGAACATCACACCTTCTATTTCTAACTTGAGACTCATCACTCTGTCTGCCACTCTTTTCATTTCTAGAACATTCCTGACCATCCCCTCCTTCAAGATGACGCCTACTCCATTTCTTTTCCCATCCACATTATGAAAAAACAGCTTAAACCCTGCTCCTAAGCTTCTCGCCTTGCTACCTTTCCAACTGGTCTCCTGAACACACAGTATGTCCACTTTCCTCCTCTGTGCCTCCCTCCTCTCCTTTTTCGACGTCTTTGACCAACAGTAGTCCACTTTCCACCAGCACCCTGTTGGTTAACAGCACTGATGGCAGTTGTTGTTAACCCGGCCCTCGACCGATCTGATATTAAATTTGTGTTTACGGTTTGCATTTTGTATTCTGGCAAAAGTTTTACGCCGAATGCCCTTCCTGTCACAACCGTCTGCATTTATCCGGGCTTGGGACAGGCATGAGGGCGGGCACTTGTTTGTGCCCCCCCTCACGGCTGCATTTGCCCCCCCTCACGGCTGCATTGTCATTAATTAATATCAATTAATATTAGTAATTGATAAATCAGAATATTTACTATTATCAATTATTACTGCACAGTGGCGTAGTGCTTAGCATATGGTTGTGTGAGTGTTGGCCCTGTGATGGCCTGGCAAGCTATCCAGAGTGTACCCCACCCTCGCCCAGAGTCAGCTGAGATAGGCCCCCCACAAGTCTAATTAGGATTAACAACTACTAGTCCTCTTTGTGCTTAGATAGCACATAAAACCTCAACTAGAGCCTGCCATTTCTGTTGTTCGGCTGAAACACGTTCCAGATGGCCCCATGTCCAACCCTTCTCCTTCATCTCCCTCTCAACTGTTCTCCTCCAAGTCTCCTTGGGGCGGCCTCGCTTTCTTCGGACATCTGGAGTCCATCATAGGGCGATTCTAGATAGGGCTGTTTTCTGCTGGCAGAGCACATGTCCTATCCATCGCCAAAGTCTTCATTTAACTTGTGTGGAGATGGCTTCGGTTTCTGCTGTTCGGTGGAGTTTTTCATTTTCATGCTAGAGGAATGGAAGAGAAGTGTGCTGGTGCCCATTTTTAAGAACAAGGGAGACGTGCAGAGTTGTGGCAACTACAGAGGGATAAAGCTGATGAGCCATACGATGAAGTTATGGGAAAGAATAGTGGAAGCTAGACTAAGGACTGAGGTCAGCATTTGTGAACAACAGTTTGGTTTCATGCCAAGAAAGAGCACCACAGATGCAGTGTTTGCTTTGAGGATGTTAATAGAGAAGTACAGAGAAGGCCAGACAGAGCTGCATTGTGCCTTTTTGGATCTGGAGAAAGCATATGACAGGGTGCCGAGAGAGGAACAGTGGTATTGCATGAGGAAGTCTGGAGTGGCAGAGAAGTATGTTACAGTGGTGCAGGACATGTATGAGAGATGTAAAACAGTGGTGAGGTGTGCTGTCGGCGTGATAGAAGAGTTCAAGATGGAGGTGGTACTGCATCAAGGATCAGCTCTGAGCCCCTTTTTGTTTGCTATGGTCCTTGACTTCTGCATCTGTGTCTTCTGTAGGTGTGCAGCAGACTAGCACTGTCAGCTTGGTGTACTTGGAGTGGACTCTTGCTTTCAAAAGTCTTGGTCCAAAAGGTTTCCATTCTATCAATGTCTTTTCGGTCTTTCATTTTAGGAGTAGTCTCTTCCCAAAAAGATCATGATGTGTCCAGACGCCAGTCTCCTCTTTCCAGTGCCAGTCCATCTGATCTCGCTGATTGCCAAGATGTCCAAGTTGTAGTTGTCAAATTCTTTGATTAGCTGGGGCATCTTGCCAATCTGGTACAGAGTTTGGACGTTACAGCATCCCACCTTCATCTTCTGTTTCA